>NW_004624758.1:23531692-23828430 GCF_000247695.1 Heterocephalus glaber
ACTTATGGAATGATTGCTTCTCAGAGGTGTCTTCCAGATATAGCTGGTCTTTAAGTTTTGAGTCTCTAATGACTCAAAGGCTGTCTCATTTTCCTTATACTAGGAAGGTTCATTGACTAGATCAATACCAACACCTTAGCCCAAGTGATACAGTCAGCAACACCATTGCATCAAGTACACCTTTGAAAATGACATTTTGTGGTAGTTATTAACCTGTCACCTTTAGCTGTGTGAATTAAATCAAGATCGAGGACCAACCCAACATATAGTGAGTAAACTCTCAATATAACAACTTTACCCTTTGGGATGGGGAGTTAGAAGGGGTTTGGGAGGGAGGGACAGATGGGAAGAAGGATAGGGGAAGGTTAGCAGTGTGGTCAGAGGACACAGGTGAGAAGGATAAAGAGAATACTAGGAAAATAAAGAAGAACTCCGAATGAGGACCAAAGCAGGGACAAAAAGGGAAGATGAACAATGTGGGGGAGCAAGAGAGTGAGTATAAGAGAAAGAAAAAGGAAAGAGAAAAGAAAGAAGAAAAGAAAAAAAAAGAGAAAAACAAATATTTGCAAAGAGTAGGGAAAAAAATTTAAGAGGAGCAAAAGAAAAGAAAAGAGAAAAAAACCAAAATAATAAAATAATTTTTGGAATAAAAAATAACCATGAAGATGGAGGGCCTCTTTCAGCATATGTCTCTGCTGTCACAATAGACAACGTGGGTTGCAGTGTGCAGATATAAGTCAATGAATCTCAGCAAGCTAGTCGCAGACCCATGAAATTCAGGCAGATTTCTTGTTGCAAGTCCCAAGTTGAGCTCCCTATCCTCCTGTAGGGTTGAACTCTGCAGAGTTGTATTGCAGGTTCCAGCTGCCCTTCCCCTGAAGATAGTCGCAGTCCTGATGGGAGGTAAAGATGACTCCAACTCACCCAGTGCAGTGGTCTGGTGGTCCAGTGTCCCTGCATCTTTGTAGTGTGGAACCAGGTGGCTGTACAGAGGAGCGGGGTGGGGGGGTCCAGTGGATTGCTGCCGGGGCGTGGGCTGATTCGGTGTGTTCTGCGCGACTCGCAACGCTGCTACGGTGTCCGCAGACCTGCCTGTCTGCTGGGCTCTGTGTTGGATATATGCGGTGGGGTGTCAAGCAGTCCTGCCATTTTCAGACCAGCCCCCTACCCCAAGTCACTCAAAACCAGCCTGGCTTCTCACCACAGAGGGTGGGACCCTTGTGTCCTTCTCAGCTGGAGTTTAAACTTCTCAGGGGGTCTATATCTAGCCCACACCCTCTTTGTGACTGTCTCTTGTGGCCATCTTTCACCCAGTCACTGTGGTAGGGTGATTCAGAAACCTGGAAGTGTAGTTGTCCTGTAGCTGAGCCTTAAACAATTGCTCTCTTCTCAGAGTGTCTCCTGATTAAACCCTCTCAAATATGGAAGGCGGTGCACTGAATTTCTTACGCAACTCTAGCTTTCCCTGTGGAAGGAATCATTTTCAGAGCAAAATCCCATACTGTTTTTGCAGTTTTGAGTAACTGGACTTTTCTCGGAGCTAGCTCTGCCGGCCCAATCTGTTGCTTCTCTTTGGAGCTCCCAGCCCTCTCTGGGGTACCTAAATTTTTTAGGCTGGGCGTGGTACCACATGCCTATAATGCTAGCACTCAGGAGGCTGAAGCTGAAGGATCACCGCAAGTTCAAGGCCACCCTGGGATATGTAGTGAGTTTAAGGGCAGCCTGAACTGCATGGCAACACCCTGTCTCCAGAAAAAAAGATTGTTTTTTCTTTATTTGAGACAGGATCTTTCTAAGTAGACCCAGACCGGGCTCAATTTGTGATCCTCCTGCCTCAGCCTCCCAGAGAGTGGGGATTACAGGTATGTGCCACCATGGTTGGCTACACATGAGTTTCTGTAGTCGTAAAATGAAAGTCATAAGTCAATTTATTTACAGTTATATTTGTGGAAACATTTGTTGCAACTGCAACAAGGTGGGAAAATCTATGGTTTTCAGGTGTCATGGCTTCTTAGCTTTAGGGCTGGGAGACTAGATGTGTGCCAAGCTTAGGGATATATTAAAAGAGTTTTCGCTAGGATGTTAGATCTGATACAGAAGTGTATAGTAAGTGACTATTAAAGGAGGCTAAAGATAGCCTGTGATAACTCTGGCTGTTGATCTGTAAAACTTGGTCTCTCCACAATCACAGTATTCTAGTCAGCCAGGGTCAGTGTGCAGCTCTTTGTAGATATGGCTTTCTCAGAGAACTTCAGTTCTCAGCATCCTCTACTACATTTGTATTTATTCCATTCTTCAGAAAGTCCTCCTGGAGAGGGGCGTGTAGTTGCCACTATCATCTCTTTGCCTCCTTTCAGAGACTTCCACCAACCCTGTGCCTAGTCCACCAAGGTGGACTTTTGGGAGCTCATCTTTTGGGTGCAAAATAATTCCTTCAGAGCAGTTAGAAACTACTGCCTTTGATCCTTTTTAGCCAGTCATCATTTATTCATAATTAAAGTAATTAAAGGGTTTATTAGAGGCACTGTAAAAAAAACCTAAGTTTTGGAAAGAAATTTGGGACATTGAGTTCTGCAGTTGCTGGGGGAAAGCAAGCCTTGTCCGGGCAGTTCTTGGCTGAGAGCTACCTGCCTAGCCCTGGGCTTTGGCAAATTCACAACTTTCTTATCATAGCTTGGTCTCCCGATAAATACCCCCACTACAAAACAAGTGCTCTCATTACAAATCTGTTGCATTGTTGTGTTGGGCTTTTCTTGAGGCAGGCGGCAGAATCACTGAGATGCAATTTTTTTTTTTTTTTTGTCCCAGGGATCAAACTTTGGACTTTGCACTTTCGAGGCAGGCGGCAGAACCACTGAGCTAAATCCCCGGCCCTGGGCTTTTTAAAATACAAATACTGTAGCATCTCTTGTTATTTTACATTCATTAAATCACATTTCCCATAGCATGCAATAATTTCTTAGGAAGATTGATGGTTGGAACTTACAAGGGAAGAGGGCAATGGAACTAACATTTGTGGGTGCCTCCTTGAGGATCTATTATCATGTCTTGTTTAGCCCTTTTTTTTTTTGGAGACAGGGTCTCACTATTTAGTTTAGGCTTGAACTCACAATGTAGCTCAGGCTGGCCTCAAACTCACAGCAACCTTCCTGCCTCACCTCCTGAGTGCTGGAATTACAGGTGTGTGCCACCATGCCCACCTTGTTTAGGTCTTGTAGCAACCCCTTAATGTAGGTATCATTGTCAAAATTCCTTGAAGAGGAAATCTGTGCTTAGCAAGATTAAGAAATTTATACAAAATCAAACTGCTAACGAGGGAAGCTGAGGTTTCAAACACCAAAGTCTCACTGCAGATCTCAGAAAAAAGCCTAAAAATAGCTAAAAGAAACTGACCCCTCAGGTTTAGAAGTAATTTAATTAGCTAGTTAAATTTAACACACACACACACACACACACACACACACACACACACACACAGGATAAAAGTTAGTATAAGAGAGAGAAGGATCTTGCCTCCCAGGCTAGACTTGGGAAAACTTAGAAATACAGAATAACCAGTTTGCTTTGAACTCAGTTTCCTGTGAACCAGCTGAATAACTAATTTCCTTTAAATTCTAAATTCATAAAGCCACCTGTTTAAAACAAATCCCCATGCTCTTCTTATCTATATAAGGTGAATTCAAAGAAGCCACATTAGCTGGGCCTGGTGTGGTGGCACACACTGGTAATGCCAGCACTTGGAAGGCTGAGCAGGAGAATCACTACAAGTTTAAGGCTAGCCTGGACTACATAGTGAGTTCGAGACTCACTCTGCAATAGACTGAACTACATAGCAAGACCTTGTCTCAAAAAAAAAGTGTAAAAAATAATAAAAATTAAAAAGCACATTGGCATTTTCCTGAGCTTTTTTTCTTTTGCTTATTTCCAATAAGCATTCTCCAAACTCCCTGCTTTTGTCTGCAACTTTACTCTTCAATTTCATGAGACAAAGAACTCAAGTTTATATAAAATGAACTGTTTATTGTTCCATCTTATTCTTGGTCTTATCTTATTTTGTTAACAATATATCAAAAGAATAAGACTGGAGGGAAGGCAGTTATATCAGTGCAATAGAAAGAAGGACTCAAGTGAAATAGAAGCAGTAGTGATACAGTGGACCATGGGTTCCCAGGAAAGATTCCAGATTCTTGTGCACAACAAGCAAGAATTGCAAATTATACACAGGATGGTAAATAAAAAAGCAGCTAAGTATATTGAATTTAACAGGTAAAGGTATGCTCAGAGTGAGCAGGTTTGTGCTAGCAGAAACAAGAAAGTGGCATGAACAGGGAGAAAAGTGGCATGGGTGTGGGGAGAAAGGACTGGGAATAAGCTGGGCTTTAAGATTTGAAAATGTGTGCCCCACCTAGGGCAACATATTGAGTAACAGCAAAAACCACCACATTTTTTTTACCACCGTATTTTAAAGTAATCATGACCTGACTTGCTGCCTAACTTCATTTAAGTTTTTATTCAAATTTAACTTTCTCAATAAGACTTTCTGTGGGCACCCTATTTAAAACTGTAATCCTACTTCCTACAGTCTCTTCTTTCCTAATTTTATTTCTCTCTATTATACTGGTTATGATCTAAATACTGTGCGTGCGTGCGTGTGTGTGTGTGTGTGTGTGTGTGTGTGTGTGTATTTGGCCTGTCTTTCACCACAGGAATACAAAGTCTATGTGAGCAGGGATTTTGTTCATTGCACCAAGTGCTTAACATGTAATAGGTGCTCATTAAATATTTAATGAGTGCATAAATGAATGAATACAAAGTCCTGCAGGATTTGAGGCATAAAGAAGTGCCTTTAGAAAAAGGTAATGGCAGTTATCCCATTTTATTATTATTATAGTTTAGAAAATATATTAACAAATTTTATTACTTTTCCCCTCTAAGGGAAATCCTTCCCTGAACTCTGTACAAAGCCTTAAAACAACAGACATTTAGTAGACCTTAAGTTTCTGCATGTCTGGAATTTTTGCTTTTATTTGTTGTATAAATCAGTGCAAGCACCAAGTTGAGAGTAAGGTTTCCAGTTCCTGATGTCACTACTGAATGTGGCGCATTTTGTCTGCCACATCAAGTGCCAGTTTTGCAAAAGGAAAAAGCTTGTTCACAAAGCTGCCAGACATGGAGGTGGGACACCTAAGACTCAGATCCTCCTTCCCCAAGGATAAGGTTTGGAGGCATCTACAGAGTAAAGAAGCAGAGAGACTTAAGGTATGGAGAAAGGTGATTGAAAGTGAAATAATCAGTAGTCTGCACTTGTGTAGTCAGTCTTCATGGCTTTCATGGATAGACTGTTCAAAACATGGTGGTGTAGGCCGGGGATTTAACTCAGTGGTTCCGGCGCCTGCCTTGCAAGCACAAGGTCCCGAGTTCGATCCCTGGTACCAAAAAAAAAAAAAATGGTGGTGTTAGCATGATCTGAGGGTGGACTTTTGGACCTGCTGATATCAAAAGATCACCCATCAGACACTTGTACAGGCCCAATTGAAGAGTTGGTGGTTTCAGCAAAAATGGCCTTCAAATTCCTAAAAAATAACTCAGACAACCATTATCATCAAAACCCACATGTCAGAGGGAACATAACTAAAGGTAGTAGTGAAGAAGTTTATTTTGTATAAATTTGAGTTGTGTCATTAAGTTGAAGAATAAAATCATGGACAACAGGAGACATTTAGAAGAGTGTTTATTAGAAAAAATAATATGAAAAAAAAGCTCTTGGTGGATAACCCACCAAGAGAGGATAGAAGTCTTCTGTGCTTTCTTTGTTCTGCCCTTATATAGAAAGGGGAAAGAAGCTTTGTTGGGTTTAAAATCAGTTACTTAGCCAGATACTTAGCATTTCAAACGTTCTCCAGCCTGAAGACTAGAGAGCAGCTGTTAATTTAGTGTACTCTGCCTGATAAGTTTCTTTCCTGGAAGGCAAGGTCTGTATCTCCCTTATTACTGTAGCATTTATCCTTCTTCTTCTGTTTACTTTTGCATTTCTAAGCTTAACTAGCTGCATGCCTTGAACCAACTGCATTTGTGCTAGTTTCTTTTATTTTTAGGGTCATCCTTGTACGAGACTAACTGTAACTCAGGCTACATGACCTACAGAATTAGTGATTCTCAAAGACAATTTA
Source organism: Heterocephalus glaber (assembly GCF_000247695.1). The sequence continues at coordinate 23,537,863 of NW_004624758.1, forward strand.
AAAGGGAGGAAATGAGGAGGGACAGATACTCAGAGTCTGAGAAGTAAAAAGCGGAAAGGGTTGGTTGGTGTAAATGAGACCAAGCCAGCTATGTTTGCTGGCTTGTAGTTAACAAGAGTTAGGATTCTGTCTTGCCATGAAGTCTTAGAAACTAAGATCTTATGCTTTTGATGGCCTCATTCATGAGCAGAGGTCTTGGGTGTTTGCAAGATGCTTTGGAGTTGCAGAAGATACAACTTAGAGTGGTAAGCCATCCTTGTAGACAATGCTTGGCAGATGGTTGTGACCCACCCAGCAAGGACCAAAGGCTAAGTTTCACCAATAGCACAGTTGTTTTAACCCTGTCAACTGTTGTGATTGGAAAACGTGCTCATTAACATCAGGTCTACTTCATTATAAGATCTGGTGATTTGCCTTATTCTAGCTTAATGAAATCTCTTACTCCAGTTCTATAATTATTTCCATTACTGAGCATTGGGAAACTGCTGGGATAAAGGAAATGCAAAATGAGGATGAAGACATTGCATCTTCCAGAAATGCAAGATGATAATTTTTTTGCTCTGGTAACTGTTTATTAGTATATTACATTTTGCTTTAGAAAGAGAGTAGAAGCTTCAAATGACTGAGCAATAAATCTGGATTGGTTTCTTGAGTAAACTTAATAGTTTAATATCAAAATATTTCAAGCCAGTGTCCTGGTACATGCCTGTAATCCCAGCACTCTGGGAGGTTGAGGCAGATTGCAAATTCCAGCCCAACCTGGCCAGTTTAGAGATTTAAGATTGTTTCAAAATAAAGTGCTGGAGTTTTGCATCTCAGTATGAATTCCCTGGATTCAACCCCATTATCAAACAAAACAAAATAAAACAACAACAACAAAAAACGCCCACAAAAAACCAACCCAGATAGAAAAGGTCTTTGTTTTCCTTCAGGGGAGAGTTGCTTTTTAAATTATTTATAATGGTGGGAGGAGACCATGCTATTAATGCTATTCAGGTTTTTCTGTTGTAATGAATTCTGAAGAACTCATGGGTTAGGCAACACATTGAACTTCTGAATTCTCGGTCTAATATTTTTAGCTGCCTCTGGAGTTAGTACGATCTTAACAGAGTTTGGCTATAAAGGTATTGTGCCTATAGATTATAAACTAGTGAAGGGTTAGGGTATCCTTTTGGTTCTGGAAACGCATATTCTTTACCTGACTATTAAAAGCAAAGTTTATTTATCTTCATATCCTTAGCATTTAGCTTAAAGTAGCTATTTTATAGATATTTATTAAGTGCCTTAGAAAATGTTCCAGTTACATTTTTAATTTAGTAGCAGGGAGTGTTTTGGTGCTGAATTTTAAGATTAGGATCTTTAAGATTACAATACCTTATTTGACTTAGACTTGAAAATAGGCACTTTTTAAACTTTTTAATTAAACAAAAATGTATTTACTGCTTAAGATGTTGCCATCACGGATGGTTTTGAGATCGCAATAATTTATAAACAATCCTTACTCTTATGAACATCATATTTCTAGTACAAAAGGAAAGTTATGTATATGAATTATTATAATCCAGGGTGATAGAAATATATTTGTGATCCTATACTAGCAGAGAATTTTGTAAAGGGTACTTGCTGTCTAACAAGTAAGAGTTCTCAAGGAGCTAGCAGGAAGGAAAAGGAAAAAAGACATTGTATTTCAGAAGGTGAAACAACTGATTAGCCAGAGCAAGCACTTACTATGTGAGATGAGGAAAACAGGTTAGAGACTAGTGGAGGAATATTTAAGTGTTATCTTGACCAATACCTTACATGAATTCCTTTGAAGTAGATGTGCCCTAAGCACTGTTGAATTTTACATTCAATTGTGAATAACTAATTAAATTCATTTAGCTAAGTATTCAGCTAGGAATTTTGGTATGTGAAACAATAAAGTTTTATTTATTTAATGTTTTTTTAGACAGGATCTCACTATGTCATTCTGGCTGGCCTTGAATTTGTGATCCTCCTTCCTCAGCCTCCCAAGTGCTGGGATTACAGGCATGTGCCACCATGCACACCTAAGATATATTTATAATAATGATGCTATGCTCAAAATTGTCTTTATGCCTAACCATTATATTTTACCCAAAAGATCTTGTCCTATAAACTAATGATTTCTGAGTAGAATTACCTCAGGAGCTATTTAAAACATTCTTGGACTGCTACCTCCAGTTTGGATTCAGTAGGTCCCAAGATTCTACTTGTAAAAGACTTCCAAGTGATTCTGATACTTAGTGGGATTTGAGAACAGCTGCCCCCTTTGGTGTGGGAAGAACACTCTGCCTGCTGCCATTTACTTTTACCCTAATTCAGTGAGAATGAAGTGGGTCCATGTGTAACAGTAACAACTGCAGGAGAGTGAAACGCCCTTGGGTTCCCATAGAAGGGAATACTAACTAGTATATTATCTACACTAGCTGCTCCAAACATGTTTTGAATTTAAATGAACTTGAAATCAAACCACAGGGTTTATAGCTACAAGTCTTTTAGAAGCAGTGAAACCACAAGGGAACTGACATGTATACTGACTATGATATGAAGATGCTGTGGCTGGAGTGAAACATTAGCTGCACAGATAGACAAAGAGATGGTGGCTCAGCTCTGGTCTGGGGAGAAGTATTCCCTGACATCTTGTCATAGAGTGCAATAGGTTTACCAATTACCCATTGTTCATAACAGGAAAATGCATATTTATATTTCCAGGCCATATAATTATTTCAGAATTTTAAAAAAATAGGCAAGATATTTAGTAACAGCAAAAACACCACATTTTAAAGTAATCAAGACCTGTAATTTCTTTAGTATTAGACAATCAGTAGATTCTAGAGGACATGTGACAGTCTTGTGGCTCTTCTGAATGTTTGTGTCTATTAATAAAGTTCCAGGATCATCTCCAGTGAGATATAGTAGCCTGGAGACTACTTTCTAGAGCCATATAGAATATGAATATTTACCCTCTTCTTATCTGTTCATGAGTTAATTAAACAAATATTGTAGACTGCCTGTTATGTTCCAGATACTACTTTAGGAACAGATGTAGATAATAGGTAATAGTGACACAGATAATAGGTAACATAAAAATGTAACATGTCAAATAGTAATACATTCCTTGTAGAAAAACCTAATATGTGACTATTTTGCTGTAAAAAGAAAGCTGTGTTTAGGAAATGAAAGCCTTAGAAAAAGCAAAGCTGTTTAGAGGAATCAATAAATGTGCAAAGTACTATGTGTTTTCAGTAACTTTAATGTACATTAAAAATGACTTGGAGCCAAGTGTGATGGCACATACTTTTAATATCGGTGCCTGAGAGACTGAAGCAGGAGGGTTGCCCAGAGTGGGTAACTGTGTAAGACCCTGTCTCAAATAAAAAATAAAAAGGGCTAGGGATATAGCTCCACATGAAGGCACTGGGTTCAATCACTAATACTGGAAAAAAACAAAATAAAACAAACAAACAGTGGTGGGAGAAAGAATCTAATGTAATTTTAGGTTCAGGGCAAGGGAATTAATAGTTTCCACACATTCTGGTGAGATGAGGTTCTCTGAACAAATGTTGTGTTGAATTTGGGGAGCTGCTTTTTTTTTTTTTTTTAACTTTGAGACAGGGTCTCACTAAGTTGCCCAGACTAGGCTAGAATTTGCTGTTATGCCTTAGACTTCCAAAGTGCTGAGATCCCAGGCATGTACCACTACATCCATCTGGGAGCCACTTCTTTTTTGGAAGGGGGCACATTTTGAGGAAATTTTGGCATGCATTCATCTAAAGAAAGGAATCCAGGTAAATGACAGATGAGAAAACCATGTTCACTGGAGTCAGGAGACTATTTACAGAGGTTATGTCAGTAGTTAAAAAGCTAGCCAGGGATTTAGCTCAGTGGTTCCGCTGCCTGTCTCGCAAGCACAAGGTTCTGAGTTCGATCCCTGGTACCAAAAAAAAAAGCTGCCTGGGAGAATCATGCCAGGTGAACAGGTTGAATTTACAAGAAGCAGTTTTTAGATTCTATGATAGGAATTGGACTTGGTTGTATATGTGTGTGGCCCCAGCTACTGGAGAGGCTGAGGCAGGAGGATGATTTGAAACAAGTTTAAGACCTGCCTGGGCAATTTAGCCAAATGCTAGATTTTTGTTTTTTTTTAAACCAGGCATGGTGGTCCACATGTGTAACCCTAGCACTCTGCGGGGAGGAGGGGAGACAGACGCAATTTAGTGACTTAGCCAGGACCCTATTTCAAAACAAAAAATAAAAAAGGTCTAAGATTGTACCTGGAGGCCTGGGTTCAATCCCTAGTATTAAAAAAATTGATGAAAGCAAGACCTCTATCACTAAAAGTCTCCATAAAACTTTTCTGTCACTGGAATTGTGGGAAAAGCTACATGTATATCCATAAGTCTATAAAATTTTGGCAAGTAGTGTATGTAATTATTCTTTTGTAATAAAAATCTGCATTATCTCCAAGAATCACAGTTGTGCTCAGCTTGTTGCACAACACCTGTCACAGTTACACATTCACTGCAGAGAAATGATAAAAAATAAAAAAGTCAGGCATCATGGCAAATGCCTATAATCTCAGCACTCAGATGGTGCGGCAGGAGGAGCACATATTGAAGCCCAGAGTGGGCAACTTCGTGACTTAGTGTGACCCTGTCTCAAAATTAAGGGAAGTGGGGGGCACTGGGGCAAAGGACTGAGTTCAGACCTCAGTACTGCAAGATAATGATAGTAATAATCCTAATCTTACAATTTGGAGAAAGATATAAGGTAGTACCTGAACTACACTTCTAATAGGAAAAGCAAAAATCTATTAATTGACCTTGTATAAGTAATCTTAATTACTTGCTGCAGGAGATTGTGAGATTAAATAAATTTAGTTGTAAAGCATTTAACCAGTGACTTGCTGGCTCGGAGAAATATTCACTAAGTAGTGGTAGCAGTCCTTATTTACAGTTTCATTCTACCTAAAGGCTTTACTTGAGAAATAAGTGTTTTAATCTTGATGAGTTTTAAATTCCAAGGTCTTCATGCACCTCTCAAATCACAGCTAAACGGTATTATTCAGAGGGGAAAATGTTTGACATAAGTAAAACACCTTCCTAAAATGTAAACTTTTAACTATTTTGTCTTTTGAAAGCAAATATACCACATAGTTTTCTGCTGTTTTAGAAAACAAATCCTGAGCATTAACTTCTAGATGAGTCATTGTTGTCCTGTGTATCTGCAGTTAAACAGTTGTTTTCATTTACTTCTTTCTCTTTGAGTAGCTTATCATTTTTCCCTGTGGTTAAGCCTTTTTATCCTCTCCTAGCCACTTAAGTTTTTATGTCTAATCTACACTGGATTTGGAAACCAGATACTGAAGCATGCCAAGAATTATATGTTATAATGATGGGATGTCTGGAATTTGCTTAAAAATATCCATTGGAACAGGGAACTGGAAGGGGAGGGAATGAATATGAGATTGGCTTTGAGCTGTTAACTGTTCAAGCTGGGACATATGAATTTATTACTTTGTTCTTTCATCATATGTACATATTTGCAAATTTTTCATAATTTTTGAGCCACCATTAAAAATGAGTTGTATACCAAATAATATGCAGTTCTGTGCATATTTTATTTCTGTTTTGTAAGAATTCACAGGAAACATTTATCTTTGGCCAAAAGGACTGGGAACTAAGGGAAGGGATGTTCACTTTTTCTTGGTATTGAGGTTTTACAATTTTTTTAAACCTCCATTTGTTAAGTTGATATATATATATACATATATATATATACATATATATACATATATATATGCGCATGTATTTTAAAAATATGTGTCTAGTCAGGGAAGTAGGTTTACTTTCACATCTATAAATTGAAAGTATTTAATTTGTAGGTAAGAATTATATACTTCTGTATTTTAATATATATTTTAGGGTTTGGGTGGTTGGTTTTTTGTTTGTTTGTTTGTTTGTTTTGAGATAGGATCTCACTGTATTCCAGGCGGGCCTTGAATTCACTATGTAGCCCACTCTGGCCTGGAACTCACAGCAGTCCTCCTGCCTCAGCCTCCACAATGCTGGGATTACAGGCATAGGACACCATCTTTGGCCTTATTTTGTTTTGTTTTATTTTTAAATAAAAATATTTTAGACGGATAAAACTGGATTCTGTGTGAGCCATGTTGAATAAAAATTAGCGGAGGCTGTTTTGGACTAAGCTCCTACACTAGGCCTCAATAGACCAGTCTAAAAATTAAAGTGGAACTGAGCTTTTTATGTGACCTTCTAAGAAAAATCAAGATCAAAGAGATAGTAGCCAAATTTCCCAGACCAGCCACTTTGAGATAGCATGATATTGAAATCCCTTCATGTTAGTCCTTTTACACAAAAGGTAACCTGAAGTGAGCTGATATTAATCAATAAGTTGTTTTTCTACTCTATTGTCTCCCTATCCCTTCTTTATAAGGAGTGTGACTTTTGGGCCACCTGTATGCTGAACAAACACTCCGGCACTGATGTATATTACCAGCCCTTTTTAAATTTTGAGACAAGGTCTTTCTAAATTGCCCAGGCTGGCCTGGAACTTGTGATTCTGATGGATGCCTCAGCCTCCCAAGTAACTGTGATTACGTATGGACTACCATTGCCTGATTTAGGAGAGTAACTTTGAAATGACCGATCCACTTTTTGTTGTTTTTGCTTTCTTCAAGCCCTTTTCTAGCTATAAAACTAACCTCCTCTGCTCAGCACATTAAAACACTTACTCTATGCAATGAAATGTTGACTTATTCTAGAATAAAAAATAAAGACAATTAAGATCTTTGAGTTAAATTGTAATTTTGTTCTTTGACAGAGGCAGGATAAAGGAGGAGAAAAGAGGGTCCATATTAACTATTTCAAATTTAAGAATTGTTTTTCTGGTATTGAAATTTCATTAATTGGTGCGTGCTTTATCTCCTTTTAGCTTTCTCACTGATATCTTGCTTGCTGCCTGTACTATAGATAAGCTAACTCTTCCACCCTCATATGTTATACTTTGCATTCTTCTAAAGCTTTACACTCTTTTTTGCTTATTTCTTTCTTCCTTGATTTAAATATTCTGCCTTTTGTGTTTACCTTTAAAAAAAATTTTTTTTTTTGAGGCAAGATCTTGCTGTGTAGTTTAGGGTGGCCTTGAATTCACTATGTAGCACAGGCTGGCCTCAAACTTGTAGAGATCCTCCTGCCTAGCCTCCTGAGTCCTGTGATGTCAAATGTGTGCCACCACACCTGGCTGTGTTTACCATTATTGAGTGAAACAGATACGTGCCAAGCTGTAAAATGTAAATTCCATTGTAACTGACTACTAGTCACAATTAAACATTTCTCAAAGGTGGGAGTATAAATTAGTGCCTCCTAGGCAGATAGTTGATATAACCCATCTTAATTTATATTATATATACTCTTATCTCTAGCACCACAAACAAAAATATATACTTTGCTACAATAACTCCTCCCTAGGACTTTATCCTAAAGATATATTCACACATGTGCAAACATGTATGCAAAAGGAGGAGTGTTCAAGAAATTGTGAATGGTATCTGGTTAGAAAAGAAAAAGGAGTTCAGAGTGGGAGACCTACCTGTTATTATATGTCTTCCAAAGTTCATGTTTACCTTTATTTTATGCAAGTTGAGCATCACTACTCCAGGCATCTGAAATGTTACAGTATTGCACCAACATGGTGCATAAAGTTTCAGATTTTCAGATTAGGAGTGCTCAGTCAGTAAAGTTTGTGCAAATTTTCCAAAATCTGAAAAACTCTAAAACACTTCTTTTTTTTTTTTTTTTTTTGGTACCGGGGATCGAACTCGGGTCCTTGCGCTTGCAAGGCAGGCGGTGAAACCACTAAGCTAAATCCCTGGCCCCTCTAAAACACTTCTTGACATGAGCATTTTGAATAATAGATATTGAGCCAGTTAACTTAGTACTTTTTATGTTAAAGAGAGAAACTAAGGAGAAAAGAGCCTACTTACCACTTGTGTAACATAGTATGTATAGATTCTTATGGCTAATGGATTTTCTTGAATATGTTTTTCTTCAAAGGTCACCAGTGCTGACAGTATGCTTCTTTATTGCTCAACCTGACTTTATGTAATATTTCGATAACCTTAAGTAATACTTTAATAATTAAGAGCTCATTTCTGATGGTAGGATGTTTTATAGAATATATTTGTATTTATCTGTTATAATGCACACACATATATCATTATGTCTGCTTTTTATTCCTCCAATATTCTTTTCTTTATCTCTTCAAGCCATTCACATACCCTTTCTGACTCATATTCTGCACACACTCATTCTTCACCCTCTCTCCATTGCCTATTGACCATCTGTTTTTTTCCCATGCTCATGCTCATGTCCATGTATATGTGTGTATATGTCTGTGTAGATTGCACACTGACATAAGCACATACATAAAGTGATATTTTTGGTTGTAGTTTTTTTAAAAACCCAAATGTATTATTATTATATATTATATATTTTTTTTTCTTTTTTTTTTTTTGGTACTGGGGATCGAACTCGGGACCTTGCGCTTGCGAGGCAGGCAGTGGAACTACTAAGCTAAATCCCCAGCCCTATTATATAACTTTTTAAAATTGCATTTTGCTATTTTAGCAATGTACTGTGGAGATCCCACCAAGTCACCGGAGATAACAATGATTGCATTGTATTAATTGATCAAAGTATATTGTAGGTTTATTCAGCTATTCTTGTAGTGATTGAAACAATTTGTAGAGACAAGAAACTAGAAAATAATTGAAAATAAACACTACATATTTCCTTATGCACGAGTACTTTTATTCCTATAGATTTTCAGGAGTAGAATTACTAAGTTAAAGTTGTAAATACTTTAAATTTTAATATATTGCTAGTTTTCTTTTCAAAGGAATGTCACGTTTAGACCAGTAAAATGTGGTAGTACCCTTTTGAAGAGATACCAATCTTTTTAATATTTCCTAAGGTGATTTGGCATTGTTAAACTATTGTTTTCTTGACTTCTAGTGTGTTTTTTGGTTTGTTTGGTTTTTGGTTTTTTGAGACAGAGTCTTGCAGTGCAGTTGTGGTTTGGCCTTAACCTCACTATAATAGCCCAAGCTGGCCTTGAACTTGCAGCAATTCTCCTGTCTCAGCCTCCCAAGTGCTCCTGTGCACCACCATGCTTGGCCTGACTTCTAGCATGTTTGAAGATTGTAAACTTAATTACTTGGATCTACTCCTTCTCTACATGTCAAATATTTTTTTTTCCTAACTGAATGGCTTAGTTTATTTTTTTCACAATAGGAACATGTTAATATTTTTATGTCTATCTCTTTTGTGTATTTTGTTCCCAGACTTAAGAATGTGTATATGACCTGTTTTCTAAATTTTGTTGTAAAATATGTTGTTGTGATTTTTTTTTTGCTTTTATCTTTGATCCACCTGTAGTATGAATATATAGGAGCCAATACAATCAGCAGTGTTCTCAGTAGATTTTCTTGATATTTTACATCTACTTTTTTTAGGACAGATTTTTTTTTAAGTCAGCAAGGTAATTAACTACAAGAACTTCATTAATGCTACATTTTAGGATATGCAAATGTGAAAGATTTCTAACTTTATCCTGTGTATTTCGCATATATCATTAGTCACTGTTAGACACTTTGGTCTTGTTTAATATAATTCAGTGATGAATATGTATTTTAATGAGTTTTTTTTTACATCAACATCTTTAACTTTTGTCTAATTTATAATCTTAATTTAGAGTTAATAGAAATAGTTGTCTATAGAGATTATGCTTTGAAACTGCTAATAAGTTTAGTCGTTACAATTTTTGGTTTCCTAGACCATGAGTAGTAGATTTCATTTTTTATGAAGACCTGTGTATGAATTAAAGGGCGTCAGAGTGTCTCAATGGCAAGTAACACAGTGGAATACAAATCAGAAGATGGAAATACTAGACCTCTCCATTGTTAATGTACACTGTGTTCGGTCATCTGAATGTAACGTGGGTATTTAAATTGGTGATAATAGCCATTACTACTTGGTAGTTTGTGAAGTCCTTCATCCCTGTTTAAATTTTTTAAAAGTAGTTATCTGATACCCCTGTTTTACAAATGTGGAAATTGAGAGTCAGGGAAATTAAGTCGCTCAAGATTATGTTAGTAGTAAAAAAAAGTAATATACATGCTTATAATTAGAATTTGCCTGATAATTAAGATATTTAGTTACAGCCATGCCAGGGTTTGTTGTTTATAGGATTCTTTGTGAATACCCTGATGTTATTATTGAAGAGTTATCTTAAATATCAGCACAGTATATGTATTCTACTGCATGTTTAATTCTTTCTCTGAGTGGTTCCTGATAATGAATTAAACTTAAAGGGTATGATTTTCATTATTTTTTCAGGTGAATTATTTGGGAGGCTACCAGTGGTATTTTCTATTTTCTTTTTTTAAAAACTGCTTCAAACCAGTGTTCCATTTCAAAATTACAAAATGATTTTTAGAAATATGATTAGCTAATACTAAGTTTTACTATCCTTAAGTTATATACTTAAATTGTTTATTTAACCCTTTAGTTACATAAATTTTTCTCAATTTTCTGTCTTTATTTTACAGAATGGTAAATAACGCCGATCATCTCTGGAAAGGATATTGATCTGCCTCATGTAAAGTATGCTCAGTTCCTTTCCAGTGGTGTAAGTATCTCATCCTTCACACTTTTTATCCTCTCAGTTGCATTAATAAAGAAATCATCATGGTTATGATTCATACTTGACAACAGACCTTTGTTAAGTTGAAAGAATTTTTAAGAAAAAGAATCAAATGGTATATCTGTTTGACACTGAGGTGAACAAGCATTATAATCATGTGGTGAAGAATGAATTTTCAGGGCCGGGGATTTAGCTCAGTGGCATCACACCTGCCTCACAAGTGCAAGGTCCTGAGTTCAATCCCCCATACCCCCCTCCCCCCAAAAAGAATGAATTTTCAGGTCAGCCTCCTTGTTTGTCATTTCTGTTTTCACTTTTGGATTTTGACATTAATTTTCCATTGAACATAAAATTACTATCATTTTTAACTACTTAATGGCCTAGAAGATTGTGATATAGATGGCTAAATATTGGAGAGTGCTAGTTGTTAGTTTCTTTGTGACAAGCAGAATATTAGAAGTATGTTACCTTAATGCTGCCTTTTGTAGGTGAACTCCTAACACCGTAGCCATTTCTCTTTACCTACTGGGGATAGAAATGTAGTTAAGCCTATTAGCTAATGTAGTTGCTAGCCTTTCTTTGAAGTCAGGCTGAAAAAAAAAAAAAACAAATTGAGATGGTAGTATTATGCTGAGAGTGTTTTTGTGCTAAGATATGAACTGTAACCACCAGTTCATATTAAATAGCACTGTAATAAAAGTATTCTGGGAATTTCAGATATTAGAGAAGATAAAGTATCTATTAGCTCATTAAGTGCATCTTTAGATTCTAATGCAAGAGTGCCTTCAACATAAATATTTTCTAAAATCTGATGGAGTCTGTGTTTCACTTAAATTTTTTCCATTTTGGTTGTCACTTCTATAATCCAATTAATAAATAGGTTTTCCATATTAAGTTTCTCATTAAACCCACCCCCAACATTGAGTCTCTGATTTAGTGAAAAGTTTCTGGAATAAGCCTGAATTTCTCCTAAATAGCTGTGACCTTGGGAAAATACTTCATCTTTTTGAGCCTTGATTTCCCTTTTTTAAACCATTTGTTTACCTCTAACTGTGCTCAGTAACCAACAGATTGTAAGCATTATGAGGGCAGGAATTTTTGCCTGGTTTATTTCTTGTGGCATCCTCTATGACTCCTACAGGTTCTAACATTTAGTAGGAACTTGGTTAATTGAACAAACAATTTATTGTGTAAGTGGTCTCCAGTTCTCTGATTCCACACCAAATTTATATATCCCTCTATAAACTTGTATATTTCTACTTGGATTTTGTTGTGTGTGTTAGAAATACAGAGATGTTTAAAGTATGATTTCATAAATCACATGATTTACTGCCATACAAAGAGGATTTTTTTTTTTTTTAGATTCCCAGTGCTTAACTATATGGAGATTAATGTGAGCAAACCTCATAGGGAATACACCAATAGACAAGGACATTTATCCACATAGTGACTGAATACCAAAATTATCCAAGTCTAGTTGCTCATTTAGGATGGATGTTGGCTTCTGTGGAAAGTCTAAGATTGAGGTATACCTTTATAGGAGCGGTTCTCACCTTGACCACCACAATGGAGATCAGAGAAGACTGGAAGACACATAAGTTCACTCCATAGTAGAGGGCACTGCTGGTGTTGGCAGGTGAGGCTTCAAAGCTCTGAAGCTTTGATAGCCTGAGCTATCAAAGTGTCTGTCAAGCTCCTGAGTTTTTGTGTATTTTGAGGTCAAGCAGTCATCAGTAACTCACATGTGGGGGTCTGACAAGGTGTGATGTAACATTCCTGAAAGAAGAGGGAGTTGCTAAAGGAAAGGGGTTAAGACTCCAAGTTCTCATGTATAGGGGTGTAATAAGACAATGTTTTCAAGGGTAAAGGAGCAGCTCCAAGTTCTCATATGAGATTTGATAAGACATCACACTCTGGAAGGGAGTACACTTTGAGTTCTTACTATAGCGGAACATAGAACATATATTATTCATATAGCAAACTAACTATTTGGAGTTATTTCAGAGATACGAAAAGAGTTTTCCCAAAAATGTCCATAAGATGACTACAGTGGAAAAAAAAAACCTTAATCTTTTTTTTTTGTATATCCTTTTATTGGTACATTTTAGATATACAATATAATGACATTCATCATTGGAAATTTGCACCTTTACATACTCTCTTGGTTCTTATTTTTCCCCCTTCCCCTACCCTCCCTTCAACCCCTCCATCCCTCCCTATTTACAAAGGCTTTGTTTCCATTTTTTCATTTTCTCATATTAATTCCATTCCCCTCTTTCCTTTCCCTTAGTCTTAATGTTAATTTAAAAACTATTGAAGTGTGATTGACACATTGGAATATATTCCTACTTTTCTCACAGTCCTTTTTTAATGAAAATAACATGGTAGGCCATTATCTGTAGTCATGGCCTCTACTCTTATGCTTCAGTTACTTCTGCCTTGACTTGAATTATAGAATCATTTTTGCTCAGTTACTAGTAAAACTTCATTTGTTACTTATTTTCACTTTTTGCCTTTTTCTTATTTTAAAACTGCCACTCCTTTGACAGTAGTAATAATTGAAAAAGAGACCAATGTGCCATAAATAGTAAAAAGGGCCTGAATGCATCTTCAGCTGATGAATATTATTATTGACTCTAGAATGTGTTAAATCATCCTGCGGTAAATACTACATGTGCAAAACAAAACTTTTGCCTAGTCATTCTAGATAAAAAGATAAAAGCAGGAGACTCCAGCTGAATAAAAAGCTCTAATATCAGTATAATCTTACTAACTATTGATGCTTTACAAGTAAACATCATGGGATTTCAAGGTTAATCATTTATGAATGCTTTAACCTTCTTTGCTTTACGTGTTTGTGGAATTTAGTTTATAAAAATACATATATTCTGGACCTCATTCTTTATCCAAGAAGATTGAGGTATATATTCAAGTGTTGTTAAAATTTATTGCAAAATACCATTAGTCTCATGATACAATCCAAGGCATCAGTTTATGAACTGAACCATAATTCCTGAATTTAATTTTTTTTAATATTTTAAACATTGTCTGTTATTGCAGTATTAAAATTCTTCCCATTTTCAATTACTGTGACCTGAGTCTGAATTCAGTTTAGTAATTTAAAATGAAAAATATTCTTTATTCTGTGAACAATCCTTGTGCATAGGAAAATTGTTTTTTCATGTTATCTTTTTCTTTTATACAAGAATTGCCGTTATCATGGACTTAGATGACCTTTATAAGTCATTTACTGCTATAATTTCATGATTATGTGCTTAATCTAGTACATTATAAGAAATAAAATTTGAAAATGCCATACTATATGCCTTTGTTTATGTTAATGCACATTGAGGTATTATTCTCAGTACCCAAGAGAGCTTCTTGATATTGATCTTGATATTTTCTCAGTAGGATACTGTTATCTTGAGAATCACATGCATGATTTGATCCTGCTCTTTATGCCCTCATCATTCCACTCCATAGTGATCATTCATTCTATTCCAGCACGTGTGAATGTTTTTGCTTTAGCTGTATCTTTGCATTAGGGACCTCTCTTGGTACAAGCTATAGACATCTAATTTAAACAAGGTGAAACATAAAGGGAAATAAATTTATTCTCTCCCGTCAGAAAATAAGAAGAGCAGGAATGTGTAGGGTTAGGAATTACTCGAACAACTGCAAAGAGCTTTTCCCTTTGTTATATTGTGCATTTCTTCTTTTATTTTCCCACAAACTAACTTCTTCCACACAGTGAAGAATTTGCCAGACTAATATCCTCCTGTACCTGAGCACAGTTAGAGTGATGATCCCATTTACCTCTCATCTGACTAACAAAATCTGAAGGGACCAACGCTTGTATGCCTCTCCGTTTCACCAGAAGATGAATGTCGTGAGTGGTAGCCCCAGAAGGGTTCCTGAAAACAATGAGTTGTTCTAGGAATAGAAAGTAATAGATGACCACTGTTTCTCTTTTTTTGACTTTTGTAATAAAGTAGTTTCCAATTGTCCATGATTCCAAAATGATATAAAATATTACATTGTTTCAGATGCTTTACTTATAACACTTCTGTTTTAACCATTAAGATGGGTGCTTTTCAGTAATAAATAAAATTCATATAATTTACTTTTATGTTAATATACAGTTCTCTTCTATACAAGGAGAGGTTTGAAGAATTGCACAGAAATTACTATCTGCTCTGATCTAAATAGGATAGGAAAATACCATGATTGGTTTTTGTCCATATTGTAAGATAGTTCTTGAAGTCATATATCTAAAAAGTAAGATCAGTTTATGAAATATTTTAATAAGATGAAGCCCCAAAACAGCAATAGAACAAGTCTATTTCATTGTCGAGGCAAAGGATGATATATAGAAAGCAGAATTTACTAAGCCAATTAATTGAAAGGTAAATTATTGGATTAGGCAGTGTCTTTAAAAAGAACCTCAAAGGAGTGAGGTATTGCTAAGCACTTGGTAAAGTAGATGAAGGACTAAGGATTTAACTCTTTTTTGTTTGTTTTGTTTGTTTGTTTGTTTGTTTTGGCACCTGGGATCGCACTCAGGACCTTGTGCTTGCAAGGCAGGTGCTGGAGGGCCGGGGATTTAGCTCAATGATTCCACTGCCTGCTTCGAAAGCACAAGGACCTGAGTTCAATCCCCAGCACCAAAAAAAAAAAAGGTGCATTCTCTGGGCTGGGGATTTAGCTCAGTGGTTTTGGCGCCTGCTGCGCAAGTGCAAGGACCTGAGTTTGAACTCCGGTACCAAAAAAAAAAAAAAAAAAAGGCAGGCGCCGGAACCACAGAGCTAAATCCCCGGCCCCCAGGACTAAGGAAAGGATTTAAATAGAAACTAAAGTGTTAGGTGTCTTTTATAAGCTGTTAGAAAAATATCCACTTAACTTTTTCAAGAAACTTTTCATTTAAGTAAAATATACTTCTAAAGTGCATAAAACCAGTAGCGTCCAAATTTGATGAATTTCCAAAGAGAATTCACTTGTGTAATACAATGAGCATATAGATCAAGGTAGAGAAAACCAGTAACCCTATATAACATTTTACATCTACACTGAATCCAGGGCCTTACACATGCTATACAAATGCTCTACCACTAAGCTACATCCTCAGCCTTTTTGAGTTTTTATTTTGAGACAGGGTCATGCTAAGTTGCCCAGGCTGGGTTTAAACTTGTAATCCTCCTGCTTCAGCCTCCCAGAGTGCAAGGATTACAGATGTGTGCTACCATACTGGGCGAAATTTTTTGGTATTAAAGGACACAGACTTTTTGAAATTGGTCAGGAGAAAATAAATGAGTCACTCAGATTGCAAGTTTTCCTTCTGTTGTGGAGAGGTGATGATATGGGTGGGAATGCTAAAAAGAAAATTGAGAATATGGTTATAATAACCAATGCACTTAAAATAGCCAATATAGTCACTGAAAACAATCCATGTGTCCATCAGTAAAATATATAAAGCCTGTGGCCTAATCCCACAGTGAAATACTCCTTAGCCATGCAAAGGAACAAACATGCTAAAACATAAAATATCATCTATGAATCTCAAAAAAAACTAAGCTTAGGGGCCAGGGATTTAGCTCAGTGGTTTCGCCGCCTGCTGTGCAAGCACAAGGACCCGAGTTCGAACTCTGGTACCAAAAAAACCCCACAAAAAACTAAGCTTAGTAAAAGATCTATGAAAAAGAGTAAATAGAGTGTAGATAAGAGTTTGTAAGATAGGCAAAGTAATCCATGGGGACAAAACTGAAAAGTGATTGCCTCTTAGGGAAAGGAATTTTTATGATTTGGCTGTTCTCTTGATAAAGAGGTGCCAGAGAGAACTTTTTGGGGTGATGGGGAACATTCTGTATCTTCAGATGGATTTGAGTTTTAGAGGATGCATACTTCTCAAGACTCTTCAAATGGCAAGTATAAAATTTGCATACTTTTATGTAAATTTTACCTCAAAACAGAAAACCAGACCAAGTAGTAATCTCTAGTTAATGACATGCATGCTAAAGTGTTTAGAGGACAGTGTACAGATGTCTGTAATTGACTTTGAAATGCATCCAAAAATGCAGTGAATTGGGGATGGATGGGTGGGTAAATGAACAGATATATATGTACTGGTACAAATGTAAAAAGAGAAGAGTAAAATTTAGGTGGTTGGTATATGGGATGTTCACTATAAATTTATTCTAACTTTTCTACAGGTTTAAAATTTCTCATAAAACACAGGCTCTATTGAGGCAATCAAAAAATATAATAATTGTGAAAAATGGGTCTTTGTTTTATGATGGATAGCTTGTCACAAATGAGTATTGGAAGAAAGAAGACCATAATGTGTCTAGGTGCAGGGCAGTTAGTCTGGCCCATGGACACAGATGGTCTGCAGCATATTAGTTTGTGTTCCTAGAACGTGTGTTTGTTTAACGTGTGTTTGTTTCTTTTTTTTTTTTTGGTACTGGGGATTGAACTCAGGACCTTGCGCTTTCGAGGCAGGCGCCAGAACCACTGAGCTAAATTCCTGGCCCGTTTGTTTCATTTTTATTGAGCCTGTTTTTAGAACTGGGAGACTTCACATAAAAATTCTAAGTTTCTGCCTGCTTATTTTAAAAAGTGTTTGGAAAGCAAAACAATTAATGGAATGAAATAGAGAATCCAAAAGCAGTTACAGACTCACATGGAAATTTTATATACGATAAAAGTAGCATTTCAGATCATGGAAGAAGCATATTATTCAGTAAATTGTATGGGATAACTACCTGCCCATTTATAAAGAAATATATTCTAAAGCCTTTCACACTCATAAAGTAAATATAAGTTCTAAATTAAACTAAAGCTTTAATTGCTATGACTTACTAGTCCATCAGTAGAATGGTTTTATCTGAACCATTTTCACTGGAGACTTCAAGGAGTACAACAGCCTATGTCCTGAATCTTTTCGTTCTAGTAAGTCCTACAGGATATTGGAAAACAAAATAATATCTGCTTTGGGAGTCAATAAGATGCAGGCTTAAATTTACTTTCCTACTTTTCATTCTGATTTTTTAAATTTTTATTTTATTTTATTGATACATTTTTAGGTATACAATATAATGACATTCATCATTGGAAAGCTGCACCTTTACATAATCTCTCTTTCTGATTTTTTTGTAAGGTACAAACTCTTAGCCCTAGTTTCCTTACAATCAGTTCATTATCATGAAATGAAATAAAATAGATAATGTATAGCATAGGAAGTTACTGTAGTACTAGATGAGATTGTTATATGAAATTCTTTTCTAATTTCTGCCTAGAAGTGAAGATTCAGTAAATTCTTAGTACAGTATAGAAAAATGAAGAAACAGAGCTCCAGCAGTTTAAGGGGACTGGCCTAGATCACACATGAGAACATTAATTGACCTCTATTTCTTTTAGCAAATATTTATTGAGTGCCTACTGCATGCCGTGCATCAAGTTCGGCACTAGAACAATAAAAATTAAAATAGAAAAGATTACCACTTTTAAAATTATGTATTCCAAAAATCAAGTTGTATTAAAGGAATGTTTTTGAAGCAAAACATTTATTAGTACATTTTAGATATAGCATTCATCCTAGGGAATTTGTACCTGTACATACATGATACAGCTTGCTTCTCCTTTTTTTTCCATTCCCCTTCCCCCTTTCGACCCTTCCTCTCCTTATTCACAAAAGCTTTGCTTCTGTTTTCTTTAAAAAGAAATTTAGTGAAAGTTTTTATGATTTGGTTGTTCTCTTACACTAAATATTGTTATTCACTCCAAGAAAATGTTTTCTGGTGTGCTTCAGTATCTTGTGCTAGTTAAAAGGATACCTGTAGAAGCGATTTCCTAAGAAAAATGGAGTAGCTTCATTTGGCTACAACCATAAAAGATCCATTTTCAGGATAAATATTCAGAGAAAATGCATCACATAGATGAAAATTTGGGAAATTGCTAAGTAGTAGATGAAGTGGTGCTTAATACATTTTTTTAATATACCTGTCTTTTTCACTTAAATGTCTTTGCTTGGGCTTAGCCAAGCAAATCATTTGTTCTTACTGAATTGAGTTACAGAGCTTTAGGTCAGTTTTGCTCATACTTGGTGAAGCAAGATGATGTAAACTATTTTTTTCAGCAATTTTTTATTTATACCATGTTGGAGTATAGTAAGTTTGAAACATTTTTTTAAAGTTATCACATAGTTTGTGCTTACTGTACCGTATATACCTAATTTGTTGTTTTGGTATTATTGATATAACTAAACTTTTAGTTCCAATATTGACAATTAAATTATATGCTGTAATAAATTGTGCCTTGTCTTATATCTTATTTCAGTATCTGTACCAATCCATTTGCATGGTAAAAAAAATCTTAGCATGGGACTTGTCTTGCTAATTTCAGTAAACAAGTTGATATAGAAATAATGCATCTGCTAAATATTTTCCATAATAAGAACTTTATTAGATGTTGACAATAAGGAGACTCTGTTTTTAAGAATCTTTTTTCTTTTTTTAGTTTGCTGGAAACAATGTCTCACTATACAGATGAACCCAGATTTACTATAGAACAGATAGATCTACTTCAGCGCCTTCGGCGTACTGGAATGACTAAACATGAAATTCTCCATGCCTTGGAAACTTTGGACCGTCTTGATCAAGAGCATAGTGACAAGTTTGGAAGAAGGTCCAGCTATGGAGGAAGTTCATATGGGAATAGTACCCACAATGTTCCAGCATCTTCCTCCACAGCTACAGCTTCCACACAGACCCAGCATTCGGGAATGTCCCCATCACCGAGCAACAGTTATGATACTTCCCCTCAGCCTTGCACTACCAATCAAAATGGAAGGGAGAACAATGAGCGATTGTCCACATCCAATGGGAAGATGTCACCAACTCGCTACCACGCAAATAGCATGGGTCAGAGGTCATACAGTTTTGAAGCCTCTGAAGAGGACCTAGATGTAGATGATAAAGTGGAAGAATTAATGAGGTTAGTTACTTTGCTTACTCCGAGTCTCCAAAATGACTGTGTTCTTAGATTGCTTTTAAGTAATAATCTGTATTTCAGTTACTTACCTATAAAAACTGTAACTTCTTCATCCCTTTTTTGGAGAAGAAAGAAAAAAATACATATTTTATGTTCTTAATTGAAATTTTCTCTTCAGCCTTTTTTGCTACTTGATAATCCTTTTCTATTCTGCCTCTTTATCAAAGATTAGACTTCTCTTCATGGCTCTAGCACATAATTTGTGACTAACAGAAGTTAGTCTAATCTTTAAGTCTTTCTAAGTACTTTTCTGAGGGATAAGATAATTTTATCATGCTACGTAATATATACACTGTTCCTTTTTCTCTCCAACATTCCAATCAACAAAATAATTTGAGCAAGAATTAAATTAAGAAGTAGTTTTTAACAAGAAAAATATTGCTTCTGCCCCTAAGAAGCTGAAGCTCTAATTTTAGCAACAGATATAACACATGCAGTTGTGCATGCACACATGTACACACCTAAGGGTTTTAAACACCAAGAAAAGAAACCCACTTTCAACATAGGTAATTAGGAAAGGGTTCATACCAGATTTGGGACAATTAGAGGGCCACAAACATGTGCTTCTCATTACTGTTTGTCCAGAACCTACAACTTTCCTTAGCACATAGTTATGGCTTAATTTTTTGAGTGAATGAATTTGATAAAACCTTAAAGGATAGCCTCTGCTTTGAAATATAGAAACTTTATTCAAAGCTAAGAGAATCCTAGAACGTGTCAGAGAAGGCAAGGCCTGTCTTCAGCCTAGTAAAAGGCTGAGCCACCTCCCAGCCCCAGATGTTGAGCGCTTTGGAATTTAGTCTGTTATGATTGTGGAGATTAAAAGGGAGGCCCATTTGGGCAAATAAAAGCTTGTTCACTCATTGGAATATAAGATGTGCTTTTAATTATCCAGACTAAAGAGTGTTTAAGTAATAAAAGTACTTTTTAGATGTATGTTATTGTTATGGCTGTTAATTTTGATTAATTTTTAATATAATAATCCCCGAATGTGTATAACAGTAACAAAATATATGGAAAAGTATGGAAAATTGTTGTCTTCTTTTTTTTGTTTTTTTGTTTGTTTGGTTTTTTTTGGTTATTTGTGACAAGGTATTACTATGTAGTCCAGGCTTACCTGGACTAAAGCACAGGCAAGGCTCAAACCCTTGATCCTTCTCCCTCCAAGGTGCTAGATTACAACAATCATGTGCCACCATGAAATTGTCTTTTTAACAAAATAATTTGGAAGACTAAAAAGTGTAATACAGGTCTAAAAACTTGACTTCTAACATATAGGTTGGCCTGATGCTTTATTTAAACTACAGTAATACCTCGATTGTCAAACTCAATTCATTCCAAATTCTTGTTCAAATACCAAAAAGTTCGAGAACTGAACATATTTTTTCAATAGGAAATAATGGCAAACCAAATAATTGGTTCTGAGCCCCCAAAATTACACTTACAAATTCATTTTTCTTGAACTAATAAATTTCACAATGATTTCTTTCTTTAACTCTATCGTGGTTTTCCTCTTAGCTTTACTGCTGGTACCACTAACTTTCTTTGGAGGCATGGTTATGATATTTTACACGAATAAAATGCAAAAAAAATAAAGCACAATGATGCATGTTTTAACGCACTAACACAAGCACTATACATTGGCGAGAGCAGCGTGAACTCAAGCATCACACCTTCTGTGTCTGCAGCGGAACACCATGCATGACTCACTCTTTGCCCATACGGGTCTTTTCAAGTCAAATTTTCAGTGTGACAATCAAACAAAATTACAAATGCCAAGCAGATTTTTTTCAGACTTTGCTCGTTGAGTAGTGGAAGTTTGAGGTTGGGGCTGTTTGTTGGACAACCTAGGTATCACTGTATATCTCAAACAGAAAACCTGTTAGCAGTGACTAAGATTTGTAGTTAAATCCTACAGTTATGCTCATTCAAGTTTCATTGTTCACTATATATAGTTATATATGTTGTAATTGGTATTTAATTTGTATACTACAGCTTGTTGTACGATTAGGATGCTGCTTCTCCATAATCAAGATACTACTTCTTCCCTTTCTCAGCTTTCTTAGGACTGCTCCTCTGGTGTCCCTTAATTACACAAGGAGCTCCTTGGACCTTTTGGCACCCTCTGGCACTCTGCCATTGTGCCTTCCCGGACTCTGCACTCCTGCTTTCCCCCAGTGTGCCCCTCCTCCTAGCTCTTTCTTTCTGCCCCCCACACCCCAGAGGATAATTCTTCTTAGGTCAGAGGGAGAAGTTTATGGAATGACTGTTCTCACTTGTAATCATTATAACCGTGCTATGAAGTTAATCAGGAAAACTGAAATTCATAAAACTTAAATAATTTGCCCAAGAAAACTTAAATATTAGGTAACAGAGCCTAAATTACAACTTATGTCTTTATTTTGTGTTGCTTTATTATCAATGTGTTTTCTCTGTAAATAAATTATTCATGTTTATAGTTTAATAAGACTTTAAGAAAGACAGTTAACTCCAGACACGGTGTAAATGGATTTGTTAGACTTGCTACTCCCCTTGCTCCATATGAAATTTGCCACTTTGAATCACTTACTAATCAAATGAATTTTTATTTGGTGGAATGTGAGAGATATTCTTTGAATAATACGTCTGTCTGAGTGTTCTCTACCCACCTACAGATATACTGCCCTTGCTGACCCCTCGACATTGGTGATATTAGAGTGAATCGGAACTGGTGATCTCATGTAGGAAGCACGGATCCCTGGATGTCTTTCTGCCTCTATTTTTTTGTTCATAAAAATCCACCTCTTACATTCCCCAGCCTCCTGGAACTCACCCATAAGACATATTTTTCAAATCTTATAATCCAATGATTCTTTAGTGAATTATAATAATTTCAAGGTATGTAATAGAGATTTCTTTGGAGAACCTCATCAAGTTAAAACTGTGCACCTCATCAGCTAAGAAAGAGTCAAAAAGAAACAAGTAACTGCTACTTTGCCCACTTTTTAATTAGGATAAAAAAGAAACAGAAAAAGAAAGCCCAGGTAGTGTATGAATTCCCAATAAGTTGTGACTTTAAGAGGAGAGGCTTATTTTGGCTCATGTCAGTAAGGCATCAAATATAACATTTTAGGGAGGAGTTTAAACTCATAATGAAGACTCATTTCACATTTTAATGTCTTAAAAAGTATATTTACTGATATATAAATATATGTATAGGAGTTTGTATTTATATCTGCTAGTATAATAGTATGCATCTAATGTTTATCTGCTCTATTATGTATGTATTATGAAGTGTATCAGAATGAATAAGTGCCATACATTAAGTATATTATTCTTAACACCTATATACTAAATTTTATGAATATGTTAGTTTTTTTTGGTTTTTTTGTTTGTTTTGCAGTACTGGGAATTAACCTAGGACCATACACATGCTGGGAAAGTGCTCTACCACTGAGCTACAGCCCTAGCCCTTTTTTGTTTTGAGACAGGGCCTTGCTGAGGTATGCAGAATAGCCTCAAACTCGCTAGCCTTTTGCCTTGGCCTCCCAAGTATAGTGGACTCTGTATGTATAGGCAAGTACGACCAGCCTGACATACGAACAAGTGGGTTATGACCAGAATTTTAGTTCTAACTTATGACCGAAGTCTTGAGTTAAGACCCAGGTGCTAGCCGCTGATGCTTTCAGATGGTCTCAGATACAGATTTATCCCTTAAAAAGTTCTGGAAGGAACATTACAGTATCCTTTCCTGTGTAGGGTTAATTGAGAAATCCTGGGTCAGTATCTCTCTAAGGACACCGAGATCTGCCTGTATACAAGGAGAGAGATTTTGAAGGCTGTGTAGAGGAACCTGAGCCTTCATTGACCAACCTGAGTTACAACCAGCCCTTGGAAATGAATTGAGTTCATAAGTCAAGGGTCCACTGTAGTCCTCCTTAGCTAGTATGTTAGTATTTTGTACAAAATTCTGAGACTATTTTTCCAGTTGGTTATATGGGCCTAACAATACATTATGGTTTGAGCATTCCTGAAATCTGAAGTGCTCCAGAATCCAAAACTTTGAGTGCTATATAACACCCCAGGTGGAAAATTGTACATCTTGAAACTTGCTTTCAAAAAATTATTAAAAATATTGAGTAAAATTAAAGTCAGGCTCTGTGCTTAAAGTATATATTAAACATAAATGAATTTTGTGCCTAGACTTTGGTCCTATCCCTAAGATATCTATGTCTGTATAATCGAACACCCCTCAAAATTCAAAATCTGAAGCACTTCTCATCCTGTGCATTTCAGAAAAGGGATACTCAGCCTGTATTTATTTGTGTGAGTACGGGATTTCTGTTCTGTAGGTAATAAGATGAAATGATTAGGATATACAGGTACCATATTGTTTATTCATGTACAGTATATAACGTAGCCCCCCACCCCCACCCTGGAATTGGGGATGGAACTCAGGATCGTGTGCTTGTGGCACCACTAAGCTACATCTCCAGCCCCTCAGTAGCTTTTCTTCTAGTGTAATCTTTTAAAATTATGCTTTGTGTATTTTCATGGATGAAAAATTATAGGAGGGTTTTTTTTTAACATTTTCATATTTTATTGGTACATTTTAGATATACAATATAATGACATTCATCATTGGAAATTTGCACCTTTACATAATCTCTCTTGGTTCTTATTTTTTCCCCCTTCCCTTGCCCTCCCTTTAACCCCTCCAACCCTCCCTATTTACAAAGACTTTGTTTCCATTTTTTCATTTTCTCATATTAATTCCATTCCCTTCTTTCCTTTCCCCTACCCTCCCACTTCCCCTTCCCTTTTGCCCCTTTTCTTCTTATAATAGAAGTGTTTTAATTCAAATGTGAAAGGCATTTGTATATAATTGTATTTTTCCAATTGTGAAATAGACCATCTTGGTAGGTAGTACTTCATCTCTCAGTGTTTTTGAGATAGGTGACTATTCAGAGAACCTAAAGAATGTTTAGTTTATATTAACTAAGAGGCTAAGATCTTAAAACATACCATTTTTAAGCATGTGGTCTTGAGTATCTCTTATTCCAGAAAGTTTTAAAGCAGTTTCATTTTGAACCACCATAAATAACTCCTTCCATTTTGATTTGAGAAATTTAAAGATAAAAATTTAAAGCTGTTTTATAAATTATCTAGATCAGATTTCCATTTACAACTTTTTATCTCTACAGATTTGTTCACTCGTTTAACAAATTAAATTTTATTATATGCAAGGCCCATGATGAGTAAGAAATAATCTTTGTGCCAAAGGACTTTACAAGCTAGTAGGAGAGATAAGATAGATTAGGAACAGCTATACTACAGAATAGATGTAATGTATTAGCATGTGAGTAGTGTAATTGAAATATTAAAATAGTCATTTGAAAAGAGGTCTTTGTTAGCTGTGGCAGTCAGGAAGAACTTCTCAGAACAGGTGACATTAAATTGTGTCTTAAAGAAAGGTAATTTGACAAAGTCATTGCTCATGAATTCCTTCAGCTATTAAGAAAGTTGTATAGGTAACAGTGGAAAGTTTAGCAAGTTATAAAATTAATGACAATGGAGAGTGGAAAGGAAGAATTTCATCTTGATGTGGAAGTCACCCAGATAAATCTGGCATGATAGGTATTTGAAAAGGTAGCAAGAGGAGATGGCATGGACTACAGGTGGTGAGATGCAAATCACAGAGTAGCTGACTTGGAATTAAGCTATGAAATCAAAGAAATGATCAGCCTATTCACTTTAGTTCACAAACGAAGTATAAAAATTTTGAGTAGTATGAGATTTTATAAGAGAAAGGCAAAAGAAAACATTCATTCTTTTTAGGGAAGGTATCAAAGAAGATGAATGAATTAGATTTGGAATAATGAAGTTTTCATACTAACTGGTGATTTCACAGGGTCAGGTTGTATGAAGGTAGTATAAGAGGCACATGGTTAAAGAAAGCTGGATGAGGAGAGAGTGAAGAGAAATACGTGAAAGTTTAAAGAACAAAGCAATCCAAGTAGAATGGACCTGTAATACTTAAGAGATTTGCACACAATGAAAGTTGAATGCTGAAATGAAAGTTGAAAACTTCTAGGAAAGGTAAATGACACATCACTACTTGTGTCTAAATTGACATTAGAGAACTCTTTCCATGGTACCTTAAAGTACCTTGTACTTCAGTCTTTTCTTTCTTTCTTTCCTTTCCTTTCCTTTCTTTTCTTTCTTCTTCTTCTTCTTTTTTTTTCCAGGGCCTTTGCACTGAGCTACATCACCAGCCCTTTATTTTTATTTTGAGACAGGGTTTCACTAAGTTGCCCAGGCTGGTCTGGAACTTGTAATCTTCTCACCTCAACCTCCCAGAATGCCAGGATTATAGGCATGCATTACCATGCCTAGCTTACTTTAGTCTTACCTGAGTATAGTAGATTATTTGTTTCTTCTTTTCTTGAGATTTTAGGTGAGGTTTTATAAAAATAATAGTATTTATGAAGCAGTTTTAAAATTTCAGAATTTTTTACATTGAAGAAGTTTTTATTTTATATATTATACACATATATGTATTCATTTTTAATATTATTCACTATTTAATTTCATTGCCTAAAGAAAACTTTAAAAAACCCTTTGAGGGTGATACTAATTTTACCTGGTGAGGAAACCAGAGTGCAGCTTTATTAAGTGACTTGCCCATGATATCTTTATTGTTTTTATTTATATGTTTTGACAGTGCCAGAGATTGAACCCAGGGCATTATACATGCTAGGCAAGCATTCTGTCATTGAACTATGCTCTCTAGTCCCCCTTATCTTTTTTTGTCTTATGTTTTTCTTTCCAAAAAAACTTCTCTCTGATAAAGCAGTAAGGAGTGTGTGTGTGTGTGTGTGTGTGTGTGTGTGTGTGTGTACACGTACTCATTATAGGTACATTAGTGAATTGCTGTTTTATAGACTTGGGATTCTTTCTGTCCTGTGCAGTCATAATGTACTACAAGACTGAATAGTTCACAAACTAGGTATTCCTTATTGAAGTAATTGTTACCTGTTTTATATGATTCAGTGTCTACTATAGGTAAATTTGATTTAAAATAATTTGACATGTTCTAATTTAAATCAGTTGTCAAAAATACCATTTACTCATTTTCCTCCACAAAAGCACATTTTTTCATTTAATCTGAATAATTATTTTCTTAAATAGTTTCATTTTCCTAGATCATTCTGTACATTGAAATGTGATGCTTTATTTTTAAATTTTCAAATTAATTTCATAGTTATATAAGAAACCAAATGATTTAATTATGTTATTTACATAAGCCAATTAGAATTGAAACTGCTAAAGTTATCTCTTGCTCACCTGATTATTGATATATAGACAAGCATTTTGGGAGAAATCTAGCCAGAATCTATATCAGTATGAAAATTTTAAATACTGCGTTAGGCAGCTTGTTCTTTATTTTCTTTGGGAATCTTCGGTTTTTGGAGGGGGCGCATGCTTCAGGTTGATCCTCGGGCCTCACACATGGTAAGCAAACTGTACCACTGAGCTCCATTCCCAGTTTAAGGAATCTTTCTGGTTAGGATTTCCATCCACTACATCAGGCATCAGGATGTACTGTAGAGCTATGGAGTGGAAACTCATTACTGTTACCTCTCCACTCTTCCAAAATTTCCAAACAGGAGCATGGAGTCCACCAGCAGAGTATGTAACTCCTTCTCATCGAGGGCTGAGATACTTGGTCTAAATTAAGGTACAGCTGATTCTTTGGGGGTAGGTGCTTTTCTTCCAGTTACTCTACAGAGACTTGATTCCTGAGAAAGAGTTTGTGGTTTATTCACAAATAATTTGTAAAGATTTTCTTTTCTTGTTTTTTGTTTTGGTGGTACTGGAGATTGAACGCACGGGCACTCTACCACTGAGCTACATCCCCAGTTCTTCTTTCTCAAGATAGGGTCTTGCTAAATTGCCTAGACTGGCTTGACCTTGAGATCCTCCTGCCTCAGCCTCCCAGACTACAGGGATTAGAGGAATATATCACCACACCTGGCTTAATTTTCTTTTTCCTTAAATTCTTTTATTGGTACATTTTAGGTAAGCAATACATTTACATTTATCATTGGGTGCACCTGGCTTAATTTTTGAGACAGTCTCACAAAGTTGCTCAGGCTGGCCTTGAACTTGGCCTTAGCATTTTGAGTAGCTGGGATTACAGGCGTATGCCACTGTGCCCAGCTTTGTGAAGGTTTTGTGATTGTCCATCTCAGATTAAAGGTTAGTTTTTCTGTAAAGAGCTACATAGTGAACATTCTAGACTTTGCAGCTAGGAGACAAAACTGAAGCCAGAGTGTAGATACTTAAATGGCCACAAGTTTTTACTGACAAAATTAAATACAGAATAATAATTAAATAAAATTTTTTAAAATATAGGCTTCTAGTTACAGTTACATAGGATATAATATTTTACTTTACTTATAAATGTCCCTCTGAGCAAAGGATTCTAGCTCAAAAGTTATATGAAAACAGATGGTAGGACAGAGCTAGCCTAATGGACCATAATTTGCTGACCCCATATGATAATAAATTATCACTGGTTTGTAATACTTCTGAGCTTGAACAAAACTCAGTGCTGTATTTTTGTATTCTTTATGAAGATAAAGCACTCAAAGAGAATTTTGGTCATTTTTAAGGGTTTAAATATAATTTTTATTTATATATTCTGTTTGTTCTTGTGAAGAGAAAGAAAACTTGCCACTCATTATTCTTGTGAGTGTCCAGTCTTTTGACAATTTGTTGAGTTTTTAAAGAAGTAAAAATTTATAACAAACAACTTAGAGGAAGAATGAGGTCTATTATACGTAATCCTAAGGACAGAGACGTTAGTATAGTTTTGAGTATTAAATATTTTGTATATTATATGAAGCAGAAAATTGAATGACTTTTCAGTATTAAAGTTTAATATTCAGTCCATCCCACTTTGTGTTTTTTGTTGTTGTTGCTGTTGTTTATACAATGAAAAAAAAAAAAGATGTGTTACAGGCCAAAGCCTTTTGTCAAATGGCTCATATTTTCAGTTGTGAGAGTAATGACTTCTATTCCTGTAACTATTTTAAAGTTTTTTAAATGAATATTGTTTAGTTAACATGTAAACCCACAATCTACTCACAGCTGATTTTTATTTTTCTAGGATTTCTGTGTAAGATACATACATTCCTCAGTAATGAAATTTATATATACTGTATCACAGCCCTGTTCCTAATGTGAATTATACACAGCATGCAATTAACCATCCTCTGGTATGAGACATATCTGTGGTGGCATTCACTAAAATGTCTGTCTGGTGGTGTGATGTTTAGGATTTGAATATTTGGTGTTTCTTGGTTTGTTGTAATTTCATATTTTCATACAAGTTTGATCTGTTTACCTTTTATTTTTGTGTCCTTTCTTTCTGTGTTCTCCCCATTTCTCTGCTACACCTTTCTTTTGCCAAAGATGAGGATTTCTGCCTTCAACATACATTGTTGGTCTTGTCTTCTGTTTTTGTTAGGAGGGACAGCAGTGTGATAAAAGAGGAAATCAAAGCCTTTCTTGCCAATCGGAGGATTTCCCAAGCAGTTGTTGCACAGGTAACAGGTAAGAGCTGAAGAGCCCTTTATTCTAGAATCGTGTCTATTCTCTGCCTTCTGTGCAGATGTTGAATATTGCTTGCATTTCTGCATTGCAGTGCAGATCTGTCCATTTAGGCATAATAATAAATGCCTGTGATTTAAGACCATTGTCTCTCATATCACAGAACTTCTCCAGTGATTTTTTTCTTTTACTTGTGCTAGTAAATTTTATAGCATTCATAATAAGCAGAAAATTCCCTATTTTGCAACTGAAAAAGGGTTTCTCTTGTTTTCTTTTAATTGAAACAGAGCTTATAACACATGAACATCCAACTACAGTCTCTGCATTTCATATTTTTAAAAGCGTTGCAGTCCTCCAAATCTAATTCCTAATTTTACCTGTTAAAAAATGATTCATGAAGGTAAAGAAAGTTTTTTTAACTACTTTTTTGTATATGAAAGCTTTTCCTCAAACTGTTGCTGAGAAGATGAGAGTTACCATTGTCTTCTCTTTGTTCTTTATATCCCACCCCATTCTCCACCCCAGTCCAAGCCCCATCCCTAGTATGTGGTGTATATATGTCATTCTCTATCCAGATTGCATTTTTTATGAACTTCTTAAATTTGAGTGTAGCATGTCTTTTCTTTGTTAGTATGTGGTCTTCCTTTCTTGGATTTTAATGATATCCCAAAATATTAACCATGCTTTAGTCATTAGAAGAAACAGACTCTTTCACCTACACATTTTATAGTTACTGTATTTTTACAATGGTAAATATAAAATCTGATTTCTCCCTCTTTTTTTTTTTTTTAAACATGCTATCACTAGGAAGCTATGTGATGGCTATTTGGCCTCTATACCTTCTATAGTTTTCTTCTATACTTGGATTTGCTCTTCAACAGTACCTTCCAATTTTAAGATATTCTTTTTCTTCTGTACACATTGATACTTTTGAAGCTAATTTACCTAAAAGGTTTTTGCTGACCATTAATTCGGTTAAAAATGAAATTTAGATATGTTAAATTTCATTTAAAATACCTAAGCTCACCCAGTCTTTTTTGTTTGTTTGTTTGGATTGGTTTTGTTGAGACAGTCTTGCTATGTAGTTCAGACTGGCCTTGAACTCACTAGCCTAAGCTGGCCTTGAACTTGCAATGATCCTCCTGCCTCAGCCTCCCAAGTGCTGGGATTACAAGCATGGCCACCACTCCTGACTTCACCCAATCTTTTATAATGTGTGTGTTACATTAGTATTACCTTTTATAAATGACACTTGTTCATGATAAAAGACTTTTAAGACACATCCTTTCATATAAAAGTCTTAGAACTAAAGAAGATATATGAATTTAACTGTTGTAGTCTCTAGGTATTTGTCAGTCTTTTTAAGAAAAGATTTATTTTGTTTTAAATTCGTAATCTTTATCTTCAAGGACTAAGTCATGGTGCTTAAGAGACAGTATAAGGGCAAGTTATACAGGTTTAACTAAAATTCACTGGTGTGTTGGGCAATGGAGAAGATGGAATGTTGCCTTTTTCCACTTTTATTTCAACCTCCATTATTAAAAACAATAGTTTGCAAACCAAAAAAGACAAACAGAATTCTAGTTTTATAGACCAGTATTACAGAGTTGCTTTTGTTCATGTGGACATATTTCTCAGTAGGTTGAATGCACTGAATTTTGAATCAGCTTGGATTTTTAAGCAGGCTTTGAAACCTATCCCATATGGATGTAAATCATAAGATACCTTTGAATAGCATTACTTAGGCATATCTAAAAACTCTACATGTACCATGTGAGCTCAATATGATACATCAAATATTGTCATTTTGGAAAAGGAGACTGGAAGATGTTTTCATACCTTGCTATTCATAATGTAGTCCATGAAATAGCAGGATTGGTGTCACCAGGAAGCTTGTTAGACTGCTACCCTGTATCTGTAGAGATAAAATTTACATTTTTACAAGATCCCCAAGTGAATGATCTAGTTTTGAAAATACTTTCCTAGGAGCCTAGTAAACTTTCCTGATCTTCATTTCAATGGATTGGAATTGCTTAACATTGCCTCACTTGGTAGTATACCATCTCTTGTTTTTGAAAGCAAGAGCTGAAAAAGGAAATTCCTTAAAATGTGACTCCCAACTTTCTTTTTTTATTGCCATCTTCTATTCAGTATACTCCCTGAGTTCAGCTACTTTAAATTTTCAGAGTTCTGTTCAGTTGGATGCTTCTAAATCCTTGGTTGTACCTGGTAGGCCTCATCATAGCCTTATTTATTTCTCTTAACCAGTATTACCTTAGTTATTATCCTCATTTGGTTTGGATGTAATTCTTACATTCTAAGTGTAATTAATTATGTCCAGTTCACCACACTGAGGTTTAGTACTCCTTTCAGTTATCATTTTAGAGTAATATTCTTCAAAGGCTGTGACTTTTTCCTACATATGCTCAGAGAGTGTAGCATTGTGTATGTACCATGAACATTTCATGTTTGCCTAGTTATCTTGTAGACCTACTTTGTGGTGTAAGGGGAGCATTACAATACAAACAAGGAGTTAACACAAACTACATGTGAAAAATTGTCCAGCATAACTTCTCCAGGAATAATATTTGCTCAACAAATTCTGCGTGAAATTATGCCCATAAATAAGTTGCAATTTTCTTTTATCTACAAGGCTGGAGAATGAGAATAATTGGCAACCAGATTGGTTTATTTGTCCTATGGGTCATCTTATTGAATTCATGTGTTTCTCATGTATTATTAAGTATGTTACATTTTTCATCCAGCCTGTCTGGCCCTCAGTCTAAGAGGGACAGAGCTCATTACAGAGACGAGGTCTTGCAAGAGAATAGTGAATTAATGAGAACCTAAATGAAGTCTGGCCTCATAATTGATCCATCAAGGATAAGAAACTTCCTGGATAAGGAAGCCTGCTAGTTACCTAGAGCTCACTCCCCAAAGTATCTTGATTACATAAATACAGTTTTCTGTCTTTAAACAAGTTAGTGGAGTGTATCTTAAAAGAATATCTATGTGATGAGATCAACCCTAAAGTAAAGTTTGGGATGTGCTATTCTAGAGTCTTATCCTTTAACACATCCCTTGAAAGTCATTTAAGGTCAACTCTAATATATGAAATCAACCTTGATATAAAAATGAGAACAAATGGTGCATAACAAAAGAAAATGCTAAATAACAAAGTGTAGTGAGGTGCAAAATTATAACACATGTGCTGTTCCAGAAACAAATAGAGATTTCTTTTTATAGAGCTGGAGGATTTCTATAATAAGATAAACAACAAGTTCATGGGTGGGGTCTGTATAAATAATATCCTACTGATAGGAAAAATGACAGTATAAACAGGATATAATAACAGTGCCTGCTGAATTCCCAGCATGTTATTTGTAGCTTTCTTCACAGTCACAGCTGCTCCCACCAAGGGTGGATTTTTATCTCTGTAAGAGATTGGCCAAGGTTCTAAATTCTCACTAACAATGATGAGGTGGTAAGCATAGCCTTTAGTTTAGTAATAAACGCATGTATTGTATATTTGCTCTCAGGGTAAAATGTATTCCTAGACTGTTTACAGATTCTTAAAACCTAATTTTTAAAACATGACACCTGGGGGAAAATACTAGGCATGAAGAATGGTAAATGGCAGAACTTGATGAATGCTTCTCAGCCAAAGAAATATACTAGTTGAGTTCATATCTTAGAAAAAATAAATACGTGGAAGAAGAAAAATGTTTAACACTTCTGAATTTTAAGAAACATTACAATTTTGTATTTTTAAAAATTGTAGCAGCAGAATTTTAGGGTTCTGTCTTTCTGGCATTAGATTGCCTTGTGACCTGGAGCCTCATTTTCCTTATTTATAAGAAGAGGTGCTTTGACTAAATAGTTTCTGTCTTGCTCCATTTGGGCTGGCAACTATAACAAAATACATAAACTGGGTAGTTTCTCATAGTTTTGGGAACTGGAAAAGCCCAGCATCAAGGCCAATTCAGTGTCTGGTGAGAGCCTGCTTCTGGCATAGACCGTGCCTTCTTGGTGTGTCTTCACTGGTTGGAGGGGCGAGGCATCGCTCTTGCTCTGGACCTTTTTTTTGTTTTTGTTTTTATTTTTGTTTTGGGGTGTTTTTTTTGTTACCTGGGATCAAACTCGTGTCCTTGCGTGCGAGATAGGCCGAGATAGGCATTGGAACCACTGAGCTAAATACCCAGCAAATACAACTTTTTTTTTGTTTTTGGTACCAGGGATCAAACTCAGGACCTTGTGCTTACAACTCTGGATGTTTTGTCTGAGCACTAATTCCATTCTTGAAGGTTCCAGCCCAGTCACACCCTAAAGGTGCCCTTGTTAATACTCTCACCTTGAGGACGACAGTTTCGGGATGTGAAGTTTAGGAAGAAATACTCAGAACATAGCAATTTGCAAGTACCTTTAGCTGTCAAATTCTGTTCTGTTTTTAAACTGGAAGTATGTTTCACAGGCATGTATCTTACACATACCTAGGGATTTTCATTACCAGAATGTAAGAATTCATGTAAAGTTCTGAACTGGTTTTAGAAGTATTCCATCTATATTTAAATCACATCCCTTATTTATTTATCTTAAACATCAAGGATGAAAATGTTACATGTTACACTGTTATTTTACATTATAAAATATTACAGTATGACTCATTTACAGAGTTGAAGAAATTACTATATTGATCTTTTTTGTAATCATAGAAAGTCAGACCAGGTATTAAATACCAATTAACCTGCTAGTATACGCCTTTAAAAAAGTAAACTTCTTTTTCTAGAGCAGTTTTAGGTTCACCGCAAAACTGAGCAGAAGCCAGAAAGATTTCCCATGTACCCCCTCCCACCCTCCATACACAGTCTCCCCCACTGTCAATCACTGTCTAGCATCATGTCATTGTCAACTCAAGTCTGTAGTTTACATTAGGTTCCCTCTTTTTATTTTTAATTTTTCACAGCTATTTATTAGTGCATATTTGTTATACAGATTAATGGGTTTTACATTGGCAGATTGGTGTGTGCATATGTAGTAGGTTCCCTTTTGGCGTTGCATAGTCCATAGAGTTTGCACAAAATGTCTTATGATGTGAACCCACCGTTTTAGTCTTGTACAGAATACTTCCACTGCCCTCAGAGTTTGCATCCCTTGTCCCCAACTCCTGGCAACCACCGATGTTTTTACTATCTCCATAGTTTTACCTTTTCCAGAATGTCTTATGGTTGGAATCATGTAGAATATAGCTTCAGACTGACTTCTTTTACTTAGTAATAATGCATTTGAGTTTCCCCTCTGTCTTCTTTTTAGAATTTTTATTAGTATGTTTGTCCACTATATCTTTTCATAGCTTGATAGCTCATGTTTTAGTGCTTTTAGAGCTGAATATTTCATTTTTTAGATGTACCACAGTTTATTCACCTATTGGAGGACATATTGGTTGCTTTCAAGTTTTAGCAATTATGCATAAAGTTGCTATTTTAAAAGTAAGATTTATATCTACATTAGAAAAGCCAGCTGGGCATTTGTGGCACAGGCCTGTAATCCTAGCACTCTGAGAAGCTGATGCAGGAAGATAAATTTGAGCCCAGCCTGGGCAAATTAGCTCAATGTGAGGGCCCTTGGCTCAATTCCTGCTACTGGATAAAAAAGGGAGGGAAAACAATATTGGTAGAGCAGAAATCACAGACTATGGGATAGTCCTGTTACAATACAATCAGATATAATTCATCTTCCTCATTTAACAAGATTTCTATCAACTCCTACCTAATAGATTTTACCACTTTTAAGTAGATTTTACCTAATAGATTTTACCACTTTTCAAGGCTATATATTATCTATCTATAAGATAGACAGTTTCTTTATCCAAATTGAAAAGATTTAGACATTTTGTTTCTGTAGGGAGAAAACCTTTTCATATCTTCTTTGAATGAACTTTATTTACCAGTGCTGTTTTTACAGAGTGCATTTTGGGATTTTTCTCTTGACTTGCAGGCTCTAGAGAATACTAGATGTTTTCTTATAGTTTAAAAATTTTTACTTTTTATATAATTTTCTCCTATCTTCTTCAGTTTGTTGGCAGACTGTTTACTTCATGCCCCACATAGGTTGCCTTTTTCTCCTTCTTCCCCCAACACAATAGGAAAACCCCCCAGCATCCTCTATATCTGAATGTCCATGTTTTCTCACTTTGATGACAACTAAGTGAGAAATTGGACTGAAAATAATTTTAGAGAATTACTCTTTGTTGCTAGAAAAACAGTTCTCTGTAATTAGTGAAATCAGTTTGTCCTTCTAGGGCTTTCATCATCTCAAATACAATGCACAGGACTGTACACTATTTTTAATGTAAAAGAACAGTTGGTTGTCAAGTATAAAATGAGAATCACCCTTCCTGTGTACTTATATTTAAAGTACAAACTGCCTTTAAACAAATTTTATTCTACTACAGTCCTTGTCAATAACTTATAAAGTTTAGCTGAGATGAGATTTTTTTCCCCCAAGATAGTAATAATTCTTTTTATTTTTTTAATTTTTTGAAGCAGGGTCTCATTATGTAATTCAGGTTGACCTTGAACTTACTATGTACCCCAGGATGCCTTAAAAGTTGCGGCAATCCTTCTGCCTCAGCCTCTGAGTGCTGGAATTACAGGCATGCACCATCACACCAAGCTCCAGTTAGTAATTTTCACCAATTCTTGTTTTCCAAGATTGTGGAGAAAAGTCTGTACTTAAAGTATACTGTTCCTTTGCCTTTGGTAAAATATTTAACATAATTTAATTCTCTTTATAAAATAAAAAACCAACAAGGATAAATGTCTGGCCCTAGTAAGAAAGTCAGAAGGCATCTTTGTGCTAAAATGGCAAAACTTGAAGTTCAGCAGTTGTTCATGTTGGTCCTTACATTACATTGCAAATAGCTTCCTGCAGAAGGCAGCTCTGAAGACATTAATGCTACTTTTTATGAACTAGAGGTATGTCACATTGTACATTAAGGAATTACTCTATTATCTTAACATTTTACTTAGGCATAGGATTTCAATCAAAAGATTCAACATCAGTTGCTACAAATAATTTGTCAGAAAGATGTATGAGATTGAGACTATACAGTCCTAGGTTTAAGACTGTGGTAGAATCACAGTAGTTACTAAATGTAGTCAGGTAAGAAACTGATGCTTGAACTAACCAAACTATTTTACTCCGCTCTTTTATACTGAAGAGACCTATAAAAATTTGAAGTTGTTCAATATTTATTCAGTGCCTTGTAAAAAGCTTTTAATATCAGAATATGTTGACCTCAGTTAAATTTGACTATGTACTTTGACCCCCACAAAATGAACTTAGAAGTATACAGATCAAATGTGGATTGTTTTCTTTATTTTTAAAGTCGCTTTTATTAAGATAAAATTTGCATACAAGTACATTCCTCTGAGTTGTGTCAAATTTACAATCATTACCAAAATCAAGACATAGAACATATTCCGTATTCCATCAAGTTGTTTCACTTCTGTTTGTAGTCAAATATTTCTCCCCACCTGCTAATCCCTGGCTCATCTGCAGTCTGTTCATATCATTTTTGCCTTTTGTAGAAATTTATGTGAATGGAATCGTACAGTCCATACCTTTGATTTCTGGCTTCACTTAGGATGATGCTTTTGAGATTCATTAGTGTTCTTACATGTATCATTAGTTCATAACTTCTAAATACTGAGTCCTATTCCATTGAATGAATAGAAGAAAATTAGTTTACCCATTATTTATCAGTTAGTGAACACTGGATTATTTCCACGCTTTGACTAGTATGAACATTTCTCTACAAGTTTTTGTGTGGGAAGTGTTTTAATTAACCTAAACTGGGATTGTGGGGTTTGGTAAGTATATGTTTAACTTTTTAAGGAACAGCCAAATTGTTTTCCAAAATATGGCTATACCGTCTTGCATTCCCACCAAAGTGGGTTAGTGTTCCAGATGCTCCATGCTCTTTCCAGTGCTTGGTGTTTGTGCTTTTTGGTAAGTTTAGCCAGTGTAGTGCATATATACTGGTATCTCATTCCACTTGCATTTTCCTGATGACTAATTATGTTGAGCAGCCTTTTATATGATTATTTGCTGTTTGTGTATCTTTTTAGATGAAATGTGTGTCCAATCTTTTGCCCACTATTTTTAAATCAGGTTAATTTTGATGAAGTTATATTTATCTTTTTTATTTCCTTATGGTTTATGTTTTTTGTATCCTAAAAGGATGACGAACAAAGTCTCAGAGTTTTTTTCTCATATTTTCTTCTAGAAGTTGTATTTTACCATAGTTCTTACACTTGGTTTTGTGGATGATTTCAAGTTAATTTTTATATATGTATGAGGTGAGGGTTGAAGTTTTTTTTTTTCATATGGAGATCTGATTGTTGGGGCACCATTTATTGAGAACTCCAGCCTTTCCCCTTTCAAATACATTACCCCGTTTCAAATACATTTGTGAAAAATAATTGAACATAAAAATGTGGTATGTGGTCTGTTTCTAGACTATCTTTTCTGTTCCATTGATCTTTATTTCTATCCTTATACAAATATAAAACTGTGAATTATTATAGACTTACCAGTGAACCTTGAAATCTTAACGTATGTTTCCTTCCAACTTCATTTTTCTTTTTTAGCATCACTGTTGACATTCTAGGTCTTTTGAATTTCTGTTGTTATTTTCTGTTGTTATTTCTTTTGGGGTTGATTGTTTGTTTGTTTGTTTTGAGACATAATCTTGTTATGTAGTCAAGACTGGTCTTAAACTCACCATGAAGCAGGCTGGCTTCAAACTCATGGCAGTCCTTTTGCCACATCCTCCCAACTGCTAGAATTACATGTGTGTGCCACTACGCCTGGCTTTCCATATATATTTTAGAACCAGCCTTTTTAGTTTCTACAAAAGTGCATTTTGTAATAAGTTTGGGATTGGGCTTGTATTGAATATACAGTATAATCAGTGTGGCATTAGGAGATGATATCTTAATCATATTGGGTCTCAATCTATGAACATGGTATATCTTTCCACTTGTGTAGGTATTCTTTATTCTTTCTCAACCATGTTAGTAGTTTTTGTTGTATAGGTCTTGCACATATTTTCCTTAATTCCTCTCTAAATATTTTATATTTTTGGCTATAATATTGGTACTGTCTCAATTTTGATGCTCAGTTTCTTGTATCATAGAACAGTTGATTTTGTTATACTAATCTTATGTTCTATGACCTTGCATAGCCCATTTATTTGTTCTAGTAATTTTTTTAAAAAATAAGTTTTTTGAATTTGTTCATAAACAATCATCTGTGAATAGAGATAATTTTACTTCTTCCTTTTCAGTGTGTATTTTTAAAATTTCTTTTTCTTGCCATATTGCACAGACTAGGCTCTTCAGTTCAGTCTTGACCAGTGTGATGAGAGCAGACATCCTCAGTGTTATAGAACAAGCATCCAGTCTTTCACCATTCTGATGGCAGCTTTAGGCTTTTCATAAGTACCCTTTATCAAGAGGCCTTTTAAGGACAGTTCCCTTCTGTTTCTAATTTTGAGAGTTTTAAAATTGTAATGGATGTTATATTTTGTCAAATGCTTTTTCTCCGTCTATTGAGATGAACATGTGATTTTGTCTTTTGTATTCTTATTCATATTTAACTACATTGACTTGCATTTTGGGGAAAACTGCACTCAGTAATGGTATTGTATATCATTCTTTTTATATTGCTTGATTCAATTTTCTAATATTTTCTTAAGATTTGTTGCATCTGTGTTCATGAGAGGTATTATTTTGTTCATGAGAGGTATTGACGTTTTGCTTTTTTCTATTGATTTGCTCATGTGTAGTTTTGTTATCATGGTAACAGTGGCTATGAGTTGCAAAGTTTTCATTTCTCTTGTATTTTCTGGACAAGTTGGTGTAGAATTGGTATGATTTCTTCCTTTAACTTCTTGACTTTGAGACTGTGCCTTAACTTACCTAGGTCTAATCCTGTAAAGCTTGTTCCCTATATTAAAGTCAGCAGCATAGAATGTAAAGCAGTAGACATTATTGGACCCTTTTTTTCTTTTGCTTTGGGAGTGCTAGGAAAGTGCTTTTCCACTGAGCTACATGCCTAACACTTTTCATTTTTTATTTTGAGACAAGGTCTTGTTAAGTTGCTCAGGCTGGCCTCCAACTTGTTATCCTCCTGCCTCAGCCTCCTAAGTAGCTGGGATTATAGATGTGGGCAACTATACTGGTTTATTGGATCTTTAATGCCTTAAATTTCCAGCTCTTTGCTAAGTGATTTTACCCTTGGCAAGAATATTTTTCTCTTGCCAGTTTCTTAAAATAACAGGATTACAAACCACAAGCCAAATTGAATTAGCTTTGGATACAGCAGTGGCCCTTCCCTTTTGC
Source organism: Heterocephalus glaber (assembly GCF_000247695.1). The sequence goes on from NW_004624758.1 coordinate 23,577,657, forward strand.
TCTTGTGACAGCTGAGTAAAGAGCAGTGTTTACTTATTAAGCTATGAGATTTTTGCTTCCTATAGTAGTTTAAAAAATACTGACCAACCTATCTTTAGATCTCCCAAGAAGATCTGTAGAAAACATCTTGGTTTTGAACCCATTCATTTTAAAGTTATGTTACCAATATGACATTACCCCAGGCTTATTGTCTTTATTCTCTTCATGAGAAACTCTTAGAAACATTCTAATGTGATCTTCTGTTTAATATTTTGAGTCGTTTTTAGGAGCTAGAAAATGCTGTTTCCTCCCCTCCTTCCCTCTTGCCTTTATTTTTCCAGTGAGATTAAACACAGGGTCCTTGCCCTGAGCTGTAGTCCTAGGCTCCCCCCATTCCTTTATGTTTTATATTCTGTTTTGAGACAAGGACTAAGTTGCATAGGCTGGGCTTGAACTTGCCATCCTCCTGCCTTAGTCTCTACAAATTCTGAGATTACAGGTATGCACCACTACTAATAACATTTTCGTAAGTGTTCTCCTTTGGCAGTTTTTTTTTTTTTTTTTTACCAGGGATTGAACTCCGGTCCTTGAGCTTGCACAGTAGGCGGCGAAACCACTGAGCTAAATCCCCGGCCCCCTTTGGCAGTTTTAATGAAGGTTTTTCTTTGCTATGGACCCTTTCTATTGATAAATACTTTTTGGAAAGACATTTACTACCGTTTTGTCTTTATTTTTCCAGGAGATAAACAGTATCTTTGAAATGTTTGAATGCTAGGTTTTAAAATAATTATTTATCACATAAGAAGAATACCTGTTAAGCTATTGTTTGATCACATTGTTTTCGGTTTGGCTCAGTTTAGTTATCATTATTCTAGATCCCTAGCAGGACACATAGAGCCATCAAGGTGAATTGTATGTAGTCAGTGGCTCTGATTTTTGTGTACACCGTCTTAGCTAAACTTCTTTCTACAGAGGTTTTATTTTTAGGTATAATTTATTTAACACTTAGCAAGTGCTAGATGCTGTGCTAACTGTTGTACATATTTGAGAAGCAAGTGTTAACTTCCTTGGAGGTAAGAATACCAAGGCTAAAGGAGATTGCCTCATTTGCCGGTAGTTAAGCAGCTGGTTGCTGTTTCTTTTTCTGCAAAGCCAGTGTTCCTAACATAGCAGTTCAGTATGAAGAGGAAGTGCAATGTAGCAGGTGGCCAACAGCAGGACTTTGAGAGTGAACTGCCGAGTTCAGAATCCGATTTCAACCCTTACTAGTTATGTAACTGTGGGCAAGTTATTGAGCTAATCTCCTAATCTTTAGCTTTCTCCTCTAGAAAATGGGAGTAATAATACCTATCTAAAAGAGTTCAGGTTGATTGGTTGGTTGGTTGGTTGGTTTGAAGTAGGGGTCTTCCCATGTGACCCTGGCTAGTCCCTAACTCCTGGACACTAGCAATCCTGCTGCCTCAGCCTCTCACATAGCTGGGACTACAGGCACATGGCACTGTTCCAGGGTCTGAGAAAGTTCTTGTTTTAATTTTGGGGATACTGGAGGTTGAGCCCAGGCAGTACTAATTTACATCCCCGGCACTTTTTCAGTTTTTAATTTTGGTACAGGGTCTTGCTAATTTTCCTAGACTGGGCTAGAACTTGCAGCCCTTCTGCCTTGGCTTCCTGAGTAGCTAGGACTACAAGTGTATACCAACATAGTTGGCCAGAGGGTTTTTGAGTGGATTAAATGAGTTAGTTTAGGTAAAGTATCAAATGACACATAGTAAATGCCATAGAAATTTTTCTATTATGATTTGTGTAACTATTAAAACTGCTTAGTTTTCACCAATCATTTCTCATTCATCTTTCTCCAAACTGACTGTTGTGAAGCTGAGCTTCCTAAGACTATATTAACAACAATTTTAAAAATAAATTTTGTTTTATCCCATTCCCCCCCTCAAGTCTCCACCCTCCCTATGTACAAAAGTTTTGTTTCCATTTTTTTCCTTCTATTTTCACTTTGTTTTGTCCCTTCTCCCTCCTTTCTCTCTCTCTCCTCCCTTGTTCCCCTTCCCATTTGAACACTGTTTTCCCATTTCCCAACATTTCAGGCCTTATTTCCACTTTCGGTTTCTCACACCAGAGAAACAATTCGGTGTTTAAGCATGTGTGTCCGATTTATTTCACTTAAGAGTATGGTCTCAGAGTCCATCCATTTAGCTATAAATGACTGAAGCTCATCCTTCTTTATGGCAAAGTAGTACTCCATTGTATAAAAAAACCCCACATCATCTTTATCAACAAGTTTTTATAGCCCTTATCTGCTTAATAATGAACTTGTAAAATGTAAATTAAAATAAAATTTAAAAATCAATTTACTTTCATTTTTAAGAGTAGGAAAAATTTATTGAGAGAAAGAAGGCTTCTGTCTAAAAGAGATAGAAGGGGGACTAGAAAATGGGTTGCCCGCACACCCAACTTCTCAAAGGTGTTTTATGGGACGAAGCCATGAGGTGAGGTGGGTTCAAGGTGGGACAAAACTGTAGTCAGCTAGTAAGATTGTAAGTACAGTTGCTTAGATACAAAACAAGAATAAAAAGTAATATTTTTTTTGGTACCGGGGATCAAAACTCGGGTCCTTGAGCTTGCACAGCAGGTGGCGAAACCACTAAGCTAAATCCCCCGGCCCCAATAAAAAGTAATTTTAACAAAGGACAGTCATCATAAAGAGAAACAAGAAATTTGCTAACATTTAAAACATACAACTTAAAATTAAGGGACTTTTGAAACAAAAGCCAAAACAAAACCCAGAATTTATGAGACGAATAGCCAGAGCCTATGAAATGAAAAGTTACAATCTATGAAGCAAAAAGACCAAAGTTAGAACCTATGAAAGAAAGCTCTTTCCTCTGACCAGTGATCTTGGTGGAAGACCTCCAAAATGATATAGGGAAAGAGATGTAACTCCCAAACCTTTCTAGGTATCAGGAACGCAAGTTCGTGTACTCTAAAATCGAAGAATGAATTCTAGGAACAACGAAAGTTAGAAGTAGGAAAAGGATGTGAGGGCGATCTGGCGGTGACATCTGTCACCCCACTGATCACCAGGGTTGATTCAGCCGATCTGGCTGGCTAGGCGGGTGTCCCCTTCCTCCCTCTCCACTCCATGTGCATCCCTCCTGAAGCTGCGCGCTCGGTCGAAGACCACCCCGGATAGAGGAGGACCGCTTCCTCTGTCAAGGGTATAGGAGTAGCCGCGCTCCCCTGCTAGAACCTCCAAACAAGCCCTCTAGAGTAGGAAACATTTTTTGAGAGAAAGAAAGCTTCTGTCTAAGAGAGAAAGAAGGGGGACCAGAAAGTGGGTTGCCCTCATTTTTATTTTTGAGACAAGGTCTCCCTATGTAGTTCAAGTTGGCCTTGAACTCACTGTGGTCCAGGCTGGCCTTGAATTTGCAGCTATCCTCATGGCTCAGCCTCCTTAATGCAGGGATTACAGGTGTGTGCCAGCATGCCCCAGAATAAATTTATTTTCTAAGAAAATTATTAATGGGATCTCACTATATTACCCAAGCTGTTTAAAAAACCTCCAGGACTCAAGTGATCTTCCTGCCTAGCCTCCCATGTAGCTGAGAATACAAATGCAAACAACCATGCCCCGCTTAAATTATTCTTTATATTAGAAAGTATATATTCTGAAGGACCTTCAGAAGGGTATATGGTGCTAAATCTTTCTCTTTCACTCATAGTTCCCTTTCCCAGAAGAGATGAACATTAGTTTTTCCAGATATTTTATGTATTTATAAGTACATAAAGATATACATAGTTCTTTTCTCATTTTGTGCCAGGTAGGTGATATGCCATGTATTGTATTCCAACATAGCTTTTTAAACTTGGAAATTATTTTGTATTAGTATATAAGGAGTATTATTACTTTTTTTAAAAAGTGTATGGTGTAACCATCTTTTAGATACTACTTTCTACCAACTGTCAACATTTAGCAACTCACTAACTTAAGGTATTATAAATTTTATATATAGTAAGCACTAGCTATATTATATATTTGTTTAATATATTAAAGATAATGTTTTTAGATAGAGCTTTCAACTTGATTTTGGTTTGTGTGTGTGTGTGTGTGTGTGTGTGTGTGTGTCTGTGCGTCTGTGTGTATGTGGTGCTGCGAATCCAACAGAGGATTGCTAGGCAAGTGCTTTAACACTGAGGTACAATCCTAGTTCCTAATTGTATTATTCTTGAAAATATACATACTTTTGTATGAGTAATGTATTTCTTTTTTTATTACACCTCTTTTGACCATGTTATTTTATCTTGTAGAAATTTGTATAGAAATATTCACCTATGTATAGAATGGTTACTGTACAAAAAGATTTATTGCACATGATCTGGTAGCTGTAACTAACTTATGTTCCTCAGTAGGGACCTTGTTTGATAAATTGTGGTTTGTACATATTATGGAGTACTATTAGTCCCTAAAAGAATAAGGCAGTTCTTTTCTTTGAAGTGGAATGAAGGGAATGTGTTGTAAGAAGTGGATGGGAAATTGTTTATTTTCATTGCTTTGCATTTTATACTCCATGCATGACTTCTGTATTTAAAAAACAATTGAGGGCCAGGGATTTAGCTCAGTGGTTCTGCCACCTGCCTCGCAAGTGCGAGGTCCTGAGTTCGATCCCCAGTACAAAAAAAAAACCAAAACCAATTGAAGTACCAGCTTTGGAAATATATACTCTGTCACAGACTCAAAAGAAATTTGCCCTGGCCAGATTCAGCTCAGAAGTCACCAGTTTGCTCTGTGTTTTCAGATATCAATCAGAATCACAATAGGAATTTGTTAATTTTGATGATTCTAAAATTAATTTGTTTTAAAAAATACATAGGACTATCTAGGAGAATCTTTAAGGAGATTGGGGAAAGAATTTGAATAAATTTTCCCTACCAGAGAATAGATAATACAGGGTTATTGTAGGATAGATAGATGTACAGTATATGTTATACAGAGCAGATTATTAATAGACCCTTAGAAATACGGAAATACAACTTAAAGGAAACATTTGAAATCTGTCAGGAAATAATGTTTTCCCATTTATTGAAAAAAATACATAGCAATGTCCAACCAAAAGCAAAAATCAGTTTCCATGTGTAATAAAGAACTAAATATATATACATATATATATATATATATATATGTTAGTACATTATAAAGGAAAGATTGTACACTACTTTTGGAAGAAAATACTGAATATTTTTATTGTTTTGAGGTAGGAAAGCCTTTCCTAAATCATAAAACCCAAAACATAAATTTGAATAGCTATAACCGTATGAAAATTTTAAGTATATGTGCAGTAAATTATACTCTAGGCAAGATTCATAGTGAAAGGTATTTGCAGCATATAGAGCAAAAGCTTGGTATTTATGATGTATCAGAAGAGCTCTTAAAGGTATAATGAAAGCAGAAAATAAGCTGAAAAGTCTGCAAAGGGTATATCAGTGTATAACTTATATAAGACAAAATATAAATGGCCAATAAACGTATAAAAGGATTTGAAGCCTCTTGGAAAATTAAATAACAGTTTAATTATAAGATAATGAGGGGATTGGATTGCCTGTCATAGCAGCAAGCATGAAAACGTTGAAGAACACTTCTGGTCTACTTTTGGCCATTCTTACCCTGAAAAAACAATAAAAACAAAAATAGAAGAAAAATTTATATTCAGTGAAGCAGTAGTAGACTTAAAACAGGTTAAACCAAGGAAGAATTCCAGTTCAAAACAAAGGAAAATAATGTGGACTGACACGTGCCTCCTCCATCATGGAGAAGAAACTAATTCCCTGAAAGAATCTTAATTATGAAAGGCTGATCAGTGATCTTTTGCTTAAAGGTTAACAGTTTCAAAGGATGAATCGAGAAAAATAATGGGAATATTCCTGTACAGAAGCAGTTTAATGTAGAAATTCCCTACCCATCAGCAGTCATTTCCCTGTTCTCCAGTCCCCAGCACCTAACAAGCACTAATTTACTTTATGCCTCTAGATTTATCTATAGGCATTCATACAACTTGTTAACTTTTGTGTCTGGCTTCCTTTTACTTAGCATGTTTTCAAGGTTCATGCATGTTGAAGTTTGTATTATCATGTCATTCCTTTAAGTAGGTGAATAATATTCCATTATGTGGATGTGCCATATTTTATTTATCTGTTTAGCAGATAATAGGTATTTGGATTATTGACACTTATTGGCTATTATAAATGGTATGAATATTTTTGTTCAAGTTTTTGTGAAGAAAAATTCTCAGGATAATATACCTAAGAATGAAATTAGTCTGTGTTTAATGTTTGGAAGAACTTCCAGAACTATTGTTTGCCCTCCCCATACACACGTACCAGTACTGGGGGTTGGACCCAGAGCCTTTACATTTAGCTACATCCCCAGCCTCCCCCACTTTTTAATTGTCATTTTGAGAAAAGATCTGATTGAGCCAGGCTGGGCTCAATCTCAGGATCCTCTGCTTCAAAGATCACAGGCGTGTGCCACAGTGCCGTTACAGTTTGCCATTTCACAGATGCACTACCAATGTATAAGGATTTTTTTCTGTATCTTCTTTGGAGAAATGTTTAGTCAGATACTTTGTTCATTTTTTTTTTTTTTCCTTCGGTACCGGAGATTGAACTCGGGTCCTTGTGCTTGCATAGCAGGCGGCGAAACCACTGAGCTAAATAAATCCCCGGCCCCTTTGTTCATTTTTAATTGGGTTAATTATAGATAGAAATTTCTTGTTGAATACAGGTTTGCAGATATTTTCCCTCAATTCTCAATTTGTGGAGTTTTTTAAAAACTTTCTTTTTTGGTAGAACTGGGGATTGAACCCTGGGTCTCATGCATGCTGGGCAAGCATTCAACTTCTGAACTACATTCCCAGCCCTCCCCATCTCCACCTTTTTTTTTTTTTTTTTTTTGAGACAGGTTCTCAATAAGTTACCTAGGTTGGCCTAGAACTTGTGACCCTCTGCCTCATTCTACGAAATATCTGGGTGGGTTTTTCGTGTGTATGTTTTAAAGTTTTATTTTGGTATTGTTTGTTTTTTTGTTTGGGGGATTTTGGTGTTTGTTTTGATGTATGGTCTCACTTTGTAGCCTAGGCTGGCCTCTAACTCACAATCCTCCCACATCAGCTTCCTGAGTGTTCATTTCACATTCTTGATAGTGTCCTTTTAAGTACACAGATTTTTGATTTTGATAAAGTTCATATTTTTGTTGCTTCTGCTTATAGAATCTCACCTGAGTAAACATTGCCTAATACTTATTGAACAGATTTATGTCCTTGTTTTCTTCTAAGAATTTTACACTTTTAGCTCTTACGTTTGTGTATTTGACCCACTTTGAATTAATTTTTTATAATATATGTGAAGAGGGGATCCAGGATCATTCCTTTTTTTTTCCTCCTTTGTTTTTTTGAGACAGGGTCTCATTAGGTAGTTCAAGCTGGCTTGAACTCACCTTGCAGCCCAGGATATCCTAGAATACAAAACAATCCTCCTGCCTCAGCCTCCTGAGTATTGAGATTACAGTTGTGCACCACCACACTCAGCTCCAATATCATTCTTTTACAAGTAAATGTCCCAATCCCATTTGTTGAAAAGACTACTGCTTGGGGCTGAGGATTTACCTTAGTGGTTCTGTTGCCTGCCTCGAAAGCACAAGGTCCTGAGTTTGATCCCTGGTACTAAGAAAAAAAGGCTACTGTTTGCCTTTCAAATGTTCTTAGTACAGTGGTACCTCGGTTCATGAACTTAATTCTGTGACCAGAATCGTGGAAAGAATTAAGTTCATGAACTGAGGTAACACTGTACTCTGGTAGAAATCTAATTGACCATAAATATATTGACTCTTAATTCTGTCGCATTGATCTATATTGTATGACATTACTCAGTCTTACTTACTGTAGCTTGATAGTACATTTTGAAATCAGGTTGTTTTTTGTTGTTGTTGTTGTTGTTATTGTTGTTAGTGTCTATTGTTTTTGAGGAACTGGGGATTGAATCCAAGTCCTTTGTACTGAGCTGCATCCTCAGCACTTATTTTTTTAATGTTTTCATTTTGAGACAGGGTCTCACTAAGTTGCCCAGGCTGGCCTTGAAGTTGTCATCCTCCTGCTTCAGCCACCCTGCATGCTAGGATTACAGGTGTGCATCACCACACTCAGCTGTAATTTTCTTTGCTTGCAATGGCTTTTTCTGGTTTGGGTGTCAGGATGATACTAAGCCTTGTAAAATGAGTTGGGAAATGTTGGTAGTTTTTTCTAGAAAGTTTATTTTATCTTGGTTATATATTTGGTGGTATATAGTTGTTTATAGAATTTCCTTATAAATTTTTTTTATTTCTATAAGGCAATTTAGTAATGTCTCTTTTTTATTCATGCTTTTAGTAATTCGAGTCATCTGTCTTTTTCTTGGTCAGTGTATCTAAAGGTTTTATCAGTTTTGTAGATCTGTTTCAAGATCCATCCTTTGGTTTTATTATTTCTTTTTCTGTTTGCCATGGATTTAATTCTTCTTTTCTAAGTATTTAAGGCAGAAAGCAATGTTTTGGGTTTGAAATATTTTTTTTTCACAGATGCATTTAAAACTATAAATTTCCCTGTAAAAATCGCTTAGCTTCTTCATCATGTAAATTTGGATCAGTGGTTTTAATCATCTCAAAGTATGTCATAATTTCCCTTATGATTTCTTCTTTGATCCATTGGTTAGGAACTTATTGTTTAATTCCCTCATGTGTTTTAATTTTTCTTTTCTTTTTTCTCCCATCCCTTACTCTCTTCTTTCCTTCCTCCCTCCCTCTTTCTCTCTCTCTTTCTCTCTCTCTTTCTCTCTCTCTCTCTTTCTTTTTCCATCCATGCCTTGTGTGTATTAGGCATGCACTGTGCCACGGAGCTACAACCTCAGAACCTGCTACTAATTTCTAATTTCATTGCATTATAATAGGAATGAAATTGTGTGATTTCAATCCTTTAAAAATGTGTTCAGATGGTTCGATGGCCTGACATATATTCTGGAGACTGTTCTATATATACTTTACCCCTGTAGTTTAAAGATCTTAATTAACTTCAGCTTTTATTCAAGAATTAGGTGCCACTTCATTCCACAAAGGTAATAAATATTCCCTCCATATACATTTAAGAGTAATGTGTTTTCTGCTTTTGTTGGGTAGAATGTTCTATGGATGTTTGTTAGGTTTAGTTTGTTGATTTCTTCTGTTTTCTTGTTGATTTCTGTCTAGTTGTTTTTGCTCTTGAAAGTGGAGTATGAACATCTGTAACTACTATTATTGAATTACCTGTTTCTTCCTTCAATCCTTGTCAGCTTTTACTTCTTTTTTTTTTTTTTTTTTGTACCAGGGATCAAACTTGGGACTTTGTGCTTGTAAGGCAGGCAGCGGCACCACTGAGCTAAATCCCTGGCTCTTTACTTCATAAATTTTGAAGCTCTGTGTTTTTTGGGGTTTTTTTGGTTTTTTGGTATCGTATCGGCAATTGAACTCGGGACCTTGCGCTTATGAGGCATGCGCTGGAACCACTGAGCTAAATCCCCGGCCGGAGCTCTCTGTTTTGATACATAGATATTTTAAACTATATACTCATCATGAATTGACCCTTTTGTCATTAAAAATGTCTTATATAGTAATAAGTTTTATTTTAAATTTATTTTGTCTGATGTTGGTATTTAACTGGCCCTTGAGTTTTCACTTGGCTGTTGTTTGCATGACCTTTCTTTTTCCATTCTTTAGCTATTAACCTATTTGTGTCTTTGAGTCTAAAAATCTGTCTTTTGTAGGCATCATACAGTTAGATAATGTTTTTCACCCACTCTATTATTGTCTGTCTATCTTCCCACGGAGTGTTTAATCTATTTAAATGTAATGTAATTATAGTAGGGTTTATATATGCCTTTTTAATTTCAGTACTACAGATAAACTTAGCTTCATTTTCTCCCTCCTCCTTTGTGCCATTATTGTCATACAAATTATGTTAATACATTGTGTACCCTTAATTTAGTTTTCTAATTATTGTACTATGTGGTTTTCTTTTAAATAAAATAGAAGTAGAAAGGAGAAATAGACAAAAACACATCTTCTTGTCTTTCATATATTACCTATCAAGTTTTCTTTACTGCCACTTTTGATTTCTTCATGCATATTCAGATTACTGCTTAACATCCATTCGTTTCAGCTTGAATAGCTTCCTTTAATATTTCTTACAGGGCAGCCTGCTGCTAGCAGATTCTCTGAAGTTTTGTTCATCAGACAATGTCCTATTGTCTTTTTCCCATGGTTTCGGATGAGAGATAATGTTATTGACCATTGCTAATAACTAATAATTTACTTCTTCCTTTCTGCTTTCAAATGTTCTCTTTATCTTTGGTTTTTAATAGTTTATGATATTCCTAGGTGTGGATCTCTTTGAGTTACCCTACTTGAAGATCCTTGAGCATCTTAAGTAATTGTTGAAACATTTTGAAAGTTTCCAATCATTATTTTCTCAAGATATTCTTATTTTGCTTTTCTCTGAGATTCCTACTATGTGTATTTGGCATGCATGATACTCCATTTTCTTTTTCTTTAATACCTGTTATTGAGCTCCTTTAATAATTTTTTTTCCTGGTACCAGGAGTCAAACTCAGGACCTTGCACTTGCTAGGCAGCCGCAGTGCCATTTAGCTACATCCCAGGCCCAAATTTTTATTTCTGTTATTATACTTTTCAACTCCAGGATTTGTTTTTGGATGGTTCTTCCTTTTAATTTGTTTCCCTTTATTGATGTTTTATTTTTGTTGAGACATTTTTCTCATACTTTTCTTTAGTTCTTTATAATATTTCTTTTACTTATTTAAAACACCTGCTTTAAATTTTCATCTAGTGCCAGGCTCACATCTGTAATCTCAGCATTTCAGAGGCTGAGTAAGAGAACTGCTCTGAGTTTGAGGCCAGCCTGGGCGGCATAGTGAGTTCAAGGCTAAGCTGAACTATATAGCGAGACTCTGTTTCAAAACAAAACAAAACAATCTTTGTCTAGTAAGTCCAACATCTGAGTTTCTTTAAGAACACTTCCTATTGATTTCTTCTTTTATGATGTATGGTCTGTATTTTCCTCTTTCTTTGCGTGTCTCGTAAGTTTTGGTTTTTGTTACTACGTATTTTAAATATAATGTGATAACTGGAAGTGGGATTCTTCTGGATTTGTTTCTTATTAGGTAAATTTCTTGATTTGATTTAAGTCAGAATCCTGAATTTAAAGTTAGTACATGGATTGTTGTTGTTGTTGGTTTCTTTTTTTTTTAAAAGACAGGGTCTCACTCTGTAGTGCAGGCTGGCCTCGAACTTGCAGCGATCCTCTTGGCTCAGTCTTCCTAGTGCTGGGATTACAGGCTTGTGCTACCACGTTCGGCTTTAAAGTCAGTATGTGTGTAATGAACTCATTTTCTTAAGGTTTGTTATTGTTGTTGGGGGAGGAGGGTTGTTGTCATTGTTGAGACAGGGTCTTGATTTGTAGCTCAGCAAGACCCTGAGCTCACTGTGTGGCCCAGGCTGGCCTTAAGGCCTCAGCTTCCTGAGCATTGCAATGAGTCGTGCATCTCCACACCCAGCTTGCGCTCTTTCCTGGTTGGCCTAGTAGCCAGCCAAGTTTTAGTCATAGGTTACAGTGAATCCCTGCAGCAAATACATCTCTCAGTTTTTCTAAGGACCTTTGTACATATATTGAGGTACACTTTTAACTCTTAGATAATTGTTTAATTATATAATTATAATTCTGCCTCAGCCTTTATTTTCTTTTTTGTACTGTTTCAAAGCCAGACAGATATTAAAATTCTGTGACTTTGGACTGGGGATTTAGCTCAGTGGTTCCACCCCCCACCTCGCAAGCACAAGGTCCCAAGTTCAATCCCCGGTACCAAAAAAAAAAAAAAAATTCTGTGACCTTCAGAGGCTTTTACTGTGCATCTGCATAAACCTAGGCACCTACCTACACAGTCTTACGCATCCATGTGGCTTTCTACATTGCTGGGAATGCCTTTTGAAGTTCCTCGTGAACACCAGCTCATTCCTCAGCTTTTCTAAGTATTTTGGGCAGCTTCTTGTTCACCTCAACTGTTATCTCAGGCAGTGACAACATTGAACAGTTGCCACAGACTGTTTACAACAAACCACCTTCCTTTTTGTCTTCCCTCTAGGAGGAAAAGGCTGTTGACTCTGAGTGATGTTTGAGTCAGAACAGTTGAAGATAATCTTTGCAAATAGGGATGTCTAGGTAATTGCCAGGGAGGTCACATTTTGACAACTCACTTAGAACAGTATTTGGGAAACTCCAAAACTATTTTCTCCTCTCCACTCCTTCTTAGGCTATACCTGGTTTTCACTGTAATTTTAGTATCATTGAGTTTCCAGCCTGCTGTGATGTTGTTATGATGGACCCCATGTCGAGTTAAAATGTCACATAAAGCATTTTGAATCAATTCAGGACATCGAAGAAGACAGGATATAGTACAACTAAATATACAAAAAAGAACTTCCAGAAATGCTTCAGTGGGTGGCAAGAACAGTGGGATAAGTGTGTTTAGAGACAGGAGGAGTATTTTGAGGAGGATTCATGGCAATGTGTCTTTTACTGTAATAAATTTTTAAAAATTTAAACACACACACCAGTTGGTTGATTATACCTTGTAATGTCTTTCATGATCCACCCTCAGAAATCACAGACCTTCAGGCTGGGGATTTAGCTCAGTGGCACCGCACCTGCCTCACAAGTTCAAGGTCCTGAGTTCGATCCTCGGTGCCAGGAAAAAAAAAAAGAAAAGAAATCACCAACCTTCATTTCTGCCACATCTTTGGTTGCTCAGACCAACCCTGCGGCAGTGTTAGAGATAATTATGCAAAAGCAAGAAGACCCGGAGGCTTGCCCAGGAGTCATCTTGCAGGTGCTTTATTGCACTCTGCCATATCCACTCAGCTTTTGGAGCCAAGAGTGACTATATACTACACAGAAGTTTAAAAGAAATGCATTCAAGTTATGTATGGTTTTTGTGTAATTATCTCGTGTGCTTTAGAGGATTCATACTAAACCACAGTGGAGCTTTCATTTTTACCTGTAGGGTTTGTTTGATTGATTGATTGAGACAAGGTCTCACTATGTAGTCCAGGCTGGCCTTGCACTCACTATGTAGCCTAGGCTGACCTCAAACTCATGGTGATCTTCTTGCCTCAGCTTTTCAAGTGCTGGGATTACAGGCATGTGCCACCATGCCCAGCACAACCCTAAGGTTTTATGTTTTTGTTGTTTACTTTTTTTTCATTAAGTTTATTGGTACATTTTAGGTATACAGTACAGTTACATTCATCATTGGGATCTTGTACCTTTACATGATGTATCTTGGTTCTTATTTTTTCCCCATTCCCCTGCCCTCCCTTCACCCCCTCCACCCTTCCCTATTTACAAAGACTATATTTCCATTTTTTTCCTTTTCTCATATTTCTCTTCCCTTCTTTCCTTTCCCCTGCCCCTCCCACTTCCCCTACTCCTTTTTGACCTTTTTTTCCTATTTCACGATATCAATTATACATTTTGATCCTTATTTACACTTTTAGTTTTTCACATCAGAGAAACTATTTGATATTTACACATGTCTCCTATTTATTTCATTTAAGAGTATGGCCTTGGGCGGGGGATTTAGCTCTGGTTCTGCTGCCTGCCTCACAAGTGCAAGGACTCGAGTTCGATCCCCGGTACAAAAAAAAAAAAGTATGGCCTCAGTGTGCATCCACTTAGCTATAAATGTCTCTAGTTTCTTGTTCTTTATGGCTGAGTAGTACTCTATTTTATTTATTTATTTTTTTAAAATCTTCTTTATCCAGTCTCCAGTTGATGACCACTTGGGCTGTTTCCAAGTTTTAGCTATTACAAACTGTGCTGCTATAAACATGGGAGAGCATATATCACTGTGGTATGATTCTTTTAATTCTTTTGGAAAGATACCCAGCAGAGGAATAGCTGGGTCAAATGGAACTTCTAATCCTGGTTTTTTGAGGTATCTTCGTATTGACTTCCACAGTGGTTGCACCAGTCTGCACTCCCACCAACAATGAAGAAGGGTTCTTTGCTCTCCACAACCCCACCAGCATTTGTTATTGGTTGATTTCTTGATAGCAGCCATTCTTTCTGGGGTGAGGTGGAATCTCAGCATTGTTTTCATCTGCATCTCTCAAATGACCAGTGATGTTGAACATTTTTTCATATGTTTATTTGCTGCTTTTACTCCTTTGTCTGAGAAATGTCTGTTCATTTCAGATGCCCATTTTTGAATTGAGTCTTTATATTGGGGGGGGTCTGTTTTTTTTTTAGGTCTCTATATTCTAGATAATAGACCATTTTCTGAGGAACAGCTGGTAAAATTTTTTCCCTTTTTTTTTTACTTTTTAAAAATGTAATCCTTTTATATTTTCAAATTCTATCTATAGTGTGATCTGATTTGCATAATTATTTCTACTTTTTCTATGTCTGGTGATATTGGAGTGAGTGTTGTTATTTCAAAGTGGTGACACTTTGGATGTATATTTTTATTTATTTACTTTTGGAGTACTGGGGATTGAACTCACGCCTTTGCACTGAACTATACCCTGCCCCCTCTCTCCTTTTTGAGACAGAGTCTCCTTAAGTTATTCAAGCTGCCTGCCTCACGCACAAGATCCTGAGTTTGATCCCTTGTACCAAAAAAAAAAAAGTTCAAGCTAGCTTCAAACTTGTGATCCTCCTATCTCAGCCTCCCAGCATGCTAGGATTATAGTTATGACCTATCTACCATGCCTCTCTTGGGTGTGCATTTTTTATTACATTTCCTCTTAAGTTTTATTTTTTTCTCTGAATTATTTAGGTTTTTAAAAAAATAATGAATATGTATTATAGTCACAAGAAGAAAGATCTTCAAAAAATGTTTCAAAATATTCAGTAATGGGGAGAAGGTAAGGAAGCATTCTCATCACTATTGCTTAGTTAGAGTATAAAATTGAATATGATGTTTTGTAGGGGACAATTTTGTGTCATCTTTGGTAAGTTTAAAAGCTGCTTCTATACTATGAATCAAAAATCACATTCCTGTAAATCAACCCTAAAGAAATATTCATGTGAACAAAGAAAGCATCTCTACGTAAAGTATCATTGCCTCATCATTTATAATAGTATGCCATCAGCAACAACTGAATATCCAGTAATAGATGTTTTAATGCTTTAATAAATTATGGAATAGACTGCCATGTAGCTATTGGAATGAGAAAAATGTATAATGTTCTACATGAAAAATTTCCGACATTATTTGAGAAAAGTAGGTTATTTAACATGTAGAGAGCCCCAAATATATGTTTTTAAAACACATTTGTATATGTGTGTGTATATATGCTCATGTGTTTATGTATTAAATACATGGGAAAGAGTCTGGATAAGTACATGCCAAATAAACAAGGATACCTCTAGGATAGGAAATAAGAGAAGAGATGAGGAGGGAAAAGGATTTTTCTCTGTGTGTTGGTGACTTATTTAAATTTTTATAAACAGTCATTATGTTTTAATTTAAGATGTTTAAACATAAATCTGGTTTCATTGTGAAGAGTAAATTATAGTTGATAGCAATTTTCAAGTAGAAAATTGCTTGAAGAAGATTGTTTTACTTTTTCAACTGTAAAATTATCTACTAATTAAAAAGGAGCTAATCATGAAGATTTTACATTTTGTTGCTCTGAGATGGCCTATTCTTTTCATCAACATTATTGCAATTGTATAGGTAAAAGAGGCTAAGCATCCACCTGCAGGAATGAGGACTGGAAAGAACATGAATATAATTTTAGGAAGATAAAATTGATTGGATTTACTAAATTTGTAAAAGTTAGGGGGTAGAATGAAAGGTAAAATTGACATAGGGACCCAGGAGGAAGTGCATATCAATCATGAGAATAATGAATTAAGCTTAGTATATTGAGAACCAGTGGGAAATTTTCTCTGAGGCTATCTAGTAGAAGATGTGAAAGAAAAGTCTGATGCCCTGAAAGGCTTTGGCATTTAGATGACATTTTATACCAGGATTGTTGACAGGATAACCAAAGGACAGTATATTCAGTAAGAAAAGATACTTACTTAAAAGATGGAACTCTGGAGGCCACTGATGTGTTAGGGCACTGGCCCCTAAAGTTAACTGAACAAATGCCTAGCAGGAGTTGCATCAGCTTCCAAAGGTGAAGATGATGTGAGTAGTCAGCAGTGTCACACTCCACAGGAAGTAGGAGAAAATGAACCGTGAATTTGTATGCAATGTAAGAGACTTTGAGAAGAATGGATTATGGTGGAGAGCCCTCTAGTGGAGGGGAGCATGGTATTGGAGGAACTAACTGGAGGGAGTCTGATAAAGGCTTTTCCTCCTCAGAGTTCAGTGTGGTTACTTTCTTACTGGAAAGAATGAAGCGAGGTCAGTTTTAGTCTCCCGAGGTATGTAAATTATTTGTAAATTGTTCTGCCTGTTAAAGGTAGAAAAGAGATTTTGAAGAGGTAAAACTTATGGAGAGCGATTTCTTCAGCAGTGGAAAGTAGGGGGTAAGTCAGGGAAATTTTCTCCTAAAGGGAAATAGCAAAAACAAAGCCAAACTGACAACAAAGAGAAGCTTCAGAAACTTTGAATACCAAGCTGAACTGAAATTTCAAACAAGCCCTGGAAGGATAAGCTAAAGGAACCTTAGCATAAAGTTGCTAAGAGAAGTATAAAACATCTCCTTTTATGTATTTTTTTTAATATACTTCTGGAAAGCTACTTGCTTTGTTTTTTGTTTTCTAAGTTAATTATATGAAAACTGAAACAGGGAAGAGGTTCTTCATTTCTTCCTTATTCAATAGATGATACAAGGAATAATATATATTACCTTCCTCTGTCTGTACCTTATTAAATTCATAATTGCACACAGAAAATTGTGGAACAACATATATATAAATAGTTCATATTGCTTACCTCAGAGTGTAGAATTAGAGTGGAAAGATAGAAATTAACTTTTTTTTGCATTTCTTTCATTAAGTTGTAATTTTTATAAAACAAAAGTGTGTAGTATTCAGGATGAAAAACTAAAAATTAAATTAACATATTTATATAAAGATTAAGACAACAGTATAGAGGTAAAAATGTAAGAAAAGTTTGCACTATAAATTTATCATGTGTATCTTTGTTTATATAAAAGCTTTTATTATATAAAATAGAATACAGAGTATATGAAATATTAATGAAAGTGTATAGTTTTGTATTTGTCTTTCCATAATGATACATGTGTATTTAGTTTTTTGAAACTACATAGAACTTTACAAACTTTTTGAGGGGTTGGGGGTTTAGCTCAGTGGTTCTGCTGCCTGCCCTGGAAGTGAAAGGGTCCGAGTTCAATCCCCGGTACCAAAAAAAATTTTTTTTGAAACTACATAGAGGTTTAAAAACATTTTGAGGGAAACTCAGAAATTTAGATATGTGTACAGAATAGGGCAGCTTAAGACCTTTAAAACCTTTAAAACGTAAATACCCACCCTCCAGATCAAGTTAAAGAGCATTGCTAGTCACCATATACACCTTTCTCACCTTGTCTCCTCAGTCTTTCTCTCCTCAATCTTTCCTCTTCTGTGTCAGAAATCAGTTCTGATTTCTATCCCTGTAGATTATTTACTTTTTTAACAAAATAAGTCATATATTTCTGTATGGCTTTTTTGTGTATGTATCTGGCAACATTAGCTTTGTGAGTTTATCCAGGTAGTTGTATATAACAATAGTTTATCCTTTTTCTATGTGGTATAATAGTCTAAAGCAAAATGTATGAATATCACAATTTAAGCTGATGGGCATTTTTTTTGAATTGTAGATTAGTATGAAAAATAGTCATTTGTTAACCTTGTACCTGCTTTTTGCACATATTTCTGTTGCATATGTACACACTTCTGTGGGTGTATATACCTGGTGAACACATTGCTAGGTCATAGTGTGTATGTAAGTTCAGCTTTAGTCAGTATTGTCCAACTGTTTTCCAGAGCCATTTTACTCTTATATGAGAGTTCTGTGTATTCCATATACTTTGTATTGATGGGTTTTTTGTTTTTGTTTTGTTTTGTTGGTACCTTTTTTATTCATTTATTTATTTTCCAGTACTGGGGATCAAACTGAGGACCCTGCGCCTGCAAGGCAGGTGCGGTACCACTGAGCTAAATCCCTGGCCCATTTGATAGCTTTTTAAAACATTAGTTTAAAAATTTGTTAGTATTTGGTTATGTAAATATATATTATAATTTCCTTTTCATGGACTTTTGCCACCTTCTCCCTCCACAGGATGGTGGAACCCAAATAGCTATCATAACTATTGGGCCCTCTGGTTTGTCCTATGTGTGATCTCACTGTGTAGGGAATATTTAATATTGGAACCATCTAACAGAACTGATAATGTATTTTTTTCTTAACAGATTTTCCTTAAATTCCCTGTTTTTTAGTTGTATGGTACCAACATGAAGAACACATGTAAAATAGTTTTATTTGTGGTATGAAAACCAATTTTGATTTCACAGTACTAAATGGGTGCTTTTTTAACTCTTACTTAAAAGTAGTATAAAAAATACCATGATATCTGAAACTATACTTTTGGTGAAGTAATACAAAACATGGATGATTTAATTGTCTGTAATAATTAGCATTCTCTTGGAACAAGCATACAGTTCTAGCTGCCAGCACCTATGTCACATAGATCTTCAGTCACTGGAAAACTGCTCTGTGAATTACTTGAGAATGTTTGGAAAACTATTTGAAATTTGCCCTTTGAAAGTGAAAGATATATCCAGTCAGGGAACCTTTACAGTCTTTCTTTTAACACTCTCTTCCTCCATTTCCTCAAATTTTCTTTAACAAAGGGTTCTAAATGTGTGAAACTCTAGTGCTTGTTTTTAATGAATTAAATGTGATTGCCAAACTTCCTGCTTTTTCTCCTGTTAGGAGGTGTGATTACTTCATGATAGCTACTCTGCCTGTTGTGCATTACACCTCTAAACAGGTGTTGGCCCAGGTGGTTTTCAGTAATAATTGTTTGGGAGAGGTTAAGGTATCAGTAACCCTCTACCATAACTGAATGGTCTTTTAGAAAACACCTTGTGGATGTTCCCCATACTCTCTGCTTTTGCCAGTTCTTACTGAATTATTCATTGTTTAGAATAGCTATAATGGCCAGAAATGTGATTCTTATACTAGTTAAGTTTTAGGCATGCTTTTCTTTTACTGTCAGATGTAGAGATTCTTCACATTTCTAATTATTATCAAGAGCTTCTTAGTGATAGCAGAAGACTACCTTATATTCTCTTCCATTGGGAAAGAGGGATATATGTGTTAAAAAACATTTTTAGTTGCTGAGATTTCTTCGGAGTTCATAGTATAGCATAAGTCTAAAAGTCTGCCAGTTCTTTTCTATACTAATGGTAAGCAGTCTAAAAATGCCTAAATGAATTAAGAAACCAAAAACCTTATTGAAGACACTATTTTCAGTGACCTTTTCTAGCTTTCCTTTCCTAGCTCCTAATTTTTAAATTTAATTTATTTTATTTAGTTATTTATTTATTTATAAGACAGGGTCTCACTATGTAGTCCAGACTGGTCTTGAACTCACTATGTAGCCCAGGTTGGCCTCAAACTCACAGCAATCCTCCTGCCTCAGCCTCCCAAGTGCTAGGATTACAGGTATGTACAACAATGCTAGGCTTACTAGCCTCTAATTTGGGGGGAGGGGGAGCAATATCAATAATGAGTAGCAAAACTTGCTGACTTGATTTTTTTTCACTCAGTATCTGTTAAAAGTTCTGATTTTTCTAAACCAGAGGTAGAGGGAGGGCACCAGTAGGTGAAAGGTAAGCTTTTGACAAATAACAGTTATTTAGGAATCTCACCATTTATCTCATATATTAATGGACCCTGGTTTGGAGATTAATTTTAGAGGCCACTGTAAAGTCTTTGTTAATTAAATGCCTTGCCCACTGGTAGATAATCTCTAAGTGTGACCTAGACAGTGCAGTCAGCCTAATATGAAGAAGTTGGCATGAGTCGCAGCTTCCTAACAGAGTGACACAAAAAAAATAAACCACCCTTTAACCAAGAACCATCAGAACCGTCATTAACTTCACTGTCATTTCAGTGCCACCCAAAAGTTTTTTTTTTCTACATAGGTATCAGTCAGAGCCGGATCTCTCATTGGCTGTTGCAGCAGGGATCAGACCTCAGTGAACAGAAGAAGAGAGCATTTTACCGATGGTATCAACTTGAGAAGACAAACCCTGGTAAATATAATTTCCTTTTTATTTATTGTATCAGAAGCAAGATGAATGTAATTAATTATTTCATTGAAGTTTAATAATATGCAAATATATTACTACATTATTTGATCAGTGTTTTAAAATTGATATTTCTTTCTCTTTTAATCCTTCTTTCCTTCTTGTCTTGATTGTTTGAAAACCAGTATGTATTATCACATATTTTCAAACAGCCACCACATTTCAAGTGCTCAACAGTCATATGTGGCTGGTGACTACCGTATGAGACCAGTTTTAAGATATGGTTGAAGCAACACTTTGAACTTTGCTAAGTGGTCTTCCCAACAGACATCACTTCTCTCATGATTTACAGCAGAGCAAGTCACATGAAGAGGGACATGAACTTGGCACTTAGTCTAACAGGACAGCCTAGGCTGATAGCAAGGGTTCAGCTAGGTAATCAAAGAACTGTGCCCAGAGGTTTTATAAATCTGGTCACATTCTAGATAAGCCATTGAAACCACCAGCAAGTGATTGGTGACCTCAAGGGGGACTACCAGAGGAATGATCAGGGTGTCCTACCATGTGTAGGGCAGAGGAATGATGAATTTGGAGGACAGGCGCAAGTCAACTGTGTCAGGCAATCAGCCTCCATAAGAGAAGCAATTTTTGTCTCTTGATTTGGCACGTACAACAGAACTGACATATAACCTAAGTATAGCTGTTGAGACTGAGTCCCACACGGGAGTTCCAGTGCAGACTCCAGGCCTTGGCAGGGACCAGGGAACTGGAAAGAGGACTGAGTGCCGCTCACAGGCTGCAGCTGATCTAACACTGCAGAATGAGGAATTTCTACTCTTAAGAGTCCTTTTTTTTTTTTCTTTTCCCAGTACGGGGATCGAACTCAGGACTTTGCGCTTGCCAGGCTGTCACAGCACCACTGGTAGAGCCCAGTTTTTAGCATATGTGCTGCCAAAGCGAGCACAGAGTCCAGTGTTTAACACTAGGCTGGTAGTAGTTTTCTGGAGCTGGCTTTTAAAAAGTTGTTGTTTTGTCTTATGTTTTATTTTATACTTAAATTTCTGGGAACTAGAAGTAGGCTTACCTATCATTGGGAAATTGGAGGAAGTGGAACCTAGAGTGCTGGAATGGGAAAGGACAAACAGCGTTTATCTCCTTGGTGGTTAAGAGCTGCTTTCTCTACAAGATAGTGCCTTCTTTTAAGAATAAGTTCCCTGGGGCCGGGTATTTAGCTCAGTGGTTCCAGCGCCTGCCTTGCAAGTGCAAGGACCCGAATTCGATCCCCGGTACCAAAAAAAAAAAAAAAAGAATAAATTCCCTGAGCTGAGTGTAGTGGCACAGTCCTGTAATCCTAATGTATGGGAGTCAGAGGCAGGAGGATTGCAAGTTTGCTCCCAGCCTGGGAAACTTTGTAAGAGTCTATCAGAAATTAAATGAAAAATGGATTGGGGATGTAGCTCAGTGAAAAAGCTCTGGATTTTATGTCTAGCACATCCCAGCGCCCCCCCCCCCCAAAACCAATAAGTTCCCTTTGCTGGTTGTGGTGGCTCACACCTGTAATCCCAGAACTCAAGAAGCTGAGCCAAGAGGACTACCTGGGCCACATAGGTCAAGGCTGGCCTGGACAACATAGCAAGATTCTGTTTCAGAACTCCACAAAAACAAAAAAAGAACAGATTCCCTTACTTGTATGCGTTTGTGTCAAGGAAGTTGCATTGCTATCACTTTCTATTTTTTTGTTTGAAAACCAAATCCATACTTACTCTCTTCAGTCAAGTTTTCTATTAGGACATAATTTGAAAGTAGCTGTATGGGATTTCGCTCAGTCCTTGGTCCTTCCAGTGCCTGCCTTGCAAGTGCAAGGTGTGAGTTCAATTCCCGGTACCAAAAATAAAAAATAAAATAAAAGTAGCTGTAAAGAGTAAGTTTGTAATTCCCTACAACTAGTTTTTGTTATATTGACAGTAACTGAATTTGAGCAATTGAAAATTTTTAAAAATTTTCTGTGCATTTCCATAAGAGTTGATGTGGCATAGAACTCTTTCTGGCAATTTTATTTTGTTGACTTTAAAATGACCTTTGATTTTGGCTAAAGAATAGTATTGTTTCTTCTTTGTGAATACTTTGAAGGTACTATTACTATTTAGAAAAGATGACCTAAAATATAGTGCCACCTAAATATAGCTTATTAATGAACTAATTTTTCTGCTTTGTAAGTTTAAGTGTTTAAAAAACCAACAAAATAACAAAATTTGTTTGCATATTCTATGTCTCTGTTCTTGGTCTTAAAGCATTTTTGTTTACCCTGAGTGAAGTTCTCATTTTTAACCTCTTCACTTTAGATCACATTTAGGTTTTCTCTTTCTCCCTCACTCCTCTTCCTTCCTTCCTTTTTTTTCTAAGATTCTTTTTTTTTTTTTTGGTACTGGGGATCAAACTTGGGTCCTTGCGCTTGCAAGGCAGGCGGCGGAAGCACTAAGCTAAGTCCCCGGCCCTAAGATTCTTTTTATGTGGACTCATCAAGAAAAAAAGGATATTAATATTGTTTTTACTGAAAATACAATGGCTATAGATATAGTGTAGTTCTCTGATAAATAGACTCATATTAGAATTTCCCCAGCATAAGCCAAAGCCTGCCAAGGCTTACAAATAAAACTGGCAGGTAGGAACTAATCAGATGCATTTTATCTTGTTTCTTATGAAAACATTTACAAAAGCTGGGGATTTAGCTGAGTGGTGCCACATCTGCCTGGCCAGTGCAAGGTCCTGAGTTTGGTCCCTGCTACTGGAAAGAAAAAAAAAAGAAATTACAAGAAAATGCCTACTTTAAAAAAAAAAAGCATGTGTGCTAAATTCAGCACGGTTGATATCAAATACTCCTTTATTTAATCAAATTAATCTCAAAAGTCTTTTTTTTTTCCCAGTACCAGGAATTGAAATTAGGGCCTCACAGTTGCCAGGCAGGCACTGTACCACTGAGCTACATTCCTGGCCCTCAGAAGTTTTTTCTCTTGTCTAATTTAAATAGTACTACAGCAGACAAGGTTTGCTGTACCTTTTGGCTCATGGCACTAATTCTGCATACTCCTAAATTAAACAGAAGTTTGCCAAGAGGCTAATGCAGCAAGGGCATAAGGTAAACATGGAGCTCAGAGAGGTGCCCATTCATCCCACACAGAGCTTGGGGAAATGCATGTGTCATGGGGAAGATGACAGCTGACTTTGGGAGAAGCTAATTTTTTTCCACATGAGGTTTAGATTGCTAGGTGAAAGTGCAAAATTTTGTTTTAATGGGAGCTCAGATATAATGTGGGAAAATGGTTCTGTAAGGAAACAGGTAGTACGCTTTTTCTGTATGGATCTTCAGCCAGCCCAAGACTTCTGTGTTTCTCTGGGAACTTCTTGGGAAAGATTTTTGGGTGTGGGGGGAGTTCTGGGGATTGAATCCAGAGCCTCCACATTGAGCCACATCCCTAGCCCTTTTTCTCTTTTTTGGTACCGGGGATCAAACTCAGGACCTTGCTCTTGCGAGGCAGGCAGCGGAACCACTGAGCTAAATCCCCGCCCCCCCCCCCCAGCCCTTTTTTATTTTGAGATAGGGTCTCACTAAATTGCTCAGGGTGTGCTCAAACTTGAAATCCTCCTGCCTCAGCCTGTCAAAGTGCTAGGATTATAGGTGTGCACCACTGGGCTCATCGTTTTTTGAAAGTTTTTGGTGAGAGAAGTGATATGATCATAATTATTCTTGAAAAGATGAATTTAATAGTATTTAAGAAGTAAAAGAATAATAGAGGAGCCAGAGATAAACTATGGAAGCATACCAAGCTCTATTCAAATTCTATCAAATAAGTCTGTAGAAGTCAGAGACAGTGTGGCTTTTCTTATTCTAGCTTTGAGACTAGAACAAAGCCACAGGAAAGGTATTTAATAATGGTGAATGAATAAATAAGTGGCCATTACCACTTCAGTGTGTTTGAGAAAGGGCTAGTCTGAATTAATAAAATAGTTGAATTAGGAATCTTTCATTGAAATTTTATTACATTCAAGGAAGTATAGAATATAGTGTAGTATTAGTAGGTAAACCTATAAAGACTTGATTTAGTTAGTAGACTAAATGTGTATTAAATAACATCTTATTGTCTTTGCTGTTGCATTAACCTTTTTTTTTTTTTTTTTTGTGAGACAGTGTCTCACTATGTAGCCCATGTTGGCCTCCTGCCTTAGTCTACGAAGTGCTGGGATTACAGGTTTTTTTTTTTTTTTTTTTGTGAGACAGTGTCTCACTATGTAGCCCATGTTGGCCTCCTGCCTTAGTCTACGAAGTGCTGGGATTACAGGCATGTGCTGCTGTGCCTGACTTTTTTTTTTTTAAGAGTTATTTTAGGGGCCGGGGATTTAGCTCAGTGGCACCACACCTGCCTCAAAAGCTCAAGGTCCTGAGTTCAATCTCTGGTACCACACACACACAAAAAAAACAGTAAGTTATTTTAAATTCATCTTACTGAATATATTCTATAAGGGCTTGTTCTAAACATCTACAATATACTGATCAAAAAGATTACAACTGTTGAGTAGGAATTTCAAGAGAGGTTTTTCAGAGAAAGATACTCTAAGTTGTCAGTAAGCTAAAGACCATACTTCCCTGTTTCCATAAGGAGAAGGATTCTGTGGGCTTTTTTTTAATACCATAAAAGAAGATAATAGGTAAAAGACAAAGTGGGGAAAATGACATTATAAAATAACTAATGATAGACTTTTTATTTTTTTGGTACCAGGGATTGAACCAGGACCTTGCACTTGCGAGGCAGATGTGGCGCCACTGAGCCAAATCCCTGGCCCATGATAGACTTTTTTTTTTTTGGTACCGGGGATTGAACTCGGGACCTTGTGCTTTCGAGTGGTGGAACCACTGAGTTAAATCCCTGGCCCCCATGATAGACTTTTTAAAGAAGGTATTTTTACTTCTTTAGATCTTTATTTGGGTGAAAAAAAATTAAATATAAATACTAAATATATTGGCCTACAAGTTTCAGTGGAAGGACAAAAGTGTATTATACTCAAGATTCATTGTGATTGTTTTTGTGATATCTGTGTCATATTGGTTTTAATAAATTACAAGATAGTTTGCTAAAAATGTCTTATTTCAGGGGCTACACTAAGTATGAGACCAGCTCCCATTCCAATAGAGGACCCTGAGTGGAGACAAACGCCTCCCCCTGTGTCTGCCACACCTGGGACCTTCCGACTACGGCGAGGAAGTCGATTTACCTGGAGAAAGGAGTGCCTGGCTGTCATGGAAAGGTAGGTAGACATCTGCTTTTCATATGGGAAGAAACAAACTTTCAATAGATTTGAACAGTTTTCATTTCCAACATGTAATTTGGGATCTAAGTTCTATCTTGAAAGTATTTTGGAGTATTATAAGTGCTATATTATATTGATTTTTTGTTTTGTTTTGTTTTTTGTCTTTGGTACTGGGGATGGAACTTGGGACCTTGCGCTTGGGAGGCAGGCAGTAGAACCACTGAGCTAAATTCCTGGCCCAGTGCTATATTATTGAAATAAGGTAATTTAACATTGAGAATTTACAAAGTTCACATCTATCAAGTTATTTTACTTAGTGTCCTAAGAAATTTTAGAAGAAATATTTTTTAATTTAGATCTTTGTATCATACTTTGGGAAACTCTATGAAGTCTTATTTTCATCAAAAATATTGAAGGATTGTATAGGTCACTGAGACTTGAGTTTCCTTAATAAAGAGGATGTGCTGAGTTTCAAAGGTTAGAAAATACTTGTTTATTACTTTGACTCAGTAATTTATCCTCTCACCCTAGCACCAGTACCTATTCCATACTAGGTATTCAGTATATTTCTAATCTTAGTTTCACTTTTCCCACCTGAAATGGTATAAATGATTGTGAAATATTGACCATATTTATCATTGATCCTATAGTACAAGTACCCTTTTAGTCACCTACCAATAAGTGATGCCTATGGAATTTTGTTTTAGTGGAGAAGTTTACATGCAGCAGAGCGGTGATTTCCCTGCTGTGCATTTTCTATGTCAGACTCGTAAACTGGTAAACTCAGCAGAGCATGGCTCAGTCTCTGATGCCTGTTTAACTGTTCGGCTCCAACTCTTAACTGTAACTTTCTCATCTCTAAAATGGAATTTTAAGTAGCCAATATGTCATCTAGGACTTTTGCCATCTCTTCTTGCTTATTTTATGATTATTTCCCAGCACATTAACATTATTGCCTGAAAGACTGGGAGACTTACAGTGTTGCAATTCAAACCATGTTTTTGTCTTATGCTATAGGTGAAATTAATAGGATGTTGGATCCAGTAGCTAAAATAAAACTATATAGATTATCCTTTGATACTGTCATCTGTTCTTTCCTTGCTTTCTTTATCATAAATAAGAGTAGAAGCCATTTATTGAATAATGAATCCTTATATGCTTGAGTGGTTAAAGTAAAAGAATGAGATTTCATTGTTCTGAAGACCTGAGCATTAAATTAGTAGTCAGCTCTATTTTTCTCATCTAGAAATTTTGGTTCTTTTTGAAAATTTGGAAATTACTACAGAGGTGATGGGAATTAAAATATGTAACTTAAATTACTTTTAATATATATTCCTCTAAGGTAGCAAAATTAGCTTTGATATTAGTTTCTAGCTGGTATAAGTTCTGATTATGTTGACTTAACCATTAACATTCATTTGCCATGTAATGTCAGTGTGAGAAAGAATTAATTTTAAAATTGATAACATCCTGGACTATATAGTGAGTTCAAGGCCAGCCTGCAATTCATAGTGACACTTGGTCTCAAAAAAAAAAAAAAAAGATGATATTTCTAATGCATTTTCAGAATGGAACCTCAAAGACTTTAGATTTCCTGAAGATAATAGCAACAAGCCACAGAGTCACACTGATTAAATTTCACTTTGTATTGAGCTAGGCATGGTGATCCATTCTTGTAATCCCCACACACTGAGAAGCTGAGGCAGGCAGATTGTCAGTTTAGTCCCAGCCTGGGCCCCACTTAGTGACTTAGCGAGTCCCAGTCACAAAATAAAAAATGAAAAGGGTAGGGATATAGCTCAGTGCAAAGGCTCTTGGTTCAATTCCTGAACCACCCCCCCAAAAAAGGTTGAGCACTGACACTCTCCAAGCTTCCCATTTAGCTTTAATTTATATTTTTAACCTTGATTTTAATTAAGAAGTGTCTTTAAGGCCAAGGATTTAGCTCAGTGGTTCCACCACCTGCCTTGCAACCACAAGGACCTGAGTTCGATCCCTGGTACCAAAAAAAAAGAAGTGTCTTTAACCCAGGAGTTGGTTATTTTTTATTTAATTTTATCTTATCTGGCACACCTAGAAAGAAAGGATAGAGTTTATTCCAACAGTTGAAAATTACAGAAAGCTTTTTGAAGTACTTAATAGCAATAGTACAGAAGAGCAAAGTATGATTTTCATTCTGTGAATAATGGAATGTTTTTATTTTCTAAAATGAAATATAAAATTGCCTAGTCTTAGAGTAACATATAATGTTTTTTGCCTAGACTGATGGATAAATACATAGTGCACATTTCGATCCCCGGTACCAAAAAAAAATACATAGTGCACACATAGAAAAACCAAAGTAAATCTTGCTCAAATATATTAGTATAACATAAAAGTCAAAAATTATTCCATTCCTCATACCATTCACCAATATAAATTTTAAATGAATCCATGCATATAAAGGAAAAAAGTATGGGTGATCCATCCATATCCTGGAAATGGGAAAAATATTTCCCAACCAACTCAATATCCAAAAACAGTAAGGAAAACTGTTGATAAATATGATTGGATAAATTGAAAGAAAAACTTTGGAGATAAAAACTGAGCAGTCAAGGCATGGTGGCACATACCTGTGATTCCACCATTCTGGGAGGCTGAGACAGGAGGATCGGAACTTCCATCCTAGCCTGAGAAACTTTAGCAACACCCTGTCTCAAAAATAAAAAAGGATGCTGTAGTCTATAGCTCAGTATGAAGGCCCTGGGTTCAATCCCTAGTACCACAACAAAACAAAACATAACTGAACACAGTAAAAAGACAAATTGGAAAACACGTTGTAACTTTTATCATCCCTAATATATAAAGAGCTCTGGAAAGAGAAAAGACCAACGACTCTGTAGAAAAATGGACTAAAGATCTGAAGATACAGTATCATCAGAAAAATAAACACAAGTGGCCCTTGAACACAGGAAAAGATTCGCAACAATGACAGAATTATTCCTTTTTAATTTTCTTCTCACAAATTACTAAATTTGTATTCAGTGGCAATAGTAGATAATTTTAAAGGATGTAGAAGTTAGTAAAAAAAAAAATCCCAGTTTTGTAAAACAGAGTGTTAAATAAAAATAATCTGAGTCCTAGTGGGGTTTTTTGCCAATAAAACATTTGAAACAACAGTTTAACAATAAGAAAAGCTTAGCTCGTAATAAGAAGAATTCCATTTAAAATTACATTGAGATAGCAGTCCTCACCTGGCAAAATTCCAAAAGTTGGCAACATTTTCTGTTGATTGGGCTATAGATAAATGGCATTCTCATATATTGTTTGTAGAAATGCAAAATGTAACCACCTTCATGGAATAGAATTTGGCAGTATCACAGAAAATTGCCTAAGGATTTGCCCGATGGCCCAGCATTCCTAATTCTAGAGAATTATCTCTGCTATTATACACTGACAAAAATTTTAAAATGTAACAACACTATAATAATATCCAAATATTGAAAACAAATGACATGTTTATTAGTAACGGACTGGACGTATAAGTTATAGTACATTCATACAGTAGATATTGAGGCCCACAGTGGAGTGCTATGCAAATATTTTTTTTTGTAAAGAATGAAGAATATCTCTAATAGTCAGCTATATAGAGTAGGCTATCATTTGTGTATTTCTTGTCTTTGTTTTAACATGGAGGAATACACTGTTAAATAAAATGATTATCCATAGAAGAGGAAAAAGTATGTGGGAGGAGATAGAAATACACCCCAAATACCTCCTTTTGACATTGCAACCTTGTAAATGTTCTAACAAAATTAAATTGAAATGGGACTTATCCTTAAAAAATAACTAAAATGAAAGCTGTGTATAAAGGTGGTGACCTAAATGCTCAGGTATGATATCATAGAACTTTATAACACTGTTAGCTCACTGAACTGTTAAAACAGGATACAGCTTGAGTAAAAAGAACTACCAAAAATCTTACTCCATTTTTTGCTAATTTTGGTAACATAAATGTTGTTGAGTAACCCAGCATGTCTGATTATGGCCTGCACAGTAGTATAAAAGCATGGAATAGGACATAGATAGATTTACCAGAAAAAATTTTGAGGAAAGAAATAACCCAACTAGCTATGGATTGAACATAGGAATGCAGAGCAAGAAGAGTGCAGTAGAGCTTAACATCTTGATGGTAAAAGTACATTCATCTGAAATGGCATCTGTACCATTGGAAAACTGTTTGATCTTGGGCAAGTCATTCCACATGTCTGGACTCCAGTTGCCATATTTATAAAAAGAGTTAAGTATAACAATAAAGTACAAATAGAATGTACTTCAGAGTCAGACAGACTTAAAATTTAATCTTAACCACCTTATGTTAAACTTTGGGGATTTTAGGTTTCCAAAGTGTAGAGCTGGTTGTTTATGAAGAGTTGGGAGAATTATTTGAGATAATATGTGTAGAATGCCTTCCTCATAGCCAACGTCAAACCAATTTCCTTTTTCAATCATAGTCCCTTCCGGCTTAGTGCTTTAGCTCTGAAGTTGCCTAAAATTTCTGTGTTGGGAGATTTTTAGTGGCAATAGACATAGAGATTTGGGAGTCATTAATAAGTTAGGTAGTTAAAGCCATAAGCTAGTGAATGAACTTCAGTTAAATCTCTCTGCTTATACAGTTTCTGCATTTTTATAGCAAAATGTGGCTGAAAAAAACCTAAAACCCTGCTGACTTAACTCATTTTAAATTCATGACCATGAGCCTGAAGTAGATCTTTAATTCTGCCAGGCAATCATACTATGTCTTCCTGGCTCATTCTTTCCCTCTCTAAATGATTATTTCACACTTTGTTCTCTCTGTAAATTCCCTATCCTCATTCTTGTGATGACCTTGCTTCCTGTTTGAACAGGAAGATAAGGCACTCGGAGGAGAATGTCTACAAACTATCTGCTTGCTTGCATGTACACACACACACACAGATAATTCATATTGTTCTCCTCTCTTGCCATACCCAAAGCACCTCAATGATGTGCACATATCTTCGTGCCTGTTTTAGAGCTGCGTGTATATTTCCTCTTCTCTGACCTTATTGTGTTCTGTTCCACATATTTGACTTTCAGAATATTCAGCATCAGAAACATTTATTATCACAAAGCACAATATTGTATAATCCTGTTTATAAGAAATATCCGGAATAAGAAGATCTGTAGTGACAGAAAGTAGATTAGTGATTGCCTAGGGGTAGGGTCTGGGGTGAGGATGGGAAAAGCATCTAAGGAGTGCATAGCTTCTTTTGGGGTTGAAGAAAAATTTTTAATCAGTTGCAATGCTTGCACAACTTTATGAGTATACTAAAAGTTATTAAATTGTTTACTTCAAACAGATGAGTTGTTTGGTATGTGAATTATATCTCAGTTGAGCTTCATATAAATTTTCCCTCCATGTTCAATCCTCATTGCAATCCTCTTTTACTCTGTTACAGCCAGGGATTTAGCTCAGTGGTGCAGCTCCTGCCTTGCAAGCACAAGGTCCTGAGTTCGATCCCCAGTACCAGAAAAAAAAAAATGTGACTTTTATTCCACAAACTTGTCCTTTGTTTATTCAATAGAGCATCTCCTAGCTATGAGGTGAAGTGCTAGGGATGGATAGACTATAAGCAGCTTAGGAAGAAAGGAAAAAAGAGCCATCTCTCCAGAGCCTACTGGACCCAAGCAGAGTTTACTGCAGAACTTCTGTGGCCCTAGAGCTAGGCTTCTACTGCACTCTTTCCTCATTTGACCTTTCTGTGATTTGGGTGGGGTATTCCTTTAGCTCGGGAAGCAGGTCTGTCTCTTCGGTGTTAGGATCTCTGGAACACAGAAGAGAGACCTGGCTATTGTACCCACCCCTATTTTTAATCTCAAGGGAGGATGACAAAAGAAATCTCCAAATCTTTTTATAGATTGTTCAGTGCAATTAATCCAGATTGAAAAAGAAGCAGCAACTTGGACCAGAGAGAGAAATAAATGTAAGAATACATAGCAGTAATGGGTGGAAGCAATGGCCTGGAGTGGTTAGATTACCAACTTTGGAGTCAGATTTGTGTAGAAACGTTACTTAATTTCTATTATTTTCAATCAAAGTGACTAAATGATGACTTTGTATTTGGGGTGTGTCTAGGGAGGTACAAATGAAGGCAAGTCAATACCTCTGTGTGTTTCTTTTTTTTTTTTTTTTTTTGGTACTGAGGATCAAACTCAGGCTCTGTGTGTGTTTCTAATTAAAGCTATTGCTTGTTTCATTTATCTTATGGAACAGTATAGATACATTATTTTTATCCTTAGATTCTTCTCATGTGAGTGATATATAACAAAATCTTTAATAAACCTAGAACACTGAAATTATAAGGAAAATATTTTGGTTTTGTTGTTTTAACATTTGTAATCTCCAAACAGCTTTAAGAGTTTTAGCTTTAAAAGTTAGTCCCAAATATTCTCCCTAGCAGACAAGGAGTCATAGTTAAGAACTTTAGCTTCAGAGTATGTCTGATTCCCCAAAATTTAAGCATCTGAAAATAGTTTTTTAGAGTAAGTATGTCTTCATGAACAAAAATAGCATCACAAGCACAGCACTGTAACAAACCATAATTAAATCATACTTCTAAACTTGATGTCCCTGCCATTAACCTGACATTTTTATAATCTGAATTAGGACATGTGTCTCATACACATGTGTGTCTTATACAAGTGTGTGTTGTACGTCCTGGGAAATTAGCATGGAAAAGAAAATAGGCTTATAGAGCATATTTCTAGAATGTTGCTTGAGGTTTCTGTAATTTAATTCTCTTGGTCTTTTCTGCATTTTGGAATTCTTCCCAGGACAGTTTATTAGTACTTGAATTTTGATTTCAGTCTCTTTCCTTTCTCCTTTTTACTTTTAATTTGTTTTAGTGAATACTTAGACTGTGAAGGTTAAGAAGAACAATAGTTCTAGAAACTAAATTCTATATTTAACTGCAGACTGGGTGTGGTTCAGACAACTGCAGTGTAAGCTTGCCTAGTGCATTGCCAGTCATCAGAACTCTGACCTGCAGGGACGGGGTTCCTTTTCCTAGTCGTCCGACCCTGAAAATGTACTGAATTGGGATGATATGATATATGGTATGCACTTCCAAATATGTAACTAATACAGAAACAAAAGAGACTCATAGGTTCAAGCTTGAAGTGTCTCTAGAAGATGGGTTTCTTCTTCTATTCTACAGCAGTTTCCAAATAATATTCACTAACCCTGTTTTCTGAGTGTTGCTTCCTGTTATTTTATTGCCTTTAATTACAGTTGTGAGATTTAGAAAAAATTTCCTCAGGAAGTCCTGTCCACTTCTGCCCTCATTTCTTGAAGCCACATTTTCCTTTAGTATGTATATTTTTCTTGTCACCATTACTGCCAAAAATAAGAAAGGGACCCCAAAGATTAATTCAAGCAGTTCATTGTCTATCCCAAGTTATCAAAACTATAGTCATACAAACCAAAAATTATGATTTTTAACAGAGCATATTCCATTGAACCAAACCTTTTCTTTTCTTAATTTTTACTTGATAAACATTTTTTCAGTGTCTGGTATGTGCCAAGATTTATGCTAAGAACTGAGATGCAAAGATGAATAAGGCAAAGTCCTTTTAAATTCTTTTTCCTTCTCTTGTTTCCTTTTCATCACTTATTTTGTCAAGCCTCTTTTTTTCTCTCCTAAACTCCTTTCTTCGTTTTCTTCTTCTTTACCTTCTCTTTTTTAGTTTGCTAGGAAAACATCTATGTATTTCTTCTTTTCTTGCCTCTCACATGTTACTTTTAAACCTGTGTGCTTAGTTGCTTCTTAGTTGATCAATGTAAAACTGAAGTATATTGCTCTTGTGGTTTTTTTTTCCTTGTTTCTTTGTAGTATTGGGGATTGAACCTAGGGCCTCTTATATATTAGGCAAATACTGTACCATTGTGCTGCCACCCCAGCCCTTTTTATTTTGAAATAGACTCTCGCTAAGTTGCCCAGGCTGGCTTTGAACTTTCAGTCCTCCTGATTCAGTCTACCAGAATGTTGGGATTACAGCATGCACCACTGTACCTAGCCGCAGTATTTCTTAGATTTCTTGAATAAAGTACCATAGTCTTAACTCATTTAAAAAAACAAATTGGTCAATGTATATTTTTTAAACAGTAAGTATTATATAATTCTAACAGTCTTTCAAGTTCCTAAAACTGTATCACTGTGATTCTAAATAATTTCTTGTTTTGTGTGGAACCTTTGTTCCCTCTGAGACTATGTGGCTTTGGATAGGAAAATATTTCCCACCCTAGAATTAAATCTTTGGAAAATAATTGGTGCTTAGCATAACAACATGAACAGATTTTGTTCAAAGAACAAAATCATCCACAAGATAACAAAGCTGTATTAGGTGAGTTTTTCAGGATTGAGTTTTTAATGTATATAATCTCATAATCTTGGTCCCTGGTTTAGCAGTCAACTTATAGTATGGTTCCACAGTTTCTGTGTTTATATATGAATGAAATACCTGGAGAGTCTTGCAGTCTGAAAATACAAAGGCTAGGAGAGTAGATTGCACCCAGGGTAGAGAATGACCTTACTGTCGCCACAGTTGCCATGCTGTGTTTTTATTCGAAGCATTTTTGTTTGTATTCATGCTGCAGTATGTTGTAATAATTGAAAAAAAGCTCTTAATCTGTTTTTTAAGTTGTTTACACCACTTACCTCCCATATATAAAACAGATAATAGGCATTTTATCCCAGTGACTCGTTATTGTAGAGATGGCAGTAGATTTTATGTCAGTACCTTTAAAACATCTTGGGAATTAAAAACTTGAAACAGGGCTGGGGATTTAGCTCAGTGGTTTCACCACCTGCCGTGCAAGTGCAAGGACCCGAGTTCGATCCACAGTACCAAAAAAAAAACTTGAAACAGATTTGAAAAGTATTTCTAGCCCTTTCTTTTTAAAGATAAGAATCTAAGTAAGATTCCTTATGAGGGAGGGAGCATATTAGGGATGGAACCCAGAGCCTTACAAATGTCAGGCAAGAGCTGTACCACTGAACTACATTCCTAACCTTTTTTTGAGACTGAGTCTAAGTTGCCAAGCTGGCCTCAAATTTGAGATCCTTCTGCCTCAGCCTCCCAAGTAGCTGAGATTATGGGCGTGTGCCACCATACCCGGTCTGAGATTTCCTTTTCTACAAGTTTAAGGAAATATCTTGAAATTCTAGCCATTTTCAATTTTTAAAAAAAATCATCTGATCTTTTTATTCCTCCTGACTTACAAAGGTTCATTGTTACAAAAATTGTGTAGTTCAGTTTTTCCCCTGGCTTCCTTTATAGCGGTGCCTTGTTGTTATGAAAATGTAGACACTATCTGCCAGAATTTCACCATCTAGTAAGAAAATTTTATGTGGCATTTAAGTAGTATATTCCATGTGCTCCTTCTGGGCTAGGGTTTGATTGTACCCAGTTCACACATAGGCTAGAATAGTCCTGTGCATGAAGTCTAATAGTACTGTGTGTTACTAGATGTTGCTTGAGCATAATTGAACTGAATATTTGAGAAGATTCTACAAATTTAACAAAATTGGGATGTGGTATCCCATTCTTTCCCCCTACCAGATACATTAGATCCCAGGGGCCAAGGGAATGCAATGTGGATAGAGTAGTGTCTTCTAATTCTGGTAAAGTTATAAAGCCTTCACTTTCAAATGCCTTACTGTTGTTTTAATGCCTTAGCTGGATTGTTGTACTCTTTTTCATCCATAAAAACTATTTTGTGGGAACAGAATTGAACCCTTTAAAATGTAATGTTTGCTGGGCATTATGGCACAAGCCTGTAATCCAAGCACTTGGGATGCTGAGACAGGAGGGTCACAAGTTTGAGGCCAGCCTTGGGTACTTAGCAAGTTCTAGGCTAGCCTGGACTATATAGCTAGACCTTGTCTCAGAAAAACAAAAAATGTAATATTTATCTTGGTCTACAGCAAATGAGGACTTAAAATATATGCAGTCTGCCCTCACTTAAGTTGTTCTGCCATCACTGCAACCCCTTGTCTGCTGGTCTTCCTTTCCTTCTCTAATGATGTCACTACTGTTCTAAGATGGAAAATGCTGGGAGAATACACTGTAAGTTTTGGAATTAATAGATATAAGAGGTTGAATTTTAAAGAGGGTTTATCCACCTTCATATCCTTGTGGAATGACTTGAGTGGAACATAATGAACTATACCTCCTGTATCTCTGCAAATAGAAGGAAGTTCTTAACATTTATATGAGACAGCAGGAGCCTGGACATGACCTCATTTCAATCCATTAGACTATTTGAGGAAAAAAACAACAAAACTTTCCCGCTTATTGACAGGTAAAGTTATCCCAATCCATTCCTCATAGACTGTAAGAAGATGAACTGTCCTTAAATGCATTTTAAAATTGGCAAATTATACTTCCTGGTTCCTTTTCGGTCAAACAGAAATAGCTGAAAGAGAAATTATCATGATGTTTTTGAGGCAGATTAAAAGTTGTTCCCATCCTCATATAGCTGCTTTGCCAGCAGTTTCATTTTGCACAAACAGTGTACCCCTGTTCTCTAATCTCTGAGGCAACTAAAACAGGTCAAAAGACCTGATGTTCCTCATGCCGTTCTGTGGCCACAGTTTACAAGAAAATGAAGCACAGTTAGGTGTTTTGGTTTCTATTTGGATGTCCCCCCAAAGCCTCGTGGGCTCTTAGTCATGGCTGTGAAGGGTGACTGAATGATGGGGATGCTCTAGCTGAGTGTGATGTTAGGAGGTGTGGCCTGGCCAGAGGTGGTGGTCACTGGGGACGTGCCGTGATAGGGTATATCTCCCTCCTGGGTTTTCTTCACTCTCTGCTTCCTGACCACCATGACATGAATAGCTTCTCCTCTGCTATGTCCCTCCGCCAGGCCGTCCTGCCTTGGAGCCGGGGGACTGTGGACTGAAAACATGAGCCAAATAAACCCCTCCTTCTTTAAGTCGCAGGTGCTGGATATTTTGTCCCAGAGACAAGGAATGTAAGACATTAGGTAAATATTGGTGGTGTACCTAATGAGTCACCAATGAAGTATATCTGTTCATCCCAGAACCTGAATTATAGGCATCATGTTATAAATAGTGAGGGAGATCAACTTAATAGACTAACTGGAAAATCTTTACAAAAACGCTAGTGAACATTTTCTTTTTTAATCTCAAATAATTAAACTTCTCCTTTGGTATCAGTCATTGTGATACAGGGGGTATAGTATTAACAAAATAAAATGTGGTCCTGGCTGTTATAATAGTGCATTAAGAAGTTGTTATTACACAAAACATTGACAAAGTGTACAAAGGTTTGCATATGTGTTTGCTTTTTGAAAATCCCAATTGGTAAGACATGAACTTGTACAATAGCCTGCTCTCTTGCCTTTTAGTGTAACCTTGAATGGAATGTGGTATTTTAGGGTTCTGAAACATCTAAAAATGGTCTCTAGACTATACTTTAAAATCTGCATACTACAGAAATACTGGTCATAGTAGTGCCTCGTCCAGATACTCTGTTTTATTCATTCTTTCATAGGAGCAGAGTTGAACCAGCGACTGAAAGGCCAGATTAAGCTATGTTTCTAACCATCTTGAGACTGTCCTATAATTATCATTTTACTGGGAATGCAAACCTTGGTTTGTCATCAAGATACCTTTGCTCTGTAGTGTCACTTTGAAGAAGTTTATTTCATTTGTGTACAGTGAATAAATAACTGTATTGACATTATTAATGTAAGCAGCATGAGTTTTATCATGCTATCCGAATTAATTTGCTATTTTAAAAGACAATTGAAGTCATTTATCTATACCCTAGTTGTCTAATGACTCCCACTAAAAAAATGGTAGCAAACATAAGACACTGAAAGTAAAAGACTAGGTTTAAGAAAAAGTAGCAGTAGTTTGGGCATGGTGCTGCATGCCTGTGATCCCAGCACTCAGGAGGGCTGAGGCAGGAGGATTACTACAATTTCAAGGCCAGCATGGGCTACATAGTGAGTTCAAGGCCAACCTGAACTATGTAGTGAGACCCTGTCTCCAAATAAACGAATAAATAAGAAAAAAGAAAAAGTAACAAGTACTTCACTTCTGTGTTTCTCCCTTTATATTCAGGGAAGTATCAGGATAATCCCAGGCTACTACATCCTGGATTCTTACAAGAATCTACACTGTTATCTCTGTTTGGTTTGCTACTTGTTGAGGTCAAGCATTTGGATTGATCCGTGGGAAAACCAGTTTTCATTTTAGATACAGACAGTATCGTTTAAGCATGAGGTAGTCATTTTGCAGAAAAATAGTATTGATCCTAAGAAAAGCCATGCAGGGAGACAATGAATTGATCCTCATCCTGTCCCGTTGATCTTCCTATTATAATAAATTGTTGGTCAGCCAAGTGTAAGGAACTTAACAATTCCAGGTCACCTCACCCATTTCTTTTATAAACCTCCTACCTACCAGCAAAGCCAGACACAACAGAGAGGACAGTGCACTACCACCCAGCTACAGGAGAAACAAGCGGAAGGAAGCAAGGGGCACACGCACACCAGCACTGATGTCTTCATAGCTTGTGAACGAGTGAATACAGTTCACTTTCCAGAGTACCGCAGTTTCCACTGGTGTTCGCTTAGTTTCATTAGGGAACTGGGAGATCTGTGAAGCAGCAATACCAAACACTGTCCTCTTCTGTATGTTCTTTTTCTTCATTACTAAAATGAGGAGTTGAGCAAATATTTGATAAAGCCAGTGGTATTGGCCCAAGAGACATATCTTAAGACAAGTACTGTTTCTTAGGGTTTTTCTTTAATATAATTGGAACTTAACAGTTTTACTGTTTTTTCCCGACAACTCCAGAAAACTGGCTCCATTTTGTCTTCATAGAAAAACTTAGGATTAAAACATAATACACATTAGAAGGAAAACTTGCTTTTCAGTTGCCACATAATGAAACTCTCCCTAACTCTAATATAACAGTATTCATTTAGGGCCACATGCCGCGGGACAGATGATAGCCTGAGCTGTTTCTGAGGCTTAGTGAAAGCATAAAATGTGCTCAAAATTTAGCTCTTAAAGCTAGAATGGTGGTGTGCACCTGTAATCCCAGCACTCAGGAACTAGCCCAGGAGGGTCCCCACAAGTTCAAGGCCAGCCTGGGCTGCATAGCGAGACCCTGTCTTAAAAAAATAGAAAAGAAAACTTAGCTCTTAAATCCAATGTCATCAGTGATGCCTGTCTATCAAATACTAAGTAGAGTGTAATAGCATTTATCATGCAGCAAATAAATAAAACATTTAAACAGGATCTTTGCAGTGAAGGGCCTAGGGAGAATTAAACTTTGTTGGGCCACATTTTATACATGGTATTGGTATCCACAATTCTCAGGTATGAATTTTTCTTTTTTTAAACAAATGAAGAAAGATATCTTTCTGTCCTGATTACAATTTGGAAGCCTTTTTCCCTGCTAGTGTCTGAGGAGGTACCAGGTTTTTTAGAGTAAGTTGACTGCACTGTAGGCATAGACTTTTAGTGTGAATTGATGTTATGCTTCAAGTGAGAAGTTCTAGGATTAAATTCTTTGCTTAGGTGAAAGATACAGGTAAGTGTCAGTCGTGCCACCGCCTCCCCCCACACACACACACACTTAGCTTTCCTGTCCCAAGGGAGAAAGGTGCCTGGGTGGGGTGTGGCTCTGGTGCTGGGGTCCTCGTCCTGGGTTTCTCACTGATGCTATCACATCTTGGCTTCCGGAAACAACTGGGAAGTTAGCAGCAGCTTGGTCTAGATGATTCACTGCTAAGGCATTTGAGTTACATATTTTAAATGAAATTGGAAACTATACTGTGTCTCAGCTGAATATGGCTCTTCCTGTTAGGCCTTGGAGCCAATGAACTGAGTCAGGAGACTTGAGTTCCAGGTTGTGCAGCCTGGAGCAAGGCAGTTCTCCTCTCTGGTTCCTCGTCTATAAAGTTCATGTCCTCACTACAAAATAAAGAGGCTGACCTGGTGATCTTCCCTTCCAGCCTTGATTCTTTGTCAGTGTCTACTTGGTGGTTTTTGTAAATCTTTGTGTAATAAGCTGGATTATGGATTTTCATATGCACTTATGAATTAGAATTTGAAAATTCAACTTCTTATATATGAATCCTTTAGTCCACATATACCAGTACTAAATTTTTCTTCTTAAAACTCCTTTATAGCTTTTATATTCTAAAACTTTAAAGTTACTACAAAGCCAGTGAAAACTTAGAATTTCTTTATAATAGAACTTGTTTATATAGAGAGCCATTGTTTATTTTATTAAGTTTA
Source organism: Heterocephalus glaber (assembly GCF_000247695.1). The sequence goes on from NW_004624758.1 coordinate 23,617,639, forward strand.
CAGAATTAATGAACTCATTTATTAAAAAAATTAACATAGGAAAGCTTTTGGTTGTTCTGTAGTGTGTTAACAAAACAAACTTTTAAAATGTAAATGTTACTAAAGGACATTAAGGTAAGCCAAGAAAGTTTACTTTTTTTTTGGTACCAGGGATCGAACTTGAGTCCTTGCACTTGCGGGGCAGGCAGCAGAACCACTGAGCTAAATCCCTGGCCCCAAGAAAGTTTACTTTTTAAGAATAATTATATGTAATGTCCATTTTCTCATACTTAGAGACAGCAAACTTTATTTTCAAATTAAATAAGGTTTTTTTAAATTATAAAGTTAGCACATGCTTTATAAAATACCAGAAAATGCAAGAAAATATAAAGTAAAAAATTATAGAATGTCCCTTCATCCTGTCAATCATAGACAATCATTGCTAACATTTGGTGTGTTTTTCATTTGTTTCTGTGTGTTGTATCATTTTAATCATAAGAGGCTTGCTGGGCGTGGTGCCACACGCCTATAATCCCAGCACTCAGAAGGCTGAGGCAGAAGGATTCCTGTGAGTTTGGGGCCTGCCTGGGCTATATAGTGAGTTCCTGTCTGAAAAAAACAAAAAAAAAGGCTTATACTCAGTGTGTATTTTTATGCTTAATATCACTATTAGAAAACAGGAATGAAGAAGAAAATATTTTTATTTAAAAAAAAAAAATATATATATATATATATATTTGTAAACAGAGAAATAGAAAATATTGTACCAAACAGTATTTTGGTACATTTACGTTAAGGATCTTGGTGTCTATCTCTCTCCCTTTCCCTTTTTCTCTCATTATAAACAGTGACTCATATGTTGTTTTGTAACCAGCTTTCCCCATTAAATGCTCTTTGAAAATGTGATGTTTTTAATAGCCCCTTCTTTCTCCTTCAAATGACTGTACCACAGTTTATTTAACTATACCACTTTACTACACACTTAAATCTTCCCAGTCCTGCACTGTTAAATAGAGCTGACATGACGGCCCCTGCACTTACCTTTTGTCTTAAGAATGATGCATTTGGCGTGTGAATACCACAGAGCGGGATTCTCCACATCTCCACATCAGTGCCCTGGAGCGCGATACTCCCTGCCCACAGCCTGCCTTCACATGCCTGCTGTAACTGACTCTTTGCTAAGTGGATATTGGCTTCTTTGCCTCTTTAATGTGTGGAAAGCAGTGTTTTTTCTTTATCTACATTTAAACCTTTTTGATTTACAAATGAGGCCAAACATTTCTACATGTTTATTAATCATTTGTCCTTCATCTTTTGATGTTCTTTTTCATTACTTATTTTTCTGTTGTATGTTTATATTTTCTTCCCGATTTACATGTTAACTCAATGATATTATTAACCTTCTCTGTAATACATTTGCATTTATTTGTAATGTATTTTACTTTTCATTTAAATGTAAATCTAGTACATTCTTATGTGACTGCCTCTATCACTTATACTTTCACATTCAAAAGTTTTCATGTTTCTGTTATTGTTTTGTTTTTTAATGACTTTAGTTTTTATATTTAACCCCAGTGTATTTGGTTCATAAGGTGGGATCTAATTTGGTGCCGCTTTCCATGTAGTCAGTTTTCCTCTCTTCCTTGGATTTCAGATAGTTTCTTTCTTACCCCTAATGTTATTTATTGGTTAGTTCTCTTGATAATTGTCAATCCTTGAGCGACAGTTAGTTTTGATTATTATAACTTTATAATGTCATAATATTCAAGAATAAAGCCCATTTATTGCTATTTATTTTCAAAATGTTATTAGCTATTTTCATCTGGGTTTTCTTAAAAAACACTAAAGTTATGTTGACTCTGTCAACACTTACTAAGAAAAAAGAAAAGAAAAAATTTGTGTGCATCTAATTTGCTTGAAGTGCATTAAACCTAAAATTTTAATTTGGGGGGAAGTAATATTGTTTGACTATTTAATCTTATCAAGGAGTGTTTTGCATGCCTCCTCCATTTCCTTTTTTTTTTTTTTTTTTCAAATTTGTAAGTAAAGATACTCAGTTTTATTTTTCCTTTTCCTTTTCCTTTTTCTTTTTTTTTTTTTTTTGCACAGTATTAGGGATTATGCCAGGGGTGGTCTACCACTGAGCTACACCCCAACCCTTTTTATTTTTTACTTTGAAACAGATTCACTAAGTTGCCCAGAGTGGCCTCAAACTTTCCATCTTCCTGCCTCAGCTTCCCAGAATAGCTGAGATTGCAGGCATGTGCCATGCTCCTGGCTTGGATATTTTTAATTCTCATTTTTCTTGCTCTTATGAATAGATGTCTTTTTTCTGTTAAATTGCCTAAACAGTTACTAGTCACAGATAGGAAAGTGGGCTTTTGTGGTTTATATCTATAGGAGTGGTTAAATCTAGCTCATTAACATAACAAGAAACTTTTGATAGTTTTCATTTTGTTTATTGAGTACCCAACTCTGATTATTTCTGAAGCATTTTCAGTTTAACTGTTTCTTGGTATTATATAATATTCAAATGATAATTTTGTGGCCCTCTTTTCAAGTTTGTTTCTTAATTCTGTTTCATATCTTTTGTTAAAGACTGTGTAGTACTTCTAGAACAATATTAAAATTGTACCAGTGGGAAAAATTGCATTAGAGATAGTGGCTCTGTTACCTTGTTTCTGATTTGATGGGGATGGTGCTAGGATTTTACCATTTATTATCAATATTATAAATTATTGTTTTCCTAGTTTTTATTATCAGAAATTTTAAGCATAAAACAAAGTTTCCACCTTTATGGATTTCATAATTTTATTAATATTACTGGTTATTTTCCCTAGTATATTATGAAATTTTTTAAATAATAGAAAAGTTGAAAAACTTTTGCTGTTGTCTGTCAGCCACCTAGGTACCATTAACATTTTACTATACTTGTTTTGTAACACATCTTCGAGCCGTTGTTTTATTGTTGTTGTGCATTGCTGGGGATAAACCCAGGATCAAAACCATGGTCTTACACATGCAAGACAAAAGACAAGTGCTTTAGCACTGAGCCAAGCCCTCAGCCCACCTGGCAGTTTTTAGTATCAGTAACTTTGTTGTTTTACAGAAATATCCATCTGTGCTTAGTTTTCTATGATTTTTAAAATCAACACTGCACTAATTTTAATTTTAGTGCACTGATTTTACTGCACTAATTGCTGACTAAAACCATCTCTTAGCCCTATTTGTTATCAAGTAACCAATCGAAAAATTCTCAGTAAAGCTTTGAAATCAGAATTTATTATGATAGCACTTCAACTTAGATTACAGAAGGAAGAACGAACCAAAATTAGACCTTTTCTGTATTTGACAGACTACTTACAGAAGTGTCTGCTTATACCAGTCTACTTGCCAGGTCTATTTCTGTGGGGCTGTAAAGCTCACCTATGGAAGTTGAATCACCTGTGTCTTAAAGTCATGGCATTCTTTTTGCACTGGCTCCCTTGACCTGGTATGTAAGCTTCCTAGGGCTGCCATAGAAATTACCACATGTTGGGTGGCCTAAAACAGCAGAAATTTATTATCCTATAGTTCTAGAGGCCAGACATCTAAAATCAACGTATCAGAAAGGTGGTTTCCTTCTGAAAGCTGTGAGAGAAGACACCACCCCCTACCTCCCATGCCTCTCTTCCAGCTTTTGATAGTTGCTGACAACAATTCTTGGTGTTACTTGGCTGGCAGATTCATTATTCCAATGACTTTTCATCTCCATGTTGCCTTCTCTGTGTTTATGTGTTTCTATCTCTTAATGAATACTCTCATTAATGAGTAGGGCACTAGTGATTGAACCCAGGGCCCCCTGCCTGCTGGACACATCTGTACCACTGAACTACACTCCTAGCTCCTCTTATAAGTATACTCTCAATGGATTTAAGGCCCAGTGTGATCTCATCTTCATCCTTAGCATAATTATCTGTTCATATAAGGCCATATTCTCAGTTTTGCAGGGACACTCAGTCTCATTCACCCAGCAACTTCCTTAGCAAGCAGTAGTGGAAAAACCATGGGACCAGAAGCCAAGAGGCTCTGATCCTAGCCAGCTCTGTAACCTTGGGGACTACACCTTGCCATTGTCCTCATTTCTCAAATGAGGAGGTTGATCAGTGTGAGTAATCTTAAAGGTCTCTGATTGTCTGGAAGTCCAAATGAAATGATGAAGAGTCCTGTGCTAGCTTGCTTCTATTTCTGCCCTTCATATTTCTCTGTGGCCCCTGATTGTTTCACAGGAGTATTTTAAGGTATGACTAGCATTAGAGGGATTCTGGTCTATAAGTAAGAGTGTGTTCCTTGGGCTTTTATGGATTAGCAAAAGACAGATGCTCCATTTAAGGAAGGTTTTCCCGTGTATTTCATCTCTGCCTTTACCCCATTGTAATGTAAAAACAAAAGAAGGAAGGAAAAAACTTGATTTGTTTGTTGCTGAGGTCATTTCACACATAGATCCTTGCAAATAGGAGATGGGGCAGTTGAGTTTCAGAGTGAGTGAGTTTAATGCCATCCTCTTTGCATCTTCTGAAACCGGAACTTTTCTGCTCACTGCCCAGTGCTGTACTTAGTGATAAAGAAATACGCACTGAATTGTAGGTAGTTGGAAATGTCTGGCAATCCAGAGTGCTTATTTGGATAACCAAAATGATGAGATTGAAGTGTCTCTTCCTCAGAGATAGTGTGTATAAAAGCACAGAGGAAAATGTCCGTGTACGTGGCCGAATCCCTTACTCAGGGCCAGTCTCCGTCTTTTCCGCACGCTCACCAAGACACAAAAGGAGGGATTCTCCGGCTGCAATTTTGAGACTTCAGTGTTATTGAAAAGAAAGTGCTTCAAGGACTTTTCCATTTATTGCTAGCGTATGGTTTCTCATCTCATGTAAATTATTTTGCCACTTTTCATTTTAATTTTTTCCTGTCATTGTCTAACAAAACAATCATTTAGTTTCCCCCTGTGAAGATATTCAGCATCACTCAGCTGACAGTGTCCTTTGTCTATAAAAGTGTAATGCCCTCCGGATTTATTTTATCACTTTTTTATTGGTACCTGCAGATTTCTGTTTACATTTCTTTCACTTTTTTGCATTAGAAAATTTCTAGGGCCATAAATATTCTTATGTGGAATAGAAATACTTTTGGGGCTTCAGCTTCATTTTGGAAATAGGTCCTTTGTAGACACTAACAGCCAAGCTCTCCTGCAATTTATCTACGTGGTAGATACAGTAGAAATATCTATTGCTGGGCCGGGGATTTAGCTCAGTGGTTTTGCCGGCTGCTGCGCAAGCGCAAGGACCCAAGTTTAATCCCCAGTACCAAAAAAAAAAAAAGAAGAAGAAATACCTATTGCTTTGAAATAAATCTAAAGGTTAAATCTGGGAAGTAAATAATAAACACTGTTCCTAATGTCTTAAAGGCATTTAGTACCATTCCAAAGTATCTCATCTCTCTCCATGCCTCAGCCTACATCAAGCTCTCTCCAAGCTATAACCACTTCTGCCTCTAGTGTAACCAGGTACTGTACTGATTCCTCAAATAATAACCCTGCTTCAGAACATGAAGTCCCCATTGCCCAAAAATTAATTCCATACACTTAAAATCTTGACCTAATCTTTTTCTCCAGTTTGATCCCCAAATAGCCCATTTCATGCCCCATAAATTCTAGCCATATTGAACTCCTTCCCAATGACAGAATATTGTAAGCTCTCTGGTGACTGACTCCTTTGTACATGTTATTTCCTCTGTCTCACATTATTTTACTATACTTGCCTTTGCTGCCTGTAAAACTCTTAAGACCCTGCACAAATACCAATTCCTATCTGCTACCACAGTACTGTATTTGTACAGCTGATGTGGCTCTTTTATAATATGTCCCTGAACATTCCTGTGTCTCCAGGTGGTTCTACTGGGAAGCTTTGTCTGGTTCATCTTTGCTGTCCTTTAGTCAGTTGCCTGGCATGAAGCAGGACTCTGCACTTTTGGGTGATTAAATGAATAATTTTGTCCAAAATCCAAGTCATTAGACTTATTTCTCTACTTCATTGGATATATATAGTTTGGTTATATATAGTTTTTAAAAAACACTACTTTTATGTAATTGTATTCAGCTTTATGGTAGGCTAAAACCACCAAATGTACCTGAAAAAGATATTGTACAGGATGGTGAAATACCAGTGGTCTTTCCCCTGAAAGAGATGACCATGGGTTTCTCCAGAAGCCTTAACTAGAACTAATATATTCTGTTTTACCTTTGTTTCCTTCTTTCATTTATTTATTCTTTAATGTATTCATTTATTCAATCATTTATAAATCAGATATTTATGTATGATCTAAAAATATAATGCTTAAATTTTTAAAAACATATTACAACAAAAGACATTGTGCCACTAATCCCCCTCAAAATACTCCTTTTGCTTTGGACACACTTAGCCCATCATTCTTGCCACTTTCTGAAGCATTTCTGGAAGTCTTTGTTCATGTCTTTAGTTGCGCTGTCATAGCTGCCTTGATGTTCTGAATTGATTCAAACCATTTACCTTTCATGATCATTTTGACTTTGAGGAAGAGCCAGAAGTTGCAATGTTTTTACAAGCCTGCCTTTCCATGGGATGGCACTCAGCAGCAGCATTCACTGTATTTTTGATCATACCTTGTAATGAATCTCATAAAAGAGGATTTTTAGATGTTTTAGAAAGTGACAAGAATGTAAGAAAAGTGTGTTCAGTGCTTGCTTCGGCAGCACATATACTAAAATTGGAACGATACAGAGAAGATTAGCATGCCCCCCCGTGTAAGGATGACACGCAAATTTGTGAAGCGTTCCATATTTTTAAAAAAAGATAAGTGTGTTCAAAGCAAGGGGAAATGTTTTGAAGGGGATTAATGGCAATGTGTCTTTTACTATAATAAAATTTTTTAATTCACATATTCACTGTGTATTGTGACCATGGCTTGTATTATGTTTTGTGCCAACTAGATTGCTTGAGCTTATATAACCTCCCTTTGTGAGTAGATAGCAACAGTAATTATTTCCTTCTTTGCTGCTTCCTTTTTTAAAAAAAAAAAATCAATTACCATATTCTGTTCCACACAGTGTATATGGGTCTTGTGATTTTAGCTGACATTTAATTCAGATTAGTCAATAACATGATGCGGTCTTAGGGCAGTAATTTGTTGTCCAAAATGGGATACTTTGGGGAAATTAGATATGTGATCCTTATATATTCTGAGTATCACTCACCCCTTGTCAGAAGTATAGTTTCCAAATATATCTTTCATTTAGTAGGTTATCTCTTTACTCTTTTCATGGTTTACTTTGCTGTGCAGTTTAGTAGTTTGATGTAATTCCATTTGTCTATTTTTGCTTTTATTTTCGGTGGTAGTGGGCTGTGTTGTCTTTTTAAAAAATCCTTATCCATTCCAATGTCCTGAATGTTTTTCTTATGTTTTCTTCTAGTAGTTTTGTGGCTTCAGGCTTTCTACTTTACTTGTTGATCTATTTTGAGTTGATCTCTTTTTTTCTTTTTTGGTATCAGGGATCGAACTCCGGTCCTTGCACTTACGCAGCAGGCGGCGAAACCACTGAGCTAAATCCCCAGCCCTTGAGTTGATTTTTGAGTTGATGAGAGTTAGGGGCTCTAGTTTCATACCTTTGAAATCCCACTTTGTTCCTTTGACTCCAGATTGCTTTGGCTATTTGGGGTTTTTTGATGGTTCCACACAAATTCTAGGATTGTATTTTCTAGTTCTGTGAAGAATGTCTTAGGTATCTTAATAGAGTTTGCATTGAATTTATAGATCAGTTTAGATAGTATGAATTTTTTTTAAAATTTATTGATATTTTTGGTACCAGGGATTGAACTCGGGTCCTTGTGCTTGTATAGCAGGCAGCGAAACCACTGAGCTAAATCCCCGGCCCTTGGATAGTATGAATATTTTAACAATACTGAGTTTTCCAATCCATGAACACAGTGTGTCTTTCCATTTTTTTTAATGTCCTCTTTAATTTCTTTCATCAATGTTTTGTAATTTTCTTTGTAAAGATCTTTCACCTCTTTGGTTAATTGTATTCCTAGAGTTTTATGTTATAACTTGTAAAAGGGACTGCTTTCTTGAGTTTCTTTTAGGTAACATGCTGTTAGCTTATAGCAATGTAACTGATTTTTATACATTGATTTTGTATCCTGCAACTTCACTGAATTCATTTATTCTAGTTGTTGCTGAAATCCTTGAGATTTTATAAATATAAGATCATAAAACTACTTCTTTTCCAAATTTGGATGCCCTTTATTTCTTTCTCTTGCCTTATTGTTCTGCATAAGACTTCCAGTAGTGTATTAAATAAAAATGCTAAAAGTAGGTATCCTTGGAGCCGGGGATTTAGCTCAGTGGTTCTGCCGCCTGCCTCGCAAGCACAAGGATCCAAGTTCGATCCCTGGTACCAAAAAAAAAAAAAGTAGATATCCTTGTCTTGTTCCAGATCTTAGAAAGCTTTCGGCTTTTTCCCACTCAATATGATGTTAGCTGCTAACTTCCTTTATATGGCCTTATGATGAGATATATTCCTTCTATATCTAATTTGTTCCATTTTTATTATGAAGGAATGTTGGATTTTATCAAATTCCCTTTCTTCATCTTTTGAGATGAGCATACAATTTTTGTCCTTCATTCTGTTGATGTAGTGTAGCAAGTTTATTGATTTGAATGTGTTGAACCATGCTTGCATCTCTACAATGAATCCTACTTGATCTTGATAATAAACTTTTTAATGTGCTATTAGATTTGGTTTGCTTATATTTTGTTGAAGGTTTTTCTATCTGTGTTCATCTAGGATATTAGACAGTAAAGTTTTTTTGTTGTGTCCTTCTCTGGTTTTAGGTATCAATATAATACTAGCCTTCTAGAATGATTTTGAAAAAATCATTCCTTCCTCTTCAATTGTTATTAGTTCTTTAATGTTTGGTAGGACCCAGCTGTGAAAATGAACTGTATAAATAAAGCTGAGCTTTAATTATATAAACATTATACAAAACTTCATTTATATAAAACTGAGCTTTAATTATAAAAATAATAGATCTTGAGCTGGACTTGGTATCGCATTCCTTGGTCATACAGGACTCTGAGAACCAACCAGCCTCCTGTCAGAGAGGGGCGTGCACACTCTGAGCAAGGCACTCAAAAGTGGGGGGCAGGAAAGATGAACATTGGAAACGACAATTTCTGCAAGTGTGAAGGATATATTGAAGGCTTTGTGGCTTACAGACAAGATCTTTAGAAATTAGACACTCAAGGACCAAGTAAATAAATACCAGGAGCACAGAATACTTTTCTTCACCAGTCCACAGAACCCTCACACTCCTGTAATTCCATCAAACATAAAGGAATGACCACTTTGGCAGATGGCCAAAGAGGGGATCAACCATTTTGGGGAGAGAGAAGTATTCCCTCATTGAGACTTGTAAAGTCATAGAGTGTCTGGAGATCGACTGTCTCCATTACGCTGCTGGATCTCACTACACTTGTTATGTTTTCATTATTTTCTCTGCAGAAGCAAAGAAATAGAGAACTTAAAATTTAGATCTTCTGCAAAAGGAAAGGCAATCAAGATGGAGGGAAGGGAGAAAAAGGGTGAAAAAGGAATTAAGATATGTTATGTACATGTACCAGCTCCCCACGAAGAATGTAATCATTATGTACTGCAAACATGTACTAATAAAAAAAATAAAATTGAAAAAAATTTAGGATAATGACCAGGTGTGGTGGTGCATACCTGGGAAGTTGAGGCAGGAGGATTGCAAGTGCAGGCCTACTGTGGACAACTTAGCAACTTAGAGAAAACCTGTCTCAAAATTTAAAAATTACCAGAAAAGAAGGATGGGGGAACTTGAGGATGTAGCTCACTGCAAGGGCCCTAAGTTCAATCCCCGTAGTGAAAAAAATGAATTAGGATAATGATTCCCTCTGGGGTAGAGATTTTAAACTTATGCTTCATAATTCATATGTATGCTGTGTACATACTATGTGCATAATATAATTGTATAGTTAGTCTTCTGTATGTACAGGTTTGCATCCATGATTCAACCAACCGTAGATCAAAAATATAATATGTGTCTGGACTTAAAAAGAAGAAAATACTCTGAGAAGCTAAGGCAGGAGAACTGTAAGTTCAAGCCCAGCCTAGGCAACTTAACAACTTATTGAGACCCTGTCTCAAAATAAAGAGTAAAAAGTACTGAGGTTGTAGCTCAATTCAAAGACCATTAGTTCAATCTCCAGTACTGCAAAAGTAGATGGATAGATGGATAAATAAATAAGTAAATAAATAAATGGTCTTTAACAGAGAAAAAAAGAATTTTTTAACTAGGCTTAATAAATTTAAAACAATATGAATAAATTATTTTCTTGAACTTTTGATTTGAAAAAAAGTTACTGATTTTTCCCTGTGATCTTCTGTTTTATTTTGTTAGATTATAAGAAATACAGATTAGGGCCGGGGATTTAGCTCAGTGGTTCCGGTGCCTGCCTCGCAAGCACAAGGACCCAAGTTTGATCCCCGGTACCAAAAAAAAAAAAAGAAATACAGATTAAAAATGAATTTCAAGGGCCGGGGATTTAGCTCAGTGGTTTTGCCTCCTGCTATGCAAGTGCAAGGACCCGAATCCAATCCCCGGTACCAAAAAAAAGAATTTCAAAACTTTTAAACTAGTACAGAACATTATGTATACTGTGAATAATTCTAAATTATAATCTAGCTTTCAAAAATCTTTATTCTGTTACTCACTAGAAGGCCAGTCACAATCCTAATATTTTCTACCTGATCCCAGTACACTTTTGAAACAGTTCAACTATTTACAGAATTGCTGATCACTAAACTAATTCTTAGTTATTTCACTATTTCCTCAGAGTTTTTATTACATAGAAATTTATAAAAATGGCATGTGTTTATTTCAGCAGTCCAACAGAGAAGTATATAAAGCAGCCTGACAGTCTTAATGCCACCAGTGTTTGTTTCCTGCCTTTACCTGACATTCTTGCTCCCAGAGACAGTCATTTCTAACACATGTATGTTTCAAGACCTGTGTGGGAGTGCCTTCACCCTGCTTGTCATCGTCCATGTGTCATTGTACCCATTTCTTTCGGAGGGCCCCCTGCTGGGCCGGTGGTGACTTTGTTCATTATTATTGCTTGGTCAGCACTAAAAAGGAGGAGCGTGGATGAGGTTGAGTCGGACTCGCACCCGGCCTAGGACGCCCTTCTGTGTAATAGTGGAGAGGTGTCTAAAGGAAGAACTGAGAGGAAAGACGTGTGAGAGAACAGAGGAGATATTGTGGGATTCATAGTGTAGAGAAAACACATTTGACAGGCCAAAAGTAATATTTGAGCTACACCCTGAAAGACAGATAAGATATGTGTTGGGGGAAGATAAAAAAGCATATGTGTGGGCAGTACAAAGGCATAGAGATAACAAAGAGTTTACAAGGTTATCTCATTTTCCTGGACTGTAGTGTGCATATATGGGAGCAGCAGCAGATAAAGATGCAAAGGTAATGTGTGGGAGGACTCTGAATATCTCTACAATAACCCTTGGGAACTTTTTGAACAGGAGGTGTGCATTAGGGATATTAACGAGACATTGGAAGACTAGAGTGTCAGTCACAGTCCTTGCAGTTATTTGCATGGAAAGTTATCATGGTGAGGTGCACTGGCCATGAGGCTGTTGTTTCAGGGGGACCTTAGACTGTAGCAGCTACCATGTTCCATACATGTAAGAAGAACTTGATTGTAAGACACCTTATTTTCCATGACAGTAAGGGAGGACAAACTGACAATTTTAACAGACCACCAGTTATGAAATGTATCCTGACTTCAGAGATCACAATAAGGAAGAAGTGTGCATCATAAAATCAGTGAAATGGGGTCCTTGTACAGGCACTAAGAACGGTGGTTTATGCCAGAAAGAATGGAGAAGAAGCTGGGGATTTAGCTCAGTGGTTCTGCTGCCTGCCTCGAAAGCGCAAGGTCCTGAGTTCGATCCCCGGTACCAAAAAAAAGAATGGAGAAGAAAAGGAAAGGAAGGGGGGATGAGATCAAAGACAAAGGTGGAGAAGTTGACCCTGAGAAGACCAAGGTATTCATTTTCCTCTGATTTGAGCCAAATAAATAATGGATTGGAGAGGTTGAGAAGCTAAAAAAAATTCAGTAAACTGATATAAAGTAACCTCTCTCTTGTTTGTTTTGATTTTGGTACCAGGGATCGAACATGGGACCTTGCCCGGAACCACTGAGCTAAATCCCTGGCCCCCTCTCTTGATAAAAGAGAGGGCAAGGTCATCTGCAAAAAAGATGACAGTGGTGGATTTGAGGGCTTGAGACTTAAGAGTGAAATGCTTCTAGGTGATTGGGACATGAAAGAATTCCTAGAAGTGAGGGGCCCAGATTAAAAAGCAAGGATTTATAAAGAAAACAGTTGACCCTATCTTGGGACCTTATCCAGGCTCACTTGGTACCCTGAGAGAAGGACAGAAGGAAAATGGAAGGTGCTTTCTGCAGGATACGAGATTGGCTGGACAGGCCTGGGGGAAGGACTGAAAAGGTCAGCAGTCTAGTTTCTCCTGGGGGATGCTGTTGATTTGGTCTGCCATGGAGTTCAGGGAAGAAATGAGAGGTGAGGCCAGAAGAGGAATGATAGACGAATGCAGGGTTTTCTTAATTGGGAGGGAGTGGTGGAGAGATTGGTGGTTAGAGATTATAAAGACGGCAAAAAGTTCTTTCAAAGAAGAGTAGGTAAGTAGAAAGATGATTGGGGAATTTCAGAACCTAGGGTCACGGAGGGAGGCAGAATTCTGAGCAGTGTCTTGAAGAGGTGTTTTGTTTTGTTTTGTTCTCCGGTACCAGGAATTGAACTCAGGACCTTGTGCTTGCCAGGCAGGTGTGGTGCCCCTGAGCTACATTGGCTGAAGAAGTGTTTTTCTAAAACACACATAAGAGTGTGTCTGTGTGACTTGAAAACCTCTCAGGGTTCTCATTTCTTTCATGATGAAATCTTTTCTTTTTAGAGGACAGACAAGGCTCATTACAAACTGGCCCATATCACCCTTCCAAGCTAATAGCTCATTTTCTCATGTGATTGTATGATGCCTGTGGTTTTTTTGGTCAGTTTTGTGATTTTGTTTTGTTTTGCTTTGTTTGCAGTACTGGGAATTGAACCACGGCCTTTGCAGTGAGCTATGTCTCCAACACTTTTTATTTTTCTATTTTGAGACAGGGTCTTGCTAAATTGCCTAGGCTGGGCTTGAATTTGTAATCCTCCTGCCTCAGCTTCCGAGTGTTAGGATTATGGATATGCACCACAACTGGGCTCTTCTTAGTGCCTAGAGTACTCCAGGCTATGGTCTACCATCTTGCCTTTGCACGTGCTGTTCCCTTTTATACAAAATGCTCTTACTTCCTCTTTTCTGCCTTGCCACCTCATGCCCACCCAGGCTCCAATGCACTCCTCTGTGGTCCTCCCAGCTCCGGCCCAGGCATACCATGTGTCTGTCCACAGGCCCTTTTACTCTCCCCATGAGCTTGTGAACTCCTTGAAGTCAGAAAGGAATTCTTTCTTTTCTTTCCCCACAGTGCCAACCCTAACCCTAACCCTACTTGCTGAATTTAGAGTGAATGAAGTAAGTGGTAGATCTCAGATGGTAGATCTCTGTGTGTTCAGGTCACCTGGCTCTCTTGATAAAATCTGACAAAGACTCTGATTAAGTCTGAGGTGGGGTCCGAGGTCCTGACTTCCTAATAAGCATTGGTGATGCCCACACTAATGGTCATGAGGAGAGTGACTTGGAAAGATCCTCGGTGTGAACCCAGGAGCGCTAAAATGACAGCAGAAAATCATGTAGGAAGAGACACTTAATTAAACCGTTGAAGACAGCTAGAAATGGAGGGCTGTGTTGACAAGACTGCTGGACATAGTTACATGGCTTCTGTTTCAGAAATGGCAAGGTGGGACGGAGGAGGGAGCCGCTGTGAGAGGACTGGCTCGGGGAGTGGCAGCGGGATCAGGTTGAGGGGCTGCTGGGTGGGGATGGATCTGCAGTGCAGGGGTAGGGAGAGAACAGGAAAGACTGCTCACAGGACAGGGACTCCCTGAGAGAGTGGCGAGAGTTAGAATTTCTAATCCTAAATTCCTGGGCTGAAGGCATGAAATTTCTTTTCTTTTCCTTTTTTTTTGGTGACAGGGCTCACTGTGCAGTTCAGTCTGGCCTTGAACTCATGTTGTAGCCCAGACTGCCCTTGAACTCTTGGTGATCCTCCTGCCTCAGCCCCCTGAGCAGTGTGTGCCACCATACCCGGCTCTTTTTCTTTTTCTAACCTCATAAATAACAGAAAAAGTAGCACTAGTAATAAACATCCTTACTAGTTCTCATAATTCTGAGCCTATAATTCTAAGGAAAGGTTCAGCAAATTCAGCAAACCTAATTTTTAAAAATATGATTGAACAAAAGTAATATCTACTTTTTAAACATGAAAAATAAAATGTTTAAATATCCTCCCATTGAGTCCCTTCTCCCACAACAAGTAATCAGTATTTTCACCTGATATGTACTCTTCCAACTATTAGCCATATAAACTGCTATTCATATAGACAGGAATTTTAAATTTCTACAGTAGTATTTTTACATGTGTATTATTCCACATATGGTTTTCTCACTTAGGAATATGTCCTAAACATCCCTCCAAGTCCGTGGACAGAGCTCTAACTTGCTTTTTCCCCTAGTCATTTTTAAATAGCTGTGTATGAATATAGATGTCCCATAATTTGTTCTGCCATTCTCCTATTATTGGGCAATTGGGTAATTTCCAATCTTTGCTACTACGAACAATGTGATCAGAAAAGTCCTGTTACTGGTGCCTCAGTGACATGACTCTGATTTTAACCACTCATGCGAGCCAAAAATAATTTTATATCATCTTTTAATGAAGCTCAGCAGTGTGAATAATAGCCGCGAATCACATGTAGCTATTAAAATTTAAATTAGTAAAAATTAAATAAATTTAAGTCTGCTTCTTATTTCACATGCTCAGTGGCCTGCGTGAGTCGTGGCTACTTTACTGAACAGCGCAGAAGAGACCGCTTTTATCCTACAGAAAATTAATTGGACAGCCTGGACTGGGCATTCAGATGTTACATCTCAAAGAACTCATTTTTCAGAGAGTTGGTGTCTTAATGAGCGCACATTAAAAAGGTGAAAAGTTTGTCTGTATTGGTTGCCTCTGCAGTTACTTCAATGAGAATCAGTACCCAGATGAAGCAAAGCGAGAAGAAATTGCAAATGCTTGCAATGCAGTTATACAGAAGCCAGGTAAGGAGACTCACACTTCGCTGTGCTGCTGCTCAGTTGCATTTCTGCACTCAGGACAGGAAATCTCCCCGCGTCCCGCATCGGCTGTCCTGTCCACACAGTGTTTCTGAGACATACTCCTGTGCACTTACAACCAGAAGGTTTCCTAAGAGTTTCTGCATAACATTCGAGGCCTTAACATTGTGCTTTTTTTTAATGGATTTTTTTCTAAAAATTTATCATAAATATGAGTTCCAAAATAATTTTAAAGTTTGAGATATTTAAGCAAATTGTGTTGATAAAAAGATTAAAATAGATTTTTTTTTTTACAATTGCTATAAATTGTATGATTCTATATTCCTTTTGGGGGAAAGAATTCTTTTTGGACTTGGCTTCTGTGTCCTCTCCACATTGGGATAACTTCTGCTTAGGTAGGAGAAACAGGTACGATAATACCATCCTGAAGTTCTGATGTTCCTGTGCAAGTCAGCACAGGTACGTATGTAGTTCATGTGTATTTTATTTGGTGTATCTGAATATTAGTTCACGTTTTACAGATTGTTACCAGAAAATCATTCTCAGTTAAGATGAATCAGTTGATTTCTATTTGGCCAGTTATTTTGAATAACTGAGAGACTATCTGCAGAAGTATCAGTGTTCTATAACAATGAAGCAGAAATGTATTCTCCCTTATCCAGAAGACAGACTTTCTGGCAATGTGGACCCTACAATCCCAGCTCCACCCACACCTATGTGAAAAGAATCTGTACCCTGCATCACACAAGCCAAAAATGTCTCCCTGGAAATCTCTTTACCCCTATATTACTGAGAGCCTAACAAATCTGTTTTGTGGTTTCTCTACCCACTGTGGATTAAAAGCTGATAAACAGAGAAAGACAGGAGAGGAGGGAATGCTACAGGGGGTCCTTACTGGCAAGCATGTTGCTGTCCATAAGAAATCACCTCTGAGGGCTGGGGATTTAGCTTAGTGGTTTTGCTGCCTGCTGCGCAAGTGCAAGGACCCAAGTTCAATCCCCGGTACCAAAAAAAAAAAAAACAAAAATGAAAAGACAGAATTTTTGGGCTGGGGATTTAGCTCAGTGGTTTTGCTGCCTGCTGCGCAATTGCAAGGACCCGAGTTCAATCCCTGGTACCAAAAAAAAAAAGAAATCACCTCTGACATCCATGAGGACAGAAACCTAATGCAGCCAGTGTGGTACGTTGTATTACAGCATAGTCAGAATAAGGATGGCCACAGAGCCTGTGGCCTCCCAGGAAACCTGTCTCCTGGCCTCTGTCTTAAGACGGCAGGAAACTAGTTAGTACAAGGCATTAAAAAGAATAGTCTGTATGTCTAGAATGATGCTAATGAATGAAGCCTCCCTGGCACTGTCATGGAACTTTGATCAGGCACCTTACTAAACCGACCGTGAAATTCTTTAATGTTGTGTGTGGCTTTCTGAATTGAAGTATGTTATTGGTTGCTATTTGGGTCTTCATTTATGTGAGTGTGTACATAGTAGTAGATAATGCTTTAAAAAATTCCCCCTGCATCTGTTGTTTCATCAGTAAATGGAATCAAAAGCAACTTTTAAAGAAAGAAAAATGTTATTTCTTAAAACTAGTTATTCTTGAGTCCCAGATATAGATCACCTGAATTTTATTGCATGCATTTACAGGCAAAAAACTGTCTGATCTGGAACGAGTTACCTCCCTGAAAGTATATAATTGGTTTGCTAATAGACGGAAGGAGATCAAGAGGAGAGCCAATATCGGTAATGTATCAGAGTGGCTGCTTTCGCTTGGGAGAAGGTTGCAGACATCATGTTTATTTTAGGAGTAACTTCAGTTTAGGAGCTGTGGGTTTAAATTTCCTAATTTTTAAACCTAACAAGAATCACTTTTACTTTTTTCATTTTTTAATAATCCAAAGTTAGTATAATTTACATTATTTGTATTGTAATAATAATGACATTGTTACTTATAACACTTATTGTTCTTAATGTTCTAGAATATAGAATTAAATAGACCCTGAGCAGTTGATTACCCTGGTGCAGATTAAAGATTCTTGTAGGGCCTTAGAAAGGAAGTGTGATATGGTCTAAGCTTGTTTGTTATTAGTAGGCTCTGGCTTATATATCAGGAAACACCTGATTAATCGAATTGGAATGAAAGAGACTTCATAGACCAGGAACAAAGCAAAAGGCAATGGTATAGAGCATTAAGAGCAAGGAGTGCAGCTCAGTAGTAAAGTGTTTGCCTTGCATGTGTGAGGCCCTGGGTTTGATCCCCAGCACTGCAAAAAGAAAAAAAGAACATTTAAGACATTTGAATTGTAGATTTCACAATGTATAGATACCTCCAAATGTCTCATACACCATATATATACCCATCCCCACAGAACTAGGGATTGAACCTAGGGCCTTCTCACTGAGCTATTATTTTTATTTTATTTTCATTGATTGGTTGATTGATTGAGACAGGGTCTTGCTAAGTTGCCCCAGCTGGGCTGAAACTGGCAATCCTCCTGTCTTAGCCTCCTTAGAGTGCTGGGATTAGAGGCACGTGCCATCATCCTCAGCTAAAATATATACAATTTTATTTGTAATGTATACCTTAATAAAGCTGGAAAAAGGGAGAAATTACTGAAGCGGTCTAAGGAGAACTGGAGGAAATAAAGCCTTCCAATTTAGGACACAAAAACACAATAAAGACATAATAAAAAAAATAAAAATTTTGAATTGATGACATCGGGGTAGGGAATTGGTTTTAAGCTTCTGAATTTGCATTTCATTAATAAATATACTTCCTGTTCATCACTCCCATTCTCAAATGCTTCATAGAACACCAAGACAGGAGAGCTGTTTAATTAGTTAGCAAATTTTATGAACTAGCTCACAGTTAAGGCGGACAGTTAGGGTGTGGAGCAGCAAAGAGCCCAGAATGGGGAGCATGTGTCTCCCTGGGCTGCATGCATCGGAATTTCATCCGTCTTCGGTCTAAGAGAACCAAGATGTCACAGTGTCGAGGACTATAGTTTCTTCCTTAATTACGTTCTAATTCCCGCAACATAGAAACTGTGCTGTGGCCATTATGATAAGGCACAGATAATTTAGGGATCTATTTGCTTTTGTCGAAGAAGCAGCAATCCTGGAGAGCCATGGGATAGACGTACAGAGTCCAGGCGGCCATTCCAACAGTGATGATGTCGATGGGAACGACTACTCGGAGCAGGTGAGCAGCCAGGCTGCAGGCCAAGGTTCCTGGTGCTGAGCAGTGGGGCAGGCGACAGGCCGTGAAGATGGGGGTGTGGGCTGCGGGGCGGGGGTGGGGGAGAGTCGGTGTCCCTCCACTCTGCTCATGTGTCTAGTTAGATTGTCATGTAATTTGAAAGGAATGTGGTAAGATTCAGTTGTCCTGTTGAATTTGAGAAATTGCTACTCACCCACATGGATTTGTTGTCATACAACAGGATACTTGGCAAGTACGCAATGGGGAGGAGGAGGAGGGAAGAAGTTCAGAGGGAGGCAGAGAAGCAGAGAAGGTAGAAGAAGAGAGGAGGATCTGATCCAAACAAGCAAGTTACACCATTCACCACACACACTCAGTGTTTGAAAAGAACTAGGGGCAGCTGGGCAGCTGTGACCCCGGCCTAAACATGTACTGGAGCAGGGCACAATGGAAGGCCCACCACTCCGGCCCCATTGCAGTGAGAACCCTGTGCCCAGAGTGGTTCCTCCCATCTGGCACGTTGACACTCGCATCCTCATGCACTCCACACCCGCATGCCTATTCATTTGCCTGTCCTATTCTGCACTGCTTGGGGAAAAATGTATTTAACTGTAGTCACTGCATGGAGTAATTCAGTAACTGACTGTGAGAGCTTTACCCCTACTCATGTGTTTGACAGATTTCGTTACAATTTGTATAAATCTAAGTTTTATTTCCATTTGGAAAGCACAGACAGCCTGAAGTCCCTTCCTCAGACTCCAGCCCAAAAGCTTCTGCTCTTCCCGGTGGTCATTTTCCAGGCCCCTCCGCCAGGTAGTTCACAAATGTGGGCAACTGTGTTCTTCCGCCTCCCCGCTGTTTGACAGCCCGTTTATCAGCTTCTGCCCAGACTTTCAGTGAGTGAGTGGGTTCCATGCAAATCCTCTTTTAAATCCTAAAGACTGTTCTGTGAAAATCGAAATGGAACAGCTCCCATGTCCCAAAGGTTAACTTTTTTCTCCCTTTGGGCTTCAAATCATAGCCCTACTTTTTACTCAGAGAATGTTCGGTCTTTCTAGCTGGAAACATTCCTGTTAGTTTTTAATCAGTCAATATAGATGGGTCATTTCCATCTTTTTTTTGCGGATGCCCTGAGGGCAGCACATCCCATGCTTACCCCCAAGGGACTTTCCCTTCTAAAATTCTCTGACACACAGTTCCCCTGAAGATGTGACAGGTGAGAAACACACCCCTTGTAAGTGACACCATCTTCCAGTGCCTGACTCGCATCCTAAAATGCCAGCTTTCCTCAGAGCTTTATTGTTTCACAAATTTGCCTTGAGGGAGGAGAGGCTTGGCTCTAAGTCAGGCTCCTGCACACCCCTCTCACAGCAGCCGGCAGGAGCACCACGCCTTACCTCCCCCACAGCCGTTTTAGGCAGCAGCACTTTTCTTCCATAACTGAGAATTCCTGGATTTTTCCTTCTCTGTAAGATGTTGCTGCCTGTAGTTTTCTCTTGCTTTCTTAGTTCAGTAGAGAACTATGATAGATCCTAATAACCTATTTATAAGTACAAATCCACAGTTGAATGGTTTACTAGTATGGTCTGCAATGATTCGTGCTACGTTTGTTGCAACAGAAGATCCAAATTGTTGGTTTTTTATCAGTCAGTCCAGGTTTGATCACCACAAGCAATTTTTTTTGATAGAATGAATAAAATTCTCGGTGAGAAAAAATACTTCTCGTTCTTTTTACTTAAGTCATAGAAAATGTCAACCAGGAGCCTCTGAACTGATATCCATTCAGTGTCTACTTAAATACAGTTCACCTCCGCTCTGCCATGAGGTGCTCATCATTTCCTCTGCGCGTGTTCTGCCTCCCTGAAGCCCTGCATGCCTCTCTCTGAGCTAGAGGATTGTACAGTCCACTGATAACAGTGGTTTCTTCTTTCTGCACATCTAGGATGACAGCATGAGCCATAGTGACCACCAAGACCCCATCTCGCTAGCTGTGGAGATGGCAGCAGTCAACCATACTATCTTGGCCTTGGCCCGACAAGGAACCAACGAAATCAAGACAGAGGCCCTGGATGATGACTGATCAGGGAGGGTTAGACACAAGTTAACTTAGTTTAGACGTAGCACCTTAGCAGACTTTCCTCGGTCCTTAACATGTGTTCTTACAGTATAACTTGCAGTTTCTTGTATGTCAGGTAGCCGTTAGGGTCTTGTTCTGTGAAGATGGCATGGTGCCCTCAGCCTTTGCATATACTCTCTCAGTATTAATTCCCAGTAAATAATAACCAACCAACCAAACTTACCCCTCCCAGCCCCTGAGGCTAGAAAATCTTGCTGCTCCGTCTTAGCATTCCAAGAAAGTGCTTCCAGGTATTTAGATAGCCCTCAGTTCTCCAGTATTAGGCTGTGTGTAAAATCTTGGGTCCCTTTAGATACATGTAACACGAGTCTGTACCTTTCCCTTCCCCAGACTGATAGGATGCAAGCTGAGGTGGTGGCACAGGGCTGACAGACACCACTTGGGGAATCTCCAGAGCGAAAGGGACACTGGAGCCCCACCTCAGCGTGAGAATCGCTGATTCAGCTGCAATAAGCCGTGCCTCCTACAGTCACTCTGTGGCTAGGTTACACTTCTTCGGGTGCTGTGCTAAGACTGTCCATGGAAAACCTGAGCTCAGATTTGGTTGGTGTTAGCATGCCTGCCACAGGCATCCTTTCCTCTCAATAGCTGTGTGACCTAGTAGGTAAAATACTGCCTTCTGCCTTTGGGACCATGATTCAAGACAGAAAAACAAAAGTTATGAAAAAAAAAACCCAGCTTGAGAGCATTGGAAAAAAGTATGAGCTGAGTGTCTGATGGATGCTCAGTCCAGCCCTCAGAACCACTGTACATTCCGTGGCACGCCTATCAGTGCCTGACTGGAAAGGTCTTGGAGGTTGTCCTGGTGTCCCCTTTCCCTGCTACCAAAAAAGTCTTTCAAGGACGGAGCTAAGGTCAGAAATGAGTAGAAGAACACAGTCTTTGTATCCATTAGCAGAAGCCCCTCAGTCTGAGTCGATGGAGGGCTTAGGGGATTTTGCTGACTTGACTATCACAGATGCAAACACTTGCTTAAATAGGAGCAGAAAAAATCAGGGGACATTTACCACTTCCACGGTGGGTGTGCGAGATACAACAGGATGCGACTGCTTTGTTGTTCTCTTTACTCTGTCCTTGTAGAGGTATGAAAAGCTATATTGCTACAGGCAATTTATTTAATAATTGGAAGCCATATTGATAATGGATGTGGTAATATTTGTAAAGTTTAATCTACTTTAAGTGGCAGTAACTAATGGAATTTTTTTCCTTGATCACGTATGTAGCACTTTTGTTACTTTTTAAAGATATTTATATTTGATAAATCTTTTTTTCATTTTGAGAACTCAAAATACCAAACAGTGAACTTGCGTTATAAAGTCACCCTGTGATCACCTTGTCATCTAGTAGCAAAATGATGAACTATTCATGCATCAAAGAAAATTACATCTGCTGGCCTTGTACGAAATGGTCTCTTGGCATCCGATTAAATGATGCACTGTCACTGTGGGTCAAAAGAAACAGCCTTCAGTGTAGAGTGTAGGGTGCAGCGGGAGAGGCACAATGGCCGCGCATTTTCTGCCTGGCTCCGTCTCTCCTCTGTGTCTCCTGAAGCCTTGTTTTAGGGGAGGCCAGGCGGACTGCTCCATGAGGTTTCTGTCTTTCTGTCCATGACCGAAACAGTTTCTGAGGTAGAAGGAAGGTGCCGTTCCCTCACTGCCTCACCCTGAACCCTCACCAGATGTGTTCAGCCTCATTTGAAAGATACTGACCTTCCTTCCTTCTTTTTCCTTTCTCTTTGGGATGTTGAATATCTGCCAGTTTTTAGCTGGTCTCTGCACTTAAGGCAACACTGGTGATCATTCCCTTAGCCGTATGTTGTGCTCGTGGAAGTATGAGGACATCTTTCCAAGGGCACGAGAATGCCACCTTCCTGTGTCTGTGACTTAAAAGAATTATGGCAGGGCCTGGTCCTGCCCCGTCCCTGGGTTTCAGGGGGGAAATGTATGCATTTCCCCGACTCCCAAGAGTCGGAGCGAGATGGAGCCGTCTTCTGTGTTACTGTACTACTTGAACTGACAAACCCAAGAGTAGCATTTGTTATTCTCAGGAATGAGCCCCCTCCCACACACTCCTGCTCATGTTCTTTGTTTATTGTACTTTTTCAGTTGTGAGATTCTGTTATCTTTCTTTCCTCTGATTTTAATATATCTTTCCATTTTGGTGGAATTTTGTCTGCTTATTCTCAGTTGAATCAGAAAGAACACAGAGAGGAAAAAAATACATTCTCTGACAAGCCACATCCATGATTTATTGTCATTAGATTATTATAATTGATAGCTTCTTTAGGATGGGATTCCTAGCATCATTTATTCTTGCTAGTCTTTTTAAAGGAACAGACTCAACCTGCTAAGACAGCTGCAGTTTCTAAAGAAGTCTAGTGATTGCCACAGAAGAGCTGAAATGTTTTTCTGTTTTGAGACCTCTGAGGACGAGAAAAGCGTTAGAGGATAAGGGGGAGCTGGCGTCCGTGCAGGCAGTGCTGGCCGGGCTGGCAGTGGCAACACCGGGGGAGCAATGCTGCCAGGGCAGAACACAGTGTGCCGAGCTGGAGGGGACAGGGAGGGTGTCCACCCAGGACTGTGAGCTGCTCTTTCGCTTTTTCACTAGGCGTGAGAATGAATGTCTTTGGGGTCAAGATGTCAATCTTCCTTCAGTTTTTTGTTGTCACCAGGTTCGGTTCTGCTCTCTCTTGTCCAGACCACCTTAATTCTTATAATGGCAAATCCAGCGCCCACTATTTGGTTTCTACTTTTCCCTGAGCCTTTCAGGTTTTAGGTGTGCTATTAAGATAGAAATCCTCAAATGCTCTATCGCCAAAGGGAAAAACCAGACTCTACAAAGTCACATCCCATGCTGCTTGGTGGCTCTGAACCTGCTCTTGCTTCTTTGTCCTTCTTCAGGCCCCTTGTTCCTTTCTAGTCAAGGAAGATTTTTTAAAGTGTGGGTCTATTCATGTAGTCCACCTGTTATTTTTATTTAATTCACTGTGACTGAATTACTGGTCAGATGTGTGAGCTTCCCACCTGCCCCTCTCACAGTACCCTTTGAGACAGACCATCTAAGGCGACTTCCACCTGTACGTGGCCAGCACCAACAGGGCACAGAAGTAGGCGGGCAAACAGCAGTGCACAGGGCTGAGACCTTCTCGTGCCATTGAGTACCACACACGTTCTGCTTCTTTCAGCAGCTGGTCATGTTGGAGTACCCATCGGGCAGATTTCCTCTCAACCTCAGTTCTTTAAGTGCCCCTTCACAGGAAAAGGGGACCTGGGACCGGGAGCCAGAGAGCCCCCACTGAGGAGCCTTCCCCCAGCTGTGGAGAGTTGAGGAGGAAGCTTGTTCTTACTAACATGCAAAGTTGGTACTCCAGTTCAAGATTTATGATACAGGAGGAGCTGTCTTAGTCCCGATGTCTGGGTAGATTCTTACCTCAAAGGGTAAGAATTTACTGATACAGTTGTTTGGGCTCTCCCTCTTTGGCTTTCATCTTCAAGAACTCGTTAGAAACTTGCCTCCTGGACACCCAACATTAGGCACCGAGTATAATAGACCCAGTAAAGAATCTACTGTCACTTCCTCTCCATCTCTCAACAGTTCCTCTTTGTTTTCTCTGAGCTCCACTATTGTCCTTGTTTTGAGTTGACTTTGCTGGAGTTTTTTACCTTCTGGCTGCAGCCAGGGTGCTGCTCAGTAGCGCCCTCTTCAGCAGTCTGAGAACACAACATGCTGTCCCGAGAGGCCGGGCTCTGCACCTGTACCCCTGAGCAGCCCCTCATCCGTCCTAAGAATGTGAACTTCAAGTCCTTGCCCTCTCTCTCTGGTTTAAGAAGGATTTAGTTAGAAGATCTTTCCATTTAACTCGTGGCTCTGCCTTTTAAAAATGCTTTTTATCTTTTGTTCAGAGAGCAGCCGGAGTATTTTTCCCTGTGAGTCTCACCAGATTCGTAGGCAATAATTTTTCTTGTGGTTGAGGATCTTGTGCTCGGTAGCACTCTGTCTACATTGAACAGTCCTGATCTCCTATGGTGTGCATTGGTTTCTGTGCTAATCTCTGTGATTGAAATCGTAGGCTAGGGTGGTGATGGATTGTGCCATTTTGTTGTGATTATCGGTAATGTTTCACTACTGTGTTCCTTGAGGCTGGATCGAGACCAGCCAAATCCATTTATAGCTTTACTGAGCCAGATTTGTCAAGATTTCCCGAGTGAGAGTTGGGCACACTGAGGAGCCAGCTGCTGGTTCAGGGGTGCAGGCTGGGGGTGCCCTGGGCAGGGGTGTGTTACTCATACAGCGTTCCTTCATGTGTGCTCTTTAATAGCAAGATGCGTACTCAGGATTTGGGGATCAGTTGTCAGCCATATTGAATTTGGCAAACTGAGCTGCGTGCCCCAAAACCCTCCTGCTGTCTCTCCATGTCCAGCGTCTGGTCACGTTACCCAGAACCACTGAGTTGTCCAGAGTGAGGACAGTGCCCCTCCTGGGAGCAGGAGGCTTTCTCAGAAACAGCTCTGCGGGACCAGCTCATCCGGGCGCCCGGACAGCCCGCCCTCGGCGCACAGGCCCTCTGCCTTCTCTTGTGCAGGTGCCTTCCTTACACTCTTGGCTTCACAGATGCCCGTCACTGCAGAGGGTTCCCTCACGCTCCCAACAAGCAGCAGGAAGGGCGCCTCACAGTCGGTTGCCGGCCACAGAAACTCCTGTCTGTCTCCAGCAGGTTGAGCTCCGCAGGCCTGCTCGGGTGCCCTTTCTTTACGAACCGCAAGCGAGAAGTGCCTGCCCTTGCGTCTCACAGACCGCACCTCCTGTTGGGTCTGAGTCCTCTCTCAGAAATGCAACTTTGTTTGTACGTCCGCACCTTCAAACACTGCAAGTTTGTAAATGGAGATGTTTCCTATCGCCTTCATTACTCTTGGTGGGGATGAGAAATAGCAAAAAGAAAGGTAAGCCTGAGAAATGCAGGTTCCTGTAGCACTAGATTTCTTTTGTCGTCAGAAAAGAAAGGGATACAGGAGAGACGCCAGTGAGGAGGTTTGGCTGCACCCGGTTCTCATCTTGCCAGCACAGATGCCTTGGGGTCACAAGTGTGCATCGCCCTTAACTTCTTTCTTATCATTCTTGGCATCTGGGTAGAACTGAATAGAGGTTTCCATTCAAGTGTAACCTGCCTGGCACTTTTAAGCCGGCTGACAGTTTAGTGGGCACATCCCAGGACCTGTGAGTGGGGAGCTCTGATGCTGCCCTCTGCCGACGCCCCCCTCCCCGCGCAAGGTCCCTGCTTGCTTGCCATCCACCCCTCTGGCCGTGTCCAGGCTGTCTCCACGCTCCGCGCCGTGCTGGGCATCGGGCAGCAGGTGGCGTGTGCACGTGCAGCTCCTCGCCGAGCTCCTGGGAGGCCAACTCCCCTGATTCCATTTTCGTTTTCTCTCTTAAATAAGACTGGCTGCATACAGCCATAATTAACTCACAAATTCACATTGGTGTGCTGCGATCAAATGGAGGTTTGGCTGAATCTTTTCAAATTGTAACCATGGTAATTGAGGGGGGTGGCACAGAATGAATATATAAAAATATAATGGCAATTGTTCTGAATGACTGAGTGTCCTCCTGACATGTAATTAGCTGTTTTAGCAGGATGTAGATTGGCATGGTCATAATTAAGAGGGTTTCTGTCCTTTATGTGATTGAAAATAGCAGAGCTCCCAAGAACATTTGGAACGGCGACTCGGTAAACTAAAATAATGACACTGTATTCATGTTCTCCCGCAAGAGAAGGATTTGGAGTTATTTCAGCCCCAAAAGGGAAGCCTTTGATTATTGCTCTCCATGTGACTTCTGAGTCCTTTGAGGCCTCTCTCACACCGGTTTGGCCTGCTCCACCTTGGGCAGACACCAGGCAGCCCCAACCAAGGCCCTGCCCCTCTGTTCCTCGTGCTGGCCTGGCGCAGCCACATCTGCTTCCCACACCCCTAGGGTCCTCAGGTCCCCTGGGTCACTTGACATCTCCATTGCTGTCACCTTTCGAACACATTCACCAAATGGAAGTTTACAGAAGTTGCGTAGCGTTTTCCTCATTGGCTCTTAAGATGCAGAGCAGACAGCCCGACAAGGACAGATCAGTGAACTTCAGCTGGGCATGACTGGCGCTGGCGCCTGCACTCTGCCATCGTCACTGAAGCAAAGGACGCGTGTGAGTGCCCGGCCTCTCTCACACCACTCTGACCTAGCAGGCGCTGTCCTAGTGCTCGTGGCACTCTGCTGGCCTCTCCCTGTCCTCCCTACCCTTGCACAGACCCGGGCCATCCGGCATCCTGTGGTTTTGACATCCTGCGGTCTCCTGGCCACACCTGCTCCTCCTCTCATCCTGGGGTGGCCCTTGGGTGGGGGGTACTTAGTCACTTGCTAGCCTTCCTCTAGAACAGGCTGGGGTCCTCTGCTCTGTTTGCCCATCCCTCGCCGGAGCCTTCGTCCTGTTGCATGTGTCAGCAGGAACGCCAGCACCCAACAGCAGTGAGTGGCCGTCCCACCTGTTTCCTTCCCCTACCAGCCGGAGAGACACTGGGCGAGCCGTGGTCTGAGAGCTCTGCCCCTTCCGGGCCTGGACATTCAGGACTGCTCAGTAGCCACTGAGGACAGTACAGCTCTGGCTTTTACTCTTACTTTGCCGCTTCCCCTTGTACCGGTCTTTCTCTTCCCCATCAGGAGGAACCCTAGCCTGCCAGAAATGCTGCTTACAATTCCATCTGCTGAGAAGGCTGCTTGTTTAGAAGTGACCTCCTCCACCTCGAGACATGGAGATCAGGAGAGTATTTCTGGCCTTGGCTTCTTTTCATTCTGTTCCTCCCCAAATACCTGTAGTGGAATAGTAGTTGGGCCAGTTCACGGAAAGATCCTGTGTCCATCCCCGCAGGGCCTCTCCCCTAAAGGCCACCTGTCTGGGTTAGAGGCTGAGAGCAGAGCAGATGAGCCGACTTAGTAATTGTGAGATGATCTCTGAAGAAACCAGACATTCCCGTGGTCTGCTCACATCCAAAGGACACAGGGTCTGTGTTGCGGTCGGAGTCCCAGCGTGTCTGCCATTTCAGTTCACAGTATCGAATGTGCCGCCATGAAATATAGTTTCAAAGAGAAAACACCAGAAGCAAGTTTTATATGACTATCTGGAGAAGCTGCTGGGTTCTAAATCAGAGTGTTGCAGGAGACCAGCGTGCAGCCCTCCCCAGCTGTCACAGCTCACAGGAGCAGCAGCTGCTGTAAATGTCATTTAAGTACGTGGCTGGGTGCTGTGCTGGTGGCAGTGCTGCCTCCCTAGTCCTCCCGGTCAGTGCCACCATAGCTGCAGCAGGCCAGGCAGCCTCCTGCGCCTCGTTCACCTTCGTGGAAGGTGGCCTGTCCACTGCTGCTCCATGGAAGGCACCACCTGGCCCAGCCTGGTGCGCTGGCACCCTGCTGGCATTACAATCCTGGGTGAGCTGGAAGGGGACCAAGACCCTACAGCCTGGCTTCCTCTGGGGACCTTCCTGAGTCCTCCTGCTCGGTGAGCAAGGTGACAGAATAGGGACATAGACTCCCAGCCGTGTCAGGATGCAGGAGAATTGTAGGTGGCAGTATACATCCAGGGTGGAGGGGGTCAATCTCACCTGTACCCCTTGCTTGCAGCCCCGGTAGCGAGGGAGAAGCAGGGCCCGGCTCCTGTTGCTTGCTTAGTTGCCATTGCCTTAGACCCCCGGCTTGTGTTCTGAGTGTTCTGCTGCTCCCTCCTCCTCTCGCTGTCCCCTCCACAGCAGTGATGATGGCCAGGTAGGCTGTTGTGGGCTGAGGCCCTGGTTCTGTGTCAGTGTCTGCCCTCCCAGGGTTGCTTCTGCTCCTAATCCTGAGCCTTAACTGGCCCCCAGGAGCAGCTGCATGGCCACGAGTACAGATTTTGGTCCAAAAACTCCAAGCTGACCTGAAGACCTATGAAAATTCTACCCCTCCTTTCTAGCTCTTTCTCTTACTGTAAAAAGAAGGTTTTCCAGGAGTTGGTTCTGTTGATCACTCCCCGTCTCCCCCTCCATCCTTGATAGGCGTCCTTGAAGAAGTACAAGAAAGGAACAAAGCCACAGCTTTGGAGCGTCCAGGTGAGGGACCCACCCAGGTGGCTGCTGAGGGTGGCAGGTGCGTTGGGACGCAGCCGGCTAGTGAGGTTTTTGTGACCCGGCCCTCACAGGGCCCGCAGCACCCTCGCCTGGAGGGGAGCGTGTACTGTGCCTTTCCCGCCGAGCTGATCTGGTCTGGACTCTGCCCTGCACCTCAGCCACCGGGCAGACCTGGAGCAGGGCACGGCCTGCCGGCTCCCTGTCAGAGGCGGTTCTCGGTTCTCGGGACTAAGTTCAAGGCTCAGCCTCCCTTTAGGGTGTCGTCTTCCCAGCACTTCCAGGCTGTCTTTCTGTTTGGTGTTTGGCTTCCTTCGAGCAGAGAAAGCTCTCCCATTTTTGCTTTACTGGAAGTAGGAGCTCAGCATAAACTTGTGAGGGTTACTTTCCACCTCACCATTCACTGAAGCGATTAAACTGGAAAACAAAAGAACATGAATGCCCTTAACGTAAACAGCTGCCCCAGCTCTCTGGCATTCCAGCCTCCGGGCATCAGTGCCCCATGGGCAGAGCAGGTGGAGAGGAGCTCGGTGTGGGCTCCAGGAACCACTCTCCTGTATTGGAATCGGTGACCTTCCTCATGCCTCTCCAAAAATGGGCACCAAGGGAACAAACCAAAGCTCTTGGGGTGTGGTGGGGCTGGCGAGGCTTCTCCTTTACTCCCTGGTTTTCCCAAACCCTCCCAGTCATTTCCTTGTGCTGAGCGTGCAACAGCGCGTGGGTGGCACCTGCACCTCCTTCCACCCTGTCCGTACCTTCCAGGGCCCAGCCTGGCCAAGGCAGGACTGGCTCCCCGCTGGGAGATGCCGAGACCGGGGCAGCCACTTCCCCGGCAGAGCCCACAGCCTTCTCCGACCCGGGCTCGCCCGCCCTCCGTCCCTCCCGCGACGTGGTCAGGTGGAGAGCAGAACCTTTCCAGGATGAGTTCTTGTTTATGTTCAAGTGCCTAAGCAAGTTGCAGACCTCTGGATCCTGCCAGGTAGCTGTGCCCTGCCCCACCCTTCCCACCTCCACCGCCCTCGGGGTAGGCACCTGCCCCACCCCCAGCATCCCTGCCGTTCTGCATGCGGAGCGCCGTGGGGCACGCGAGTGGGAGAACTCTTCGTAGCCGTGTCAGGCCGGCTCCGTCACCGTTCCCCTGTTGCTTTTGTTGACGTGGTTATGGTCTTGGTTCTAGACAACTTCCAGGAGTCTGGTTAGCTAGATCTTAGTGCCACCATAGACAGCCTCGAAGCAGAAACCCTGTCGGTCAGCCGTGGGGATGCAGCCAGACCCAGAGGGCAAGTGTGACTCCCAGCTGTGCCTCCAGCACAGTGCCCGGCCCTGCTCACAGGGCCACCGCCAGGTGTCATCTGGATCCAGCTGCGTCTGTAGATGAGTGTGAGATTGTTTGCTTCTTTGTGAAAGTAATGTAAGTCTGACCTAGACTCGGGGCCTTGGTTACGTGATGAGCACAGGAGAGGACTGACGGCCGGCGCTGTTCAGACCCCATGGCCAGCAGCACGCCGATGATTTGTGGGTGCATTAAAAGGTTTTGCAGAATGGAACAATCCATACCCAGGCACTTTATTTTCATTAATAATCCAGCATTTTTGTTCAGACAATGGAGTAACCCAAACACTGGGTACTTGCTTGTGATGTGTGGGCAAGTGCGTTCTGCCTTGGAGACCAGAGGGAAGTGGGATGATGGTGGCCCGACGGAGCTGCTGTGCTCAGAGCGGGAGTGGGGCAGTGCCCAGGGCTCTTCTATCCCCCTGCAGCTGAGCAAAGTGAATGTAGCCCAGGCCCTGGGCCGGGAGGATGTGGGCAGCTGAGGGAGGCAGGAGAGGGCCTGGTTGCTCCCGCTTCCCAAGACTACACTGCAGCCGGAGCAGAGTGCTGAGCGGGGTCCCCGTCTCCCGGTCAAGTGCAGCTGGTCTGGTGTCAGGGGCCGGGCATGGGCTAAGAAGCATTCAGCATCCGCCAAATAGCCGAGTGTCCAAGAGGGGCCGTGGATCCCCGCCTTGGCTGTCCTGTCCTGTCCTGTCTGTGTTTCCCTCTGGTGTCTCCTCTGGTCTCTGTCCCCATATCGTGCACCATGTGTCCCTGAGGGCGTCACACCTGTGTCTGAGTCTGTTGTAGGGTGTTCAGTCTACCTCAAGGGTCACCATGGTAAGCTCTGTCCACGAGGAACCCTCCTTCCATGCCACACACTGGAATGTATCCCGCCCGCCCCATGTCTCCTGTATTCACCACAAACTCCTAGTGCAAATTGGATGCTGCTTTAAATGTGAAAACAATTGTTCAAAAGCTATAAAACCTGAATGAAAGCTAAAGCTGAATTTATAAGCCTTGTTGCATATGAGCCAAAAGTGCAAAAAGCTCTATATAATGAACCTGCCACTCGTATAAATATAAATATATATAAATATATTAAAATCAGACTGTTCTACAAAATTGTGTATTTGTATTTTTGTGTACGTACAATTTTCTGCTAAGCAGAAGGAGGATGTAGTATAGGATGCTGTGAGAAGAGATTTGATTTGATCCTATTTCTTTGTTACTTATTTTTGTTAACATCAGATGCCTGTCTTCGTCTTCTGTGTATGACACTGTTTGGAAAGCTGCAGTATCTCTCTTCCTCGGGCCAGAGTCCAGAGAGAACCGAGTCTGGGCCTTAGGGCCTTGTCTTAGCCACTCGGCCGGAGCGGGCAGTGGGCACAGTGCCTGTGGCAGAAGCAGATCCACGTGTGTCCTGAGGTGGCACCAAGGGAGGGACGTGGCTTCCGCCCCCTCTGGGATGCAGACCACCTGTGGTATCGGCATCCCCAGAGACGGACCCTGGCTCCCTCCAGCACAGACTCTCCCTGGGTCCGTGATGGAGGGACATGGGCTGTCCCCAAACAACAGGGCGGTGCCCCTCCCCTGGGACCAGCAGTGGCCCCACCCGGCCCGGCGCCCAGCTCCCACTCTGAGTCCTTGCTGCCTTTCTCCATCGGGTGGCCCCGTGCCTCCTGCTGCTGCTCCTTGGCCAGACCCCAGCCTGGTCCCGAGCACCTCCGACCCCACTCTGCCGGTGCTAGACTCGGGGGGGGGGGGGGGTCGGTGGCTCCGAGCCGGGCCGGCCCACCTCACGGAAGCTGCCCTAGCGAGAGCGAGAGCGATACTGCAGCTTCAGCCGTAGGACTCGGATTCCACAGTGTGTGACGACCGTAGCAGGAAGCCCTTGTTTCTGGGTGGCAGTGATCAATCAGAGAAACAAGTGCTCTATGTATTGATTAAAATAGTTCCGATGAGTCCTGTATCATTGTATCTCCTATTCTGGATTAGTGCCTTTTGGACAGTAGACTGTTCTGTAATTAAAATGTAGTATACTGCTTTTTTGTACAGTTTTGTTTTAATAAAACTTTTTTTTAATTTGTGTTTATTTTAGTATTGTACCTATTAGAGAATAAAATGTATAACTGAACCGAGGCTGCCTGGGATTTCTTTGGGTCCCAACGCGCACTTGCACTTGCGAAGGGCCCGGCACAGCTTTTCAGCGGGTGGGGCCCAGAGTCCTGCGGAAAGGGGCGGCCACCAGGCCCCGCCTGTGGGAGGTGCGCAGGGTCGTCCTGCCTGCGCTCCTCCCCAGCCCCAATTCAGCCTTCCTGGACTCCCATTCCCTTCCCGGGCCACACCCTGGGCCTCATCTTAAAGGAGCCCTCGTGGGGCTTCACCTAGAGCAGTGAGGACAGGAAAACCCAGGCTGAGTCCCACTTTGCCTTAAAGGCTTCCAGCTCCCTGAGCTCTGTTCTCTCAGCTGTCCCTGCGCATCAACAGCCCTGGAGCCCAATGGCTTCCCCTCCCTGGGAGCCCGGGGACGTAAAGGGTCTCTCCTTGCCCTCAGTGTGGGCACACAGAAAAAGACTACAAAACGGCTGCCAAGTGGAAGCAGCAAGGGCAGGGCCACATTGGGGGCAGAGCTCCTAACAGCGTGGTCCCCACCCCACGCCTGATGCTTTGGCCCCACACTGCTATCTGCATGAGCAGGAGCTCTGACCTTTAGCCACGGCCATCGGTCCTCCACACATGTCACCAGGACGGACCACCTGGTGAGGCCAGGACAGGTGCAGGAGCCCCCACAGCACACGAACGAGTGACCTGATGTCACATCCACCAGGGCCATTTTGGGGCTAAGCAACTGTAGAAGCCCCAGAGCCTGATGCAGGCAAGAGATATCCCATGGGGTTAAAGAAAGCTATGAACTGGAGCACAAGATTTCTCCTTGGAGCTAGGTCACCTGCATTCAGACTCCTGCCTCGTGCCCAGCAGAGCTGCTCCTGGCTGCCGTGTCCTGTCCCTGTTCCTGTTCGGCAGTGCCGAGCTCAGAACTTTTCTGCACTCCTGAATATAAACAAGTCCTGCCGGGACGCGCTGTGGCTGACAGCCGGCCCTACCTTACGAGACAAGGACTGGGTGACACAACCAGGGAGAAGAACGAGACCAGAGAGGCCCTTTTCACGAGGCCACAGTGAATCCCTGACTGGCCCTGGCCCGTGGCCTGGGGTCTGAGGGAGATGGCAGGACACTGCGGCCTTCCCAGCCCAGAGGCCATATCCGCCACCCTCCGTGCCTTCCCGTCCCTGCGGGGCACACAGCTGGACCATGTCTGCAGGAGGTGGCCTCCCCACCATACAGGGCCACCGAGACTTACAGCAGGTCCCGCTGTCCCCTGGGACCTGGCCTGGGCACTGCCAGCATGCCACTGCCACAACCCTGGTCCCCATCCCGAAACACCTTGTCCCAGAACCTGCGGTCTCCTTACCTCCACACAGCAGAAGAGGCGCTCTGGCCCCCGGTCTGGTGCAGAACGGTGTCTGTCATGCAGGCCTAGGGACAGCGAGCCCTGCCGGAGAGCTGGGGAAAGGCCCCCCACGCTCCCATTACGGTGGCTCAGACCTCCGAACGTCCCTGTGGTTCTTGGCTTCTGTAAGAGGCTCATCTGCGCAGGAGCTGCAGAGCGGCCAAGGTGCCCGTGGGGGCCAAGGGCCACTGTCCCCAACTTCCTTTTCCCAGTCTCCATCTGGAAGAGCCCATAGCCATGTCCGAGAACAAGGCCATGATCAGAACGGTCTTCAGGGAGACCGAACTGAATCCGGGTCAGGGACAGGAGAAGTAACGAGCCAGAGCTCAGAGGCGAGAAATCATCTGGTTTTATTTAGAAGCTGCTGGTCCTTTGCTGGAAAGGCGTATATGGTACAAAATTACAGAGGTTTAGTTCATTGTACAATGCAAACCACTGACATCTTTACAATTCATTGCAGTCTTTGGATTTTTTACCTCCCACCTAAGTGTACCAAATCACTATAATTCCCGAATCAAAGCCACTTCTTTCATGTGAACTCATGCTGTTTACAAAATCTGCACATAAAGAAGCTGTGCCCAGACTCCCAACACCATCAGGGTCTGCAGCCACCAGGAAGGCACCGTGATTCCTGAGAAGCTGCCCAGGAACATGTGGGTGCTGAGCGAGCTGCACCCAGCCCAGGAGAGCAAAACAGGTGGCCAGTGGTTCCACGCCATCTGCCTGGGGCAGCAGGACAAGGGCTCGGCGGGGGCCGGGCCCAGGTCTGGAGGAGCAGAGGAGGTCGCTGCGCCCATCAGACTGCGATGCCAGCAGGGCACAGCCAGGCAGCTCAAGACCCCATGCCACCTGCCAGCTCCACTACAAGCAGCCATCAGGGCAGTCACTCCTCCAGCTCCTGCTCCACCGGAAGTCACCCTGATGGACCACAGAGCACGGCATCCCCCGCTCCGCCTGGTGACTCACACCACATCCTGGGCAGCCGGATCCTGGATCCGGCAAGCCCATGACTCTGCACGTGAGTGACACCCCACGGTCTCACGCCTCCACGACATCCCCTCTGCACAGCACACAGGGCCTGCCCTTCCTCCAGGGAGTCCTGGGGGGTGCTGACTCCTTCCCAGACCACAGGGCCAGACGATACGCAAGGGACAGGTGGCGCATGACAAAATCTAACTACCCAGGCCTGTGCTGCATGGGGTGGAGCAAGCAGAAAGCCCCACGAAGCTGACAGCACTCATTTGGTGACACACCGGGCAGCTGTCCCCCAAGTGCCAGCTGAAGACAGGCAGGAAGCTAAACTGATGCTGCCTCCAGCTAGGGCTCCCCTCAGGGCCACACTGTCCCCACAGGATGGTGCTAGGATCCTCCCCGGCAGGTCCCCCGGCCCAGAGCCCTGGTGTCTGGCTATGTTGCCAAGGAAACAGGAAGACCCGGTCCCCCCAGCCCTGGTCCTATTCGGTTGAAAGGTGGTCTGCAGAGCTCTGCCAGGGTACAGTAACACATACGCATTAGTGACACCAAGTAGATTCGGCTACCAGCTGGGCACTGGGCCACACTGTGGGGGACCTGCGGCTGTGTTCCCAGGAACCACTGCGGGGCTGTCCCACCCAGAGTCAGGGCCTGGCACCACTTCCTGCCACTGGCTTCAGACCCGAGAACCAGGGATTCTGCCACGAAAGCTTTTCGGGCAAGTTCGGGGTGGAAGTGGAGGAACTAGAAACGGGCTCTGAGGGCGCCCAGCTTCCCTCCTGAGCTGGGGGCTGTGGTGGCCCAGCAGGCCTAGGCCAGGATCTGTCCCCTTCCGCATCCAAACTGCCCTCCCCCAGACTCACACATGTGCTGCTCCCTCCCAGCGCAGCCAGCACCGCAGGCACAGAGGCGACGGGAACACCAGGGGAGCCAGGGCTGGGCCTGGGTCCCGAGACGTCGCTGAGCTGCTGTCCTTCCACAGCCACCTGCCAGGCCGTAGTCAGAGCTCAGGAAGCAAGAAGTTAACATGGCCTGAGGATGCCCCAGCACCACTGCTCCACCCAACGAGGCAGCGACACCGCCCCACTGTCACCCCTGCAGGGCAGACCACCCTGTCCCGGACCGCTTTCCCCACAGTAAGGCCACTTGGGTGTCTGCGAGAAAGGGACCGACGAGGGCTGCATCCCAGCCACCTCCAGGACCCACATACCAGGCAGGAGGCCGGCAGCCAAGGACGGAAGGCAGAGGCCTGGGAGGACACGAGGGAGGTCAACTTGGAAAAATAAATATAAATAAATACATTCCAAGCATCCTGTTAGGCAATAAATGGTAACCAGGTTTAAGGGTGCCAGGACACCCACAAAGACGAGGCACTTAAGGGAGCTGGCACTTGGGGTGGAGGGCAGAACCCTTGCTGGGCACAGCATGGACTATTAGGGCCAGGGTTTAAATTAAGACATTAGTGGGGTGACAGAGTAGAAAACAGGTGGGCACCACAGAACCCAGCAGGGACACCCCCAGCCCTGGCTGTGTGGCTCAGGGCCTCAGCCACCACCCCACAGCGCCCCGGGCTTCCAGAACCTCCACCCCCAAGGAAAGGAAGAAGCGAAGCTTCTGGGGTCCCAGGGAGCTGGGAACTGGGAAGTCACCAGCCCTGCATCGTGCAAAAAGCATTCACGGCCCTGCTTGGGGAGGTCCCCTTCAGTGCCCACCAGGCACCCGCGCTCAGCTGGCCCAGGACTTCCGGTTCTCCGCGATCTTGTGGCTCCTGTCAGCCTTGGCCAGGGCGGCTGTCAGTGAGGCCAGGTTGGTAGCAGAGCCCGACAGTGTGGCTCTCCGGCGGGCCTCGGGGGCACCCTGCGCCCGGAGCCCAGCGCTGCGCCTGCGCCCGGCGCCCTGGGCCCTGCGCACCCGGGCTGGCCGCACCAGCAGCCCATAGCCAGGGTTGCACTTGAAGTACTGCTTCCCGCTGATAGAGCCATCATTCTTTCCTGCGGGAACAGAGAAGGGGCGTCGGGGAGGCGTGCCCTGCTGGCCTGTCACCCCCTGCCCTGGGCTTCGGAGGCGCTGCCGTCGGAGGCCAGGGCACAAGCACAGGGCACCAGAGATGGGCACCCTGAGTCCTGCGGCCCTGTGGAGGGATACAGAGACAGTGCTGACTCCTGCCCTTCCAGTGGGCACCGATGCTTTCCCCATCACAATAGGTGGCACTGGCAGAATGACTTTCCCCTGAGCCTCTCAAGCTCGAACTGGTAAACTGCCACAGAGCAGCAGGGCAGACCACAGGGCTGCGCTAGAGTGCTAAGGCGTGGAAAGCCCTGAAGGGGCACATGCAGGGGAAGGGCAGCTGCACCAGGGGCGACTGGTGACGGAGCCCAGACTGCACAGCCAAACCATCAGCTCTTGCACCTCTACGCCTCACCCTGACCTGCCTGCCTCAGCAGTCCTCTGAGGTGCACTCGGCTGCTCCACCACCAGTAGCCCCATACCCCGCCTCACAGCAGCATCTGCAGGGGACCTCGCCCCTCCTGGATCTGCCACCGCTGCTCGGGGCGGGCCGCACTCCTACTTCCTACCTCTCTCCCTGCCTTACCTGTCCCGATCCAGCTGCTGAGGGCCATGGCTCAGCTCTCCTGGCCTCAGGTGATGCTGTGGCTCAGATCTAATATGTCCCCAAGTCTCACGTGCTCAGAGTGGGGCTCATGGAAGGTGACAACGCTGGGCGCTGACCCATGGGTGGATTCATCCGTGGATGAGCTCACAGCCCAGAGGGCTGACAAGAGTGGGCCTGGCTGGAGGTGGCCACCGGGGTGTGACCAGGAGGGGCTAGGCTTGTTCCCAGCTCCTCCCTTCTCATCCTGCTTCCTGGCTGCCAGGGTGTGCAGCACCTTGTCTTCTGCCAGGCTTGGAGCCAGCTGACCTCAGACTGGACCCACCGACACCATGAGCCAAATACACCTGTCCTCCCTTAAGCTGTGGAGTTGGGTATTTTGTGCCAGTGATAGGATAGGTCAGGGGCCTGAGGCCACTCAGCTGGGTCCCAGCCCTAACAGGGCTCCCCTGCACATCAGACTCATTCTGGTCCCTCCCCACTCATACACTCCTGGCCTCCCTCTCAGCCCACAGTGCACGTCCAGCCTGTGCTTGTGCCACATACCCAGGCCTGGTCCTTGGCTTCCTCCCTCGAGGGCCTGTCCAACCCTGTCAACCAGCTACAGCCTCCTGTCGTCCCTGGCTCTGACTAATGCTTACCACCTCCACAGCTAACACCACACTGAGCTTTGATCTCCTTCCACCTTGGCTTTATTTTTTTGTTCTGTTTTGTTGATTTCCCTTTTTTTTAGAAGCAGGGTCTTCTCATTATATAGCCCAGGCTGGCCCTGAACACCTGGTGATCCTCCTGCCTCACCCTCCTGGGTGCTGGGATTTACAGCTGTGCACCCCCCCCCAGCCCCGGACATGTGCAGCACCTCCTGGGTACCCTCCCCACCTTCACTCTCAGCCAACCCGTTCTCCCAGGTGCGACCTTCTAACCCCTCTGACGCCTTCCAGTCACATTGACCCTTGGAGGCTGGATGCCCCCGGGTCACGGGGCGTCTCTGCGGGCCTGGCCTCACTTCCCTCCCTGTCTCCTTATCCCACCCTTCATCCTCCATTGTATCTGTTGCTCTCAAAGCTTTAGTTGTTTGGTGATTTTCTCCTCTCAAAAATCAAAGTCCAGTTACATCAGGGGCTTGGTGGTATCTTCAGAATCTAGACCAGCAACCGGAGCACACTGTGCATTACTTACTACGCACTGCATGAATTAAATGATCTGCTAATCTCTCGTTAAATCCCGAGTTCAGCTGCAGACATACACGTCCTTCTCACTTCCCCTTTACACTTCAGGAGAAGCGGATTTCAAACAAATTCCCAGCCTGTGTGACATTAATCTTCTAGAATCACTTCCGATTCAAGCCGTTCCGTGCCAAATTATGGTTTTAAAGGCAGCAAGTGACTTGCTGGAACACGCGGCCCAGAGACACGCCAGTCGCCGAGGATGGGGCACAGTGGCTTCCTGCAGGCCCAGGGCCGCACAGGTCAGGGCTGCCTGACCTCCTGCTCCTGGCTCTGGACCCAGATGCCATAAAGTGTCCCTCCCCTGCTCTGACCACACGCTCTCTGATCTCCAGGCCACCAGCCAGGCCCCAGCAGACCTCACAGAGCCCCGCAGCCCAAGCCAACTGCCTAGCCCCGCTGGACACAGCCACTTACGAGAACAGCCCGGCCGTGTGCAAGCAGTGAGGCTCCAAGCCCACGGCATCCACGCTGATGGTCACAGTGCTGGGGCCCAGCACAGCCAGAGCAGAGTGGATCCAAAGTCAGACAAGGGCAGCACAGGCCACAGGCGGGAGGGCGCCCGAGGATTGCGGAGGCCCAGCACTCTACGATGCTGCACATCCGGGTCTAGGCAACACCTGCATCGCAGGCAGAGATCCTGGCAATCTGAGGCCAGCCAGGGCTGGGGAAGGCACGGCAGCCAGGGGCCCGGGATTCTCCGGGCTACAGAGTTCTAAGTCAGACTCTGGTGATGGCAAGACTGTAGGCACCTAAAACCCTGCACCTGGATGCTCTAAACGGTGGGTATCACGGTGTAGAAGTGACTTCTCAGTAAAGCTGTTTATAACAGTACCCAAAAGCCCCAAGGCATAGGACGCTGCCTGAGGTCCTGCCCCAGCCCTGCCATGTCTAAGACTTGCTACTCTCTTGGGAGACCAGACCCTGCAAAGGACCCCATGTCACCTCGACCAAAGCTACCAACCTGGGGCCAAGGCACCCAAATGTCTCAAGAATGGAGAGTGGAAGAATCCAGCATCACAAGAGCCTGACCCTTTAACCTAAGACTAAGCTACTGTGCTACTTCAAATGCAGAGATTTCTATGATTTAGATGGGCTTGTCTTCCTAGCTATTCGGGAGGCTGAAGGAGGATCACAAGTTTGGGTCCCACCTGGGCAACTTCGTGAGGCCTGACGGTGTAGCTCAGTGCAAAGGCCCTGGTTCATTCCTCAGTGCCGAAAAAAACTAACAAAAGAACCACCAAATTTCCAATAGCTTTTAGTTACCATCTTGGTTTTCTACGAACTTTCTAGAGTTAAGCAAACTCTCACCCAGTGGAGATTTCCTGATTGAGGACAGCCAGGAAGCCCGGCCCGTCCTGCCCATCCTGCCATCCATCCCTGGCACACAGTGTCCCCCTCGGGCACTCACCGGAAGGCAGGTCAAGCTCCACGCCAACCCACGTGCCCTCCTGGAAGTCGGTTGGCCCGATGTACCGCACGATGCCTGTTTTGTTGGTGCCCACAGCAACGTACTCCCCCTCTGTGAGCCACTCGGGGACCTCGCTGGCTTCCTCGGAGTCGGACTCCACTTCTGGCCTTCCCGCGGCCTGCTCTCCGGAGTCGCCCGGTCCGCCTGCACCTGGCAGGTCCCTGGGAGCGGAGCATCCGCTGCCGCCACCGAGCATGCGCGTGAAGGACTTCAGCTCCGAGGTGCGCACCTTCCGGATCCTGAACGGGGACGCGGGCGCCTGGGAGTCGGGCAGCAGCGGGGGCCTGGGGACCTCAAGCTCCGCGTGGGAGGCAGGTGGAGGAGGCTGGGCCAGGGGCTCTTCCCCGACCGGCAGGCAGCTCTGCATGCAGGAGGGAGAGGCCGGCTGGGCCGCTGGGGCCTGGCCCGGGGCGGGCGGGGAGCTGGGCGTCTGCCCACTTGGGCCCCCGGCGTCCAGGCTGAGGGCAAGCGCGTCGGACAGGGTGGCGGTGGAGACGCTGTGCGAGAAGTAGCCGCTGGAGGCCTCGCTCAGGGGGCTGGGGGGCCCATCCTGCCCTTCGGGGGCGGCGGCGGTGATCGCAGCGGTGGGCGCGGTGGCTGGCTTGTCCGACACCGGCACGGCCGGGGTCGCCATCGACACCATGGCCTCCAAGGTCCCACCAGGCCCCGGGCTCCCTCGCTGAGCCTGCAGAGGAAGGGGAAGCACCTCTGAGCAGGGCGAGGCGGTGTCCCCGCTGGGCAGGCGCCAGGGGCACACGGAGACGCCGCCCCCTGGAGGAGCAGAGCCTGGCACTGCAGGCAACCTCAGCCCGGAGCCTGATCCAGGTGGCGGCCGGGCTGGGCCCTGTTCCCCTTCTCCCCCTTCATACAGAGGTGCTCATCCCTGCCACGAGGGTTGGGGGCGGGCAGCAGGAGGCAAAGATCCTCATGCCGGGCCAGGCAGTGGGTGCTAACTGTCCCCGTGGAAACCCATCCCCTGCCCACGCGAACTCAGGAGGACACAGGGAGATGCTGAAAAGGCCGGAAGAGCACTTTTCTCTGTCAAACTCGAAAGACTGATCTCATCAGAGGATCTCAAAGTGCTTCACCAGCCCAGGCACCAAGAGGTGCTGACCCAACTGGGCGCTCCTAGCTCGGGTCGGGGACAGGACGGCTGCTGCCGTGGCCTTTTGTTAAGCGGCCGTTCTTCTGGCTGCTCCGAAAGGCTGGTGCCCTGCTGGGGCCATTGACAGGGCAGAGCCAGCGGTGGCTGGGCTGTCCTCCCCCTCAGCCACTCTGAGTCACCAGGCAGAGGACACACACAAAGCCGCGTCTCGGGGTCGTGACAGTCACCGTTTGTTCAAACCCCACTGTGCTAGAGGGGCACGAAGCTGCTGTTCATTCACAGCCTAACCAGAGGAGGAAGTCGGCAGGGCAGCATTCCCTACCTTCAGCAGGGGAAGAGAGGGCGGGACCGGGAACGAGACGGGCGGGCAATGTTCAGAAGAAGAAATATGTTTTCCAATATTTACAGAAAAATTATATTACAGGAATGGTCACTTTCCATTTGAAATACAGGATTTATTCGAACTAGGAAGCAGCTGAGATCTATGAGTCTCTTACAGTTCCTTGGCCTAACTCAGCAGTTTGATAAATGAGGCGTTTTCCCAGGAACTGTCGTTTACATTCCTGGTTCCACAGCCTCCCTTCCCATGAGGTGCACTTTCAGGGAATGAAGTTAATGGCACCTCTGGAGATTAACAGCCCATTTTTGTGATGGATCATTGGCCTGAAAAATTTACTCGATCCATAGATCAATAACTGTCACCAGCATAAATACTCTAAAAGATTAGGCCATCCTTCAATCATTTCCTTTGCACCCTGCACGTGTTTTATGTATTCGTGATGCCACTGCTCATGGGGGAAGAACACACACACACACACACTCACAAGCGAGGCAGGCTCCTCCCCACCGCTGGCCATGCTCTGCAGGGCCACCCCATCGGCTCGCAGGAGTGGCCAGCTCGGGCGGACAAAAGTCTCCTTTACATCAGGCCCCGGAAGCTGAAGGAGCCACCCAAGGCCCCAGGAAGGAGAAAGCCAGGGATGGGGCCATCTGTGCCTGTGCCACGCCAAGACGGTAGAAGCCAGCACTCCTGCATTGTTCCCTAGGCTGGCCCCCAGAGGAGACAGCGGAACCCAACTGCTGTCTTCGACATCTGAGAAACATTTCCAGGGGCCTCTGGGAAAGCCACCGTGGGGGAGGCCACCAGACCCAGATGGCAGCTGGGCCATCGTCCCAGAAGCTGGGTGCACAGATGTTGCTGCCAGCACCACCCGTGGCTGGGCGCCCAGCCTGCACCCCGGGGAGGGGCCCACATGGGGGCCACAGGAAGCTCACGAGCTCCAAGCAGCACTGGGCAGAAGGGCCTTTCGGAAACAAGTAGAAGGGAGGTGTGAATGTCCCCAAACTACTGGGGAGATATGGCTATTGTTCTAATAAATAAAACTTCCTAGGAAGACCCAGCATTTCCTAAGAGAATGAGGCACAGTGGGAGAAAATAGATTTGCTATTCAGAAGATCAGAAGTGCTGTTGATCTGTGGGAGATCATAAGAGACTATTTTCTCCCAGCTTAGCATTAGTCTTTTCACGCTGATATCATGAATCAGAATGAAATGTAAAACTGAGAATTAAGCAAACACTTAGGAGAAGGAGACCGTTCTGTTTATAGAAATCCCCTCTGCCTAGCAGTGGGCCATTAAAGCACAGACTACATTAGCAGTCAAGCACCCAAAAGTTTAGTAATCATATGATTAACAGGTTGAAAATAGAAAAGTGTAACAAGGAAAATGTGGAGGGAGAAGACAGTGACCTATATTGTAGTTAATCATCAAACGGGAGTGTGAAGGAAAAAAAGCACAGGTGTAGACAGCAATTCGGCACCGGGGCCACCACTGTGAGGGGGCAGCCCCAGCCCTGGGGACTCACCTCCTCCGTCCTGGCCACCTGGGTGTCCGGGAAAGGAGCCTGTACCAGGATGCGGGGCACGGGCTGAGGAGACAAGTGTGCTGGTCAGGGATCGGAGACCAGGACAGCAGGCAGGAGTCCACCAGACAGAGGCGTGGGAGGGACCCTCAGGGACTCCAGCAGCCCTGCCACCTAGGCCACAAGGGGACAAGGAACCCGGCCAGGGAGAGGAAATGCACACTCAGGCCACTGGCACACGCGGGTGTGCACACTCAGTTCCCTCTCTCTAGCCGCAATGCATGGCCCATCGAGGGCTTGCGTGGTGCAGGCAGAAAGATCCAGAAAGACGCCAGGCTGGTGGTGGCCGTGTGTTACCACAGGAAACAGAACACACAAAGGCTGTCCAGCCCAACTACCAGGCACAGAGGCGGCCTTGGGCCTGAAACTAGCCCAACCTGGTAGCGGAGAGGGTTCACCAGATTCCTAAGCAGAGATGGCAGAAGAGAGCTGAAAGTGAGCTGGGCTGGCAGAGGAATGCAAGCTGGCTGGAGAAGCAAAGCCCAAGGAGACTAATCAGCAACAGAGCAGCCTCGAGGTGGGACAGCCCAAGTTATGGGTGTAAACATCGTCATAAGAAAGGACTTCATGACTTACGGAGTTATGGACATGATTCAAGGAAGATTAAAAGAAAAAGACAAAAATGATGAGAGGCAAGATAAGGGAAGGACATCAGAAGGGGAAGGGACCAGAAACTTTCCAGCCAATGGGTCCGGCCAGGCCAGGCCAGGCCACAC
This sequence comes from Heterocephalus glaber, assembly GCF_000247695.1. The sequence continues at coordinate 23,661,324 of NW_004624758.1, forward strand.
AGAAGCTAGTACACAGGTGCGAGGGTCTCGGGAAGACAGTGGAGGCCACTTCTGTGCCGGTCCCTCCCAGCCAGCCTTGTCCAGCTCTGCATGCCCAGAAGAACAAGGGATCTGTCCTGGCACGGTGGGCACAGGAAGGGCTCCTCTTTCCTTTGGGCCCATAGGAGAGGCAGGGTGGCCGCTGCCCCACCAGAGATGTCACATCCCGAAGGTTCCCTGCTGCAGCTTCCTGGGTACACTGGGCCCTGAGGCTCCCACACGGGGGCCACTGTCCAGACAGCGCTCAGCCCAGGCGGTGGTCTTCGTTCTTGTCCTCCTGCCCAGGACCCGGACTGCCTGCAGGAGAAGAGTGCAGGGGACAAGACAGCCCACTCACAGGTGCCAGCCAGAGCTGCAGGGACGGTGGCCCTGCTGCAGCACAGGGGACACATGACCACATAGGCCTGGGGCTGCTTGGAAGACACGTGCTGGGGAGAGCTGACAGGACAGAAGTCCCGGCCCAGGGAGAGGGACGCAAGCTCACAGAAGTGCCAGCTTAGAGGGGGAAAGCCCTGGGGATGAGCTAAGGGAACTCCACTTCACCCAACATGGGGTGCTGCGGAGTGGTCACAGCCAGAAAGCACTGTGGCAGCCAGGGAGAGGAGGAGGGAGGTGCCCTGCAGCAGGAGCCCATCCACAGCCGCCTCCGCAGCTGGGCTAGAAGAAGAGGGTGTGGCCGGACTCCACTCTGGCTCCGGAAAGGATGCGAAATCGCACACCCACCTCACTGGGCCCCAGCAGAGGCTGCTGTCTCTGTTCTTCCTCCACGCGGGAAGCTACTCGGAGGACATGTCTTCATAAAGATAGGAGAGAGTTCCTCACGCTCAGACGTCAGTTACATCTGACTTAACCTGGACATGACTAGGGGATAAGCATCCCTACTCGCGAAGTGCATGACACGGGGAAACCCCACCAGGGACAGGAGAGTGGCCACTCAGGATGGGATCTGCTCTAGAAGGACATCATCCTTCCCTTTTCCTTATGACTCTGTGTGACTGCAAGGTCCGGCACATGTGTTAGGGCTGTGTCTAGAGCCCCCAGAGCCTCACGTGGTCACAGGCTACTCTGGAAGTGGCTGAGTGTGTGACTGATTTACTGTGGGGCAAGGCCCGAGGGCACTAGGATTAAGACTGAGTGCTACCCGCCCTAAGTAGTCTGAATAAAAGGGACAGAAAGACACTGTTAAGGTCCCTTGTTGCTTTTGCTGCCTTCCTGCATGAATTGCTGCCCCTCTGCCACCCTGCCTTGGAGCAAGCCTTGGACTGAAACCTCCATGAACTGTGAGCCAAATAAACATTTCCTCCTTCACCTCTGGGGGTCGTATATTTTGTCTCAGCAATGAGAGAAAAGTAAGTATTTCCCAAAATGAATTTCAGGGCCAGATTGACTGCAGCCTGGTTCCAACTCCCAGTGTACAAATCCTGCTTGGCACAGACTTCTCGGGGCCTCACTTGGCCCAGGCCTGGAGCCCTGTTCGACACAGAGACCAGCCAGGCATGCACTCTGCTCTCAAGGAGCTGTCTAGCCACGGGGAAGGACACGTAAGCAAGTGACTAAAGCAGAGGAAGGGCAGGGACACTGCAATGGATGTTTCTTTTTCTTTGGTTTTGATTTTTTGAGACAGGGTCTCACTATATAGTTTGGGCTAGTCTTGAACTCACTGTGTAACCCAGGCTGGCCTCAAACTCGAGATCCTCCTGCCTCAGCCTCCAGAGCACTGGGATTACAGGCATGCACCACCACAACTGGCTTTGGAATGGACATTTTGAAAGCAGAGAGAGTTCAGAGGAGGATCACAAATAGGTACCTGCAGCAGGTGACAGCATATTGACGCGGCTAAGCCACACGACAGGCAGGAGACAGAAGTGTCCCGTGTCGGGTTCCGTCTACATGGAGCTCTACCCTCAAAAAGCACCCCCCCCACACCGCAGGTTTTAGGGAGAGACTCCCTGGCCTGCCTGGTGAGCTCCTGGAGAGATTTCATAGGCAACAGAGCAGGTATGGGCTGCAGAATGAGGATCTGGTAAGATCTGTGCTCTCAACAGCGAACCCTTAGGAGAGAGAGATACTAAACGCAGTGAGATCAATTAAGAACTTCAGGGATTCTGAAGAGAACTTGTAAGAGTTTGAATTTGGACAGTAAGAGGAAACAAATAGAAATGCAAGTTCAGAGATATGAAAGAGACAGGTGGCTGTGGAGGCTAGGCAGAGTAAAGACGACGCGAAGGGGCGCCAGGGTTACTGGCACAAATGGGAGTGTGTGCACGTGTGTGCACAAGCCCAGGCGCGATGCCCGTGATGAATGCAGCCATCTTTTAGGGCTCCCAGATATACCCGCAGGGAATGCCGGGACCTTAACTGTGCTACTTCACACATAACAGCTCACGTTTCCAAATGCGTATTGTGTGCATTTTAATGCTCTTTCACATCCCCTTTGCAGGCATCGCCTCTATTTCAGGAGCTCAAAACATTTCAGATCATAAGTTCATTAATCCTTACGACACATCTGGTAACTATTAATAAAAATGACTGCAAAGTAGTTTGCAGCTATAAATATTGAGAAGTATCACGAGGCAAGTGAATATAATTACTCACATTTCACACCACAGAAACCAACACCAACGAGCATCTACCCATTGGTTAAACACACTCAGGGAGCCCCGAGCAGTGACAGAGACAGGAGGGGACTGGGAGAGGAATGAGCACTGCCAACCACAATAGAGAGCAGGGTCCAGGCAGGAGGGGCCTCAGAGAGGCTTCGGGAGCTGGGGACTGCCGCTGCGTGGGCAGGTCTCACACCTGCTACTCGGGCTGACACCACGTGACAGGGAGATGGGACAGCATCCACCAGGCTGTGCACACCTTGCCCATTTCCTCCCCCCGCACCCCCAGAGAAAACCCTCCAGGTGAGCACATCTTCACTTGAAGTCTCGGTGCAGAAAAGCCCCACCTTCCTGACCAGGACAAATGCCCTCGCCATTACCTGTCACCCAGGACACACACCTGCTAGCACTGCCAATGTCATCCTGCACATGTCTTAACTTGTTTGTTGGCTTGAGGTGCTTCTCAAAGCCAGACCCCTTTGAAGGGCAGCAATTAGGTCTCATTCAACTCTGTATTTCCATACATAAACCACTAACTTAAATTGCTTTTTTTTTTTTTTTTTTTTTTTAAGATAAGGTCTCACTAGGGGCCAGGGATTTAGCTCAGTGGTTTCACTCCCTGCTATGCAAGCGCAAGGACCTGAGTTTGATCCCCGGCACCAAAAATTTAAAAAAAGATAAGGTCTCACTATGTAGTCCAGGTTAAGCTCCCAGCAATCTGCCTGCCTCAGGCTCCTCCCAAGGGCTGGGATCACAGGGTGTCTGCCACCAGGCCCAGCAACATGTCTTGCATGAGTGACCAAAAACCACATGAATTACTTGAGTAGTACAAAGACCAACTTATACACTGACATCAAATTTGGGGAAGAAAATGAAGAAATGGAAACAAATCTTTGTAAATGGGGAGGGATGGAGGGGTTGAAGGGAGGGCAGGGCAATGGAGAAAAAATAAGAACCAAGAGAGTTTACATAAAGGTGCAAATATCCAATGATGAATGTCATTATATTGTATACCTAAAATGTACCAATACAATTAATTTTAAAAAGAAAAAAAAACAAATTTGGGAAAAAAACAAGTCTGAGATTTGAGAATAAGGATAGGTAAAGGGAAGAAAAGCTATTGGCTGAAGGAATAAAATAATATTTTTAAAACCTTCCCAACACTGAATTTTCAAGTGCATTTTTTTGTTTGAAAATAAACTTTTCTAATAATCACCTGCTACCCTGAATTTCTTAAATGTCATTTTTAATGGTATCTAAATATAATCTTGTCTTTCTGAAAACAACACTAACCAATGATTTAAATCCAAGTACAAGAAATTATTTTTACAACAAGAAATGTAAGGTTTATTTTTTGCTACAAATAGCCAGGAGGCCTCTCATTTTCTTGCTGCTAAAGTGGGAAAAATAGAAGCAACAAAAGCAAGCAGAAGCAGCACATACAGGAAACTTCAGATCAAAGTAGCCCGGTGGATAAAAACCCAACACAGGTCACCTGGAGCCAAACTCACAGTTTCTCACCACTACTTCTCAGAGGTACTGCTCATGGGGGGGCGTCGGTCGCCTGGAAGAAAGTGAAGTGGCAGCTGGGGAGGTGACATCCAGTCTCTGTGCTCGGCTCCTACGCACCCACATTCCTGGCTGCCTTCCACTTCCACTTCCACTTCCACAAGCCAGGCTGATCTGAAAGCACTGTGTTAGCCCTAATGATTCTGGTGATCTGTCCATCTGGCAGCTGGGTTTATTTTAAATATGAACTGGCATTGTAATGTTTGTGTAAACCTGGTCACATCTGGGGATGCACATCTGAACAGGGGTGATCCTGTTCCACAGGAGGCCTCTGGGCAACGTCACCCCAGGGTGACCAGTGGTCACCAGCTGGTCCTTGACAGAAGCAATCAGCACATCACAGCACAGGGAGGGGACTCCAGACCCCCGACCAGCACCAAAGTCCCCGGCGAGATCTCCATGTATACTGTGGAGTCTTCAGTTCCCTTCTCCTCAAATGAACTCCCTTCCAAACTGAAGCTGCAGGAGCTTCCCGACACACAGAGGCGACATCCTCACGCTCTGCTGCAAGCTGAAAACAACTCCCCACTGACCAAAGGGAATGTTTCAGAAAGACGCAGGAAAGAAAAGGCAGCCAGGACAGGCCCTGCCAGGTGCACTGCTGTGGCTTGTCTGGTTCCTCTTTCCAACACTTCACCGATCCATTCATTCTACAATGTATTGATTTTGTTACTTTTAATCAAACTCAGCTGAAATCTCTCCAGATCAATTTGTGCCCTGAGTCTTGCTTTCTGAATATATAAATCTCAGCTCTGCCCCATTACGCTCTGTGACTGGATGGAGGGGCTCAACCTGCCCGAGTCCCAAGCCATCGGCCACACGGCAGCCACCGCCACACCTGGCGACCCAGCACTTCCAACACAGCTCATGTGACTGAGGAAGTCAACTTTTTATCTTACTAGATGTTAAGTGGTAAATGTATACTGAAAAATGGAAATGCTTTTCAGTATGTTTGGAACAGCTTGGGCATGTGGGTCTACTTCTCAATGGTAAACTTTATGAACTTTAAATGCAGATTAAGTATTTCCAATAAAAATTTAATACCTGAATTGAAATGTGCTATAAATATGAAATATACACGTGATTCCAAGATCTCTATACAGAAAAAGGGTGTTATCTCAATGATTTCTGTACAGGTTGATATGTGTATATCTACAGGTTGATATGACAATACTTTCAACATAGCAGCTTAAAAAGATTGGAAATTAATTTGATCTGCTTTCTTTTTCTTGTTTGTAACACACAATGTTAATGGTCTTTATTCTCCAATCAAATCAAAGACACAGGGTGTCAGACTGGATCATAAAACAAAACACATCCATACGTTCTTTGTAAGAGACAAACCGCATCCACAAGAACACATAAACTAAAAGTAAAAAGGTAGAAAATGATGCTCCATACAACTAGAACCCAAAAGGAGCAGTCATCTCATTTTGAGACCAAGTGTAACTGACCACATTTTTTGTTTTGTTTTTTTTTTGTACCGGGGATCAAACTTGGGACCTTGCGCTTGCAAGGCAGGCGCCAGAACCACTGAGCTAAATCCCCGGCCCTAGAGACCAAGTGCAATTGAAGTCAAAATTATTCAGAAGAAACAAAGAATACTACTACACCATGGTAGAGGAAACAATTCAGCAGTAAGACCTGCTTTCTTTTTAGTGTCTTAAATGTGGCCAGTGGAAAAGTGTAAAAGCCACATGGCTCACACTACATTTTGATGCACAATGCTAGTGAGACTTGGTCCCAAAGCACCAACGGGGAGCCCAACACGGGCCCGGGCACATCTGGAAAGTTTCAGTTAACTCACAATCGCAGAATTGTGCTGTCTTCCAAGATATTTCTAAGCCAGCTTCCTATATTTTTAAGCAATCGATAATTGCATCTGATATAGAAATCAAAAGCTTTTAATTGTGTCTATTAGTCCCAAAGCCATTCAGGATGCAACAGTGATTCTATTTTCCTTCAAGGAAAGAACCTAAGATTTCATTAGTTTACTCATTCACAAATATGTATTAGGCACCTACATGTTCCAAGGATTGTACCAGGAGCTAGGGATGCAGTGTACATAAAACCAAAAAGAGGTCTGGTGCCTAATATTCCCATTTAATTTTAATTACACAAAATGACTTTAATAAGCCAATTTCTATTAGTGGATAAAAGTAAATAATATCATCCAGACAGGGTTTTTATTTCCTTATATTACATATGTTAGTGTAACTTATTCTAATTATTACGTGAGTAAAATGATTAAAAAAAATTATTTCTAGGATTGCTGATGAAGGACACAACTTCTGAGTTTTAGATCTAGTTAGGTTATTTTTGAAACTTGTACAAGGTAACTGACTTTTTTTTTTTTGGTACCGGGGATCAAACTCGGGACCTTGTGCTTGTGAGGCAGGTGCCGGAACCACTGAGCTAAACCCCCAGCCAAAGGTAACAATTTATGTGTATAATGCCAGCACTCTGGGAGGCTGAAAGAGGAGGATTACAAGTTGGAACCCAACCTGGGCAACTGAGCAATCTAGTGAGACCCTGTGTCAAAATAAAGGACAAAAGATACAGCTCAGTGCAAAGGGCCTGGGTTCAATTTCCAGTGCAAGAAAAAAGTTATATGTATTTTGAAAGAAGGTAAAATATTCACTTCATACAAAGTGACAGTTGTTTTTCATGTGTCCATGAAGGGTGAAGGATGCTTACCTAAATCATGCAAAGTTGATCTCTAAACCTCAAAATACATGATCTAAATCCAGGCTGACAGTGTTTATATGCCCTTGAGCTCAGAAATGGCCTATACATTCTGAACGTTTGAAACAAATCCAAAGAATGTATCATGATATAAAAACTGTGAAATTCAAAATTTAGATTATGGTAAAGTTTCACTGGAACACAACCAGGCTCGCTTGTTTACTATTGTCTTTGGCTAATTTTCAGAGATCCATGGCCTGTGAAACCCAAGCTCTCTACTGTCTTGCCTTTTACAAAGAAGTCTGCCAATCCTTGGTCTAGAGAATCATGCAACAAAAGAATACAATGCTCATTTCTGACGAACACCTAGCAGACAGGTCTGCCAACTGTCTTCTGTGCTGCCTCAGAAATTCTCGTTTGCTGGAGTACATTTTAGTTATAATTCATTATTTTTCAGATTAGCTATTAAACCTGATTCTGAAGACAACCTTGTAAACTTAGTATCTGAATCTGTCAATCCACTGCCTATTTCCTTTTGGAGCAAAGGTAGAAAGCAAAATGTTATGATTCTGGAAAACTGAGAGTGTTCTAACAGTGGTAAGAGTGCCTAAGAATTCATTACTAAAGCAATGGAAAGAAAATCAGTTTTAAATTTTTTAATTTAAGTTTTATTTGTTTTGTGGTGCCGGGGACAGAACCCATGGCCTTGCACACCGGGGGCAAGTACTCTATCACTGAGCCACACCCAGCACAGAAATTTCTGAAAATTAAACAAAGCAAGCTCAGCTTCCACCAGGCCTCTGCACACTTCCTTTGTTACATCCAGAACAAATCAATGTGGCATGTGTGTACATGTGCATTTATCCTGGGTATCAGCTTAGAGAGGAAAAGACGCATCTGTGTTACTCCTGAAAACACTTGATGGTTAAGGACAAGAGAGGCTGGAAAACCAAGTACAGAGCCATTTTCATATTTTAGCAGGTTAAGAGGGTGAGTGAGCCTTCCTCAAGACACAGGTAAGTGTTTCTACAGTTCATTTCTCCAAGGAAGCCCACGTGTGACAGCCCAAGAGCACCCTAAGGAAGAGGTGCTGGGGGGAGGAGTACTCGCGCTAGCCAGCCTGCCTCCCAGACAGAAGGACCTCAGGGATGAGACGCAGAGGCCCCAGGGGCATCTCTGCCACATCTACAGAGGCTGCAGGCCACTGCCCTCTGTGCCGGGCTGGGCAGCCGCACTGGGGGGTCAGGGAAGGAGGAGAGAGGTGGCCTTGAAGCAGATAAGGCCACCCTGGCCAAAGGGACAGACATGCAAAAGAAAGGCTGCAACATGGCTGCACTTTTGATGGTGGAAACTAAATGTGACCATTAACTCTTCAATTCCCCAGATTAATCCATGATGCCACTTGGAATCCTGAACTCTGAAGCACATAAATAGTTCATCTGAAGACAGACTTCCAGATACGTGAAAAAAGCTATCACACCAAATTAATTCAATCTAACTAATTGGAGAGCAGGAAGTTCTTTCAATTATTTTATGTGCTGTCTGAGAAACACACTTGAATATGAGTGCAGATTTCCTTAATTGCAGTTCATTATTTTCCAGATTCCTTACTAAACTTGTATCAGAAGGTCAAAGACAGCAATTTCGTCAGCTGCCACCTCTTTCGGTGCAGTATCTTTGCATTTCTGGAACTCAGACAGAAGCTGATTACAATCCAAACCAATCTCCATAAAAACGAGGAACCTAACTGTTTATGACTATGTTCAAACTGAAAGACTTCGTAAGTTATGAGGATCTTTGTTAACTTCAACCTTGCAAGAGAAGATCCAGGAATCTTTTCCAATGCATCCCAGACTCGCCTGCTGTTGAATGTGATGCCAGGAAGGCATCTTGCCCAAGAGCCTGCTAAATGCAAAGACTGGGCTGAGACACCTTCCTCTCTCACTGCTTCCCGTGCCCATGGGCCTGGGGGGAACTGACCGTGCTGGTCTGCAAATGTCAAGGACACTCTGATTAAAAGTGTCTTCTGATAATAATCACACTGTCATTACACAACCTGTGCTCCTCTCCCAATTTACCAGAGACTGGTAGAAACAGAGCTCATCTCTCCTCAGTCTTCAGCTGGGTTATTTCATATTCTCACGAACATCCTGTGTATAAAGAGCAGAAGTGGCAGGAATCCCACAGATCTCTTTAGAGAGCACCTTGTTGTCTATAAATCATGGTCTTCATTCCCAGTTGTCACCATTCTCTGTTCATTTCAATTCTCTCTTTCCGTGACTGTCATCCCCCTACTACAAAAGCCCTTCAGGGACAACTTCCTGCAGCACTGACATGGCCGCTTGGCCTCCTCACAGTGCACTTCTGACACTGTCCTCAGGAATGCTTCCACGGGGTCACTGTGTTTCCAGAAATGACAGATCCAGAACCCCGAGCCCCGAGCTGAATGCACAGTGTCACCCGCTCACACCACGGAGAGGGTGGGCAGGAGAGTGGGTACTTCATTACTAGGACCGTCTCAGAGATGGACGTTTGAGTCTCCAAGCTAACCCTAGACACAAACATGAAGAGGAAGTGGTTGCATTTCTTTCCTCACAGGTGGAAAATGGAGAGAGAAATGGTGTTTACAATGGTGAAAGGAGAAGGCAAGAGGGAGGCAGAGACAAAGGCTGTGTTACTGAACACGGGCTGTTTGGTTCCCACACACCGTCACGGCGCACTCCCAGGGGCTGGGGGCTTCTGTCTCGGCTTTTGTACTGTTTCACATTGTAACCTACAGTAACGCTGCCATCTCTTTACTGTCTCTAAGTCCCATGCAATGTTAACACAGTCTTTAGCCCCTCCCCTACTGTAGCATGGATTCCGGGGAGGCAAACGGATTGATTTCTAGTTGATATTGTTCTGAACATCTAAATGTCGGTCGTGCTTATTTAGTGTGCATTCACATAGGGCATGGACCTGGATGCACTCATGGCTATGGCAGCACTAATAGAGCGAGGAACCCCAGGGACCACACATGTCTCTTTGGGCCCCTGTTCAGGTGCACCTGAGATGCCAGCCCTGGAGCCAGGCAAGGCCAGCAGGGACCGGGGAGCCCAGACAGGCTCACTTTACCTCTGTGAATATCAAAGACGCCCTTGTCTCTTCAGTGGAAAGTGAGGGAAGAGGGCCGGCAATGCGAGCTGCTGGGTTCGCAGCGCTGGACTGTGCTGACCGTCACTCCGTGGTTTGAAGAGTGGCCTCCTGCGGATGGCAGGGCTCCACCTTGGGCCTGTAATGTTCAGCACTGAGTTTGATTTGCAAATGCAGGCTTCAACTTTCAGAAGTATGCACGAAATGGCTACAATATATGTATTTCTTTTTAAAAGCTACTCGAAAAGATCCCAGGAATGTTAAAATCAAAATAAAAACTTTTAGAAATGAATGTGAAGTTCTCCCTTTATGAGGTGTTATCAAAACAGTGAATGTCTACATTTTTGTAAAAATGTGCTTCAGTAAAAGCCACACTGTCATTAATCCTCCTCCTCACCTCAAACACACTCACCCCACTGTTCTCGCCACTTTCTGAAGCAGTTCTGGAAGCCCTCTTTAATGGCCTTACTTGCATTGCTGTAGCTGCCTCAACATCCTCAGTTCAAAACATTTCCTTTTCATGGTCATTTTGATTTGGGGGAAGAGCCACTATTCACATGGTGCCAGATCCCTAGAATAAGGTGGGTGAGGATGCTGTGATGTTCTTGTCTGGGGATTTTTGCTGTTGTTTTGAGACTGGGTCTAGCTATATAGTCCAGCCTGGCCTTGAACTCACCGTGTAGCCCAGCCTGGCCTCAAATTTGTGGTAATCGTCCTACCTCACCCTCCAAGTGCTGAGATCCCAGGCACGTGCCACCATCCCTGCACACACCGTAATGGTTTACAACCCTGCTTTTCCAGGGGCAATGACATTTACTCCATTTTGTTTTATCACATCTCACAAAGACACTCACAAAAGAAAACTTCCAATACTGCTTCAGAAAGTGGCAAGAGCGATGGGAGAGGGGTGTTTAAGGCGAGGGGGAGGATTCTGGGAGGGACCAATGGCCATGTGTCTTACTGTAATAATATTTAAATTTAAGCACTTACCATACAACTGATCACACCTATTTTTGTGTCAATAAGAAAACATAATAATAAAAGTACTACACTGATGAGAGCGCTGTCAGCCAGCCAGAAGCACAGTGAGTTAATATTCCCTTTAAAGACACTGAAGATGCACTTTCATGCGAATGGCTAACGGCTCGGATGAGGGCAGAGTCCCACTGTTTCCAACCTGCACTCCCACCCTGGGCAGGACCTTCGTGTCTAGGGCCAAGTGAGGCAGCTCTGCCGGCCATGACCACCAAGCGGCAGGGCCAGAGCTGTGGAAACTAGAGGTGGCCGTGGAGCCAAGGGCTGGCCCCCCCACACCTCACCTCTGTACCTCTGCGTCACAGAGAGCTCGCAGGCCTTCTCCCTGTAGGAAAGGGGAGAAGACCTGTTCTGAAGCCAGAACCTCAAATTGTAGCTGTCAAATCTGACTTCCCAGTGCCTGGGACCCTGCTATAGTGAAGATTACTACACCACACTGAGGGACACTGAGCCTGTGGCTCTTTGCAGTGCTGGGGACTGAAGCAGCCCACCGAGCTACATCCCCATCCTATCCTACTCTTCTGAGATGCACAGACTGTGCTAGAGCTTGTGAGCCTCCTGCCTCAGCCTCCTAGGGTGCTCGGATTACAGGCGAGCACCGTCACACCCAGCTGCAATAGAGCCGTTTTCTTCTTACCATTATTTCCCACCCACTGGTACTGAAGTGCTCCATCCCTAAGGACGAAACACCACTCAGGGTGTGACACCTTAAAGCATATTAAAGTGACCCGACTGGGAGAAACACTTCTATTGACACTGCCCTTTAAAATTATAATTTACCTCTCACAGAGCTTTAGTAGAGAAAGGAACCATAAAGGAGCGGGAACACCTCTGATCTCTCAACTCTCAAAAGAAAAGCTAGAGTTTTCTCATGTCTAGGGATATTCTTTAGTGGAACTTCCAACAGCTTAGGGAAGCAAGTTCATACGCAGGTCTGGATTCTGCAAATCCCACTCCGATGTGATTCTCTCCCCTCTCCCCTAAAACACGGTGCTTTCCACTGCTGCCTGACACAGATCCACAGTTTAACTGCATAATCCGTGCATGTGGATGGTGAGCCAACTGATGCCCGCTCTGTACCTCCTGCACACCAGTATGGTTCACGGGAGCTCTGTTCCCCAGGGGTTCTATTCTAGGAGATAATCAACCAACATATAAACCAGTAACGATGCCCAGTAAGATTAATCATGGATCCCAGCACTCTGGGAAGCTGAGGCAGAAGGCTCACAAGCAAGCCCAGACTGGGCAACTTAGGGAGACCTTATCTCAAAATAAAAAAAGGGCTGAGGATGTAGCTCAGTGTGAAGGCCCTAAGTTCAATACCCAGTACCTGCCTCCCTCCAAAAATCCCAAGATCAATCACTGTACTGTACTGTGGATGCATGTGCATGTGTAGTGGAGGCTCTTTTAGTTTGGCTGAGGAAGTGAGGCCACTATAAACTCAGGCCCTCTTCCTGAGAATGGCCTTTTGTGACCTGTTCAGAAGTAGACATCCTACAGGAGACTGAGAGGCCATGCAAGGACTTTAGAGAACTTTCTCAGTAGGAGGGAAGACAAGGGCCAAAACCCCGGAGGCCAAAATGTGTTTCATGTGTTCCTGACATAAAAGGCGGAAAAGACAGAACACAGTGAAGAAAGAAAGAAAGGGCGTGAAGGTGAAAGGCTGGGGCACCAGACTCCAGCAAGCCTCACAAAGCCTGCTAAGACATTCGGGTCTGATTCTGTCCTGGGAAGGTTTTGAGCCATGGGGTCACGGAAGCTCTGGAAGATTTCTCCGAGTGCTCAGTACAAATAAAGCCACAGAGCTGAACGGGCAGTGGGGGAAAGAGAGGACCTGGGACGCAGCACTGGGCACCCGGACACCAGAGGCTTGATGGGTGCTGCGGTCCCAGGAGAGGCCCTGGAAAGCTTTGTGCTGATGCAGTCAGGGCAGTGAGGACAAAGACGGTGACCTTAAAGAAAGGGAAACAGGTGTTTTCACAGGCACACTGGACTACTAATACTAAGGGCAGTTGTAGGCATATATTTTTATATATTATGAAATGTGAAATATTTCTGTGAGGCCAGTTTCCCCAAAACCTTTGCTCATAATGCTCAAAAAAATGCACTTGAGTAAATAAGCAAAAAGTGCCAAGGGACTCTTAACTACTTCAAGGAAACTGCTGTTATCCAGGATGTGACAAGTCACAGTTCTCTTCCATCATCGGGTTTGCTTCGACACACTGTGTTCCTGTCACGTCCAGAGAGCCGATCACTTACTGCCAGAACAATGGGAGTGTAAATACATCCTCCCGTGTGGCAGGCAGGTCCTTTGACTTGCCACATCAAAAACTGAAAATAGCTTTAAAAAAATTATATCTATGGGAGGCTGATTCCATGAATTTAATGCGATTCCAATTTCCTTCGACTTAGACAACTGTCTTCACTGAACAGCAACTGGAAAACTGTGGCTATTAAACTTAAAGGTGCACAAGAAACACCACAGATGCTTGTAAGCACAGCCTAGAAAGTGGCCCAGGGTGGCCCTGGGTCCCCAGCACAGGCTGAGAAACTGGACCTTTTCAAAAGCTTCCCTGGTAGCTCACTTCATGAACTCAGTTTGCAAACTTTACTTTGACAAACAAGGAAATGGACATCAAGAACAGAACGGTGTACACAATAACAAACCACTGGAAAAAAGCATTTTGCCTACCTTGACCCAGCCACAGCCCCAGACCCATTTTACAATGTGTCAAGCGCCCCCTACGTGCCTAGTTAATAGAACGTGAACATTTCCAAACTCCCACTGTTCAATTCATCTACTGCATGTGTGTGCTTATGTACATATGCTTATGTAAGAGTGTAAATGCTTGTGTAAGGCTGACTGAAAAATTAGTACCTTCACACCAGCCTTCTAAAACCAGCTGTCTCCCTTAAACACACACTCACAACCTTAGAAAGTTCCTGTTAACAGTTCAGTCTCAGGTAACCACTGACCTGCATTTCTGCAACTCGTTTAAAAGAATATGGAGAAGCCAACATCAAAAGACCTATTTAGCCAACTGCACTTGCAATGTATGTGTTTTTAAATGAACATAAATAAATCCTCATTTATCATTTTCTGCTGAGTTAACACCCATATACAGCTGGAAATTGCATTTCCAACAGGGTTCCCATTCACCATTGCATAAGAACAACTTCCTGATTGTTTGGAAAACCCTTTAACCTTTTCTCTAACACTTATTCCAGGGCTAGGGAGAGTTTTAAGAAAAAAGGAAATAAGACAAGTGATCGTTTTTTAATGAAAGGAAAGATTATCCACAGCAGAGGAAACAGAGGTTGAGGGGGAAGGACAGTCATGATTCAAAATTGTTTGAAATGAGAAATGAAATCAAGAATTAAAAACAGAATTACATTTTCTACTTGGCAATACACAAACAACACTAAGTGCACTTCATAAATTTTACTATTGTTGCTCTAAGTGATATTACCCTAAATCATATTAGTAGCGTACTTGGCATTTTTTAAAAGCAGAAAGGATAGAGCGCGTCAATAAGTTTAAACAGCTCTGTTATCTCTGAAGGGTGGAAGAGAAATTATCACAAGCTTTCGGCAGGCTTAAAAGCCCACTTCTAATGTCCCCACTGTTGCAATCCCTTCACCTCCAGCCGCGGCACAACATACAGGCCCACGCTGCCAGCAATCTACTAGAAAACATTCACTGCTGCTCTCTTTTGTTGTTGTCATTGTTTTTTTTGGTACCAGGGATCAAACTCAGGTCCTTCCACTTGCGAGGCAGGTGGTGGAACCACTGAGCTAAATCCCCGGCCCCTCACTGCTGCTTTCTTTTTTTTTTTTTTCTTTTTTTTTTGGTACCAGGGATCGAACTCAGGTCCTTGAGCTTGCAAGGCCAGCGACAGAACCACTGAGCTAAATTCCCGGCCCATCACTGCTGCTTTCTTGACACTTTTTACCTGGTGTGCAAGGGGCAGTGGCTGTCTGGCCCGTCTGTCATCACGGACAGGAAAGAGAGACTTCAGCAGCTTCGGCATCTGCGGCACCAGGGACTTCACTGGATTCAAGTAGGAGGCTGCGAGACTACTGAGTCCTGTGTCAAAATTAATAGGAAAAAAATATAAAACCAAATGGAGGCCATTTTCTTTCCTGTAAATTTGCCAGTTATCACCTGTAAGCAAAGCTAACTATAAATTTTAAGAAGGTACCCTTAAAAGTTAATATTAGAAAAAGATACTATTAACCATAGTTATCCTCAAATACAATGCCATTTCTTAAAACCAACTACCTAACCTTCCATAAGGTGCTAACACTGATGTTTCCATCAGCGTCAGAAGGGTACTCTACCCCAGTTCTTGGCAACAACTGGTTCAAGGACTAACTTCTGCTGTAGAATGAAAAGGGACTAGATTTTTGAATCACATAATCAGTGGCATCCAGTAGGCGTCATTCTTGTAGACATCAAGCTCTTAAAGTCATGCTCTTCCTCAACTATAACTTTTCGTAACTATTTACTAAAAGAAACAATAAACCTGACCTTTTGGGGAAAGGATAGTGATTAGCTATTTTTAAAAGAGAGGGACAGCTGTCTACATAACTACATGCTTGCCTAGTGTCATTACCAAAGACTGGGATAAGAAGTGCTGACAATACCTGAGGTATAGCAAGATTTCTTTCCCCTTAAAACACCATATCCATGTAACACCTTGAAAGAATACTGAAATTGCCTTGAAGAACATGTAGGTTCTCCCTGCAGGAAAGGGCCACAAACACTGCCAGCCCTCTACTCTACGCAACCCCACGGGGACTCTGGACTCCCTGGCAGCACAGCAGGTGAGACAGGTACAGTTGCAAGGTTTCTGCACTACACATAAGGGAGTGTCACTTGACTGAAAAACTCAGGATGTATATTGTCATCATGAGAGTGACCACTCAGGAGATGAAGTGAGATGGCTCCACTACCAAGACAGACGTTACAACTGAGCTCAGAAAAGTCTGTTTACAGAAAAAGCAAAAGCAGGGAAGAGAAACAAACAAAAAGAGACATGAGCAGAGAATAAACGTTAAGATGAATAAAGAGTCAGAGGATGGAATCACATCAGTGCTGAGAAAAACAGACAATCCCAAGTTCTATCTCTAGTTAATCTAACATCCAGAAGGAGTATGATCCGTAACTGAACAAGGATCTAGCCAGTGGTGGCGGACCTATGGCACGCACGCCGCAGTGGGCTGTCTGTCATTGCTGAACGCTCTAAAAGGTTCGCCATCACTCATCTAGCCACTATGCAATCAAAGGCTGCACGTATTGCGACACCAGAGAAAGGGAGGTGGGAAAGGAGCTGGGCACATGGTAAGTCAGGCTGGCCAGGACTGGGTCTTTCTGAAATCCAGGGGTACTTGGGGACACAGCATGGTACTTTTTTTTTTTTACTGTTGTTTGTTTGATATTTTCCATAATAAAGGGTTTCCAAAGTGTGGGAGCAAAATTAAAACTTTGAACATCTAAAAGAAATCAAGGATTTGCCACTAAAAGACAACTACTGAAAGCATGGATGACAGGTATGACGCACTACAGAAGAAACTAAACCCAGAAGAACACAGTGGAATGCAAGAGCTGTGACGAGCAAAGCAAATGTCAAGTATGTAAACCAAGTGAGCGTGGACTGGTTCTAACTGCAGAACCACCACCACATGTAGGGAATTTAAACTAGGTGGTACCCTGCGACTCAGTAATTTCACTTCCAAGCATTTACTCCACAAAAAGACTTATCCAAAAATAAGCTCTATTCATAGTACCCCCAACTGGGAAAACACAAATGTTCACAGGCAGTAGAACCAACTAAAAACTGTGATAAATTCAATTGTGATAGTGAAGTACTTCTCAGCAGTAGAAAATGTATTACGGATGGCAGCAGCAACGTGCAAGACAAACATCCATGCTGAGCAAGGGTCCAGCTCAAGAAGGCCACAAACACCTTGGTTCCATTTATGTGCAGCTGCAGATGGAGCCTGCAGCAACAGAAACCAGCACACTGGCTGGCGACAGGGACTAGCTGGGTCATGGGAATGTTCCACATCGTAAGTAGGAGTCACATGTGTGTGTGCATGCATATGCATGTGTATCTACCCAAAATACATATCTATGTATACAAATACATTGGACAAAGCTTATTAAATATGACCCATGGTCATGAAAAGAGAGTCAATAACAATAGATTTTTGTGTGATTTAGCAAACACTTTAAGGCAGCTTTTTAAAATTAGTCCAAGGAGGAAAACAATGCGGTCTTAACAAATGCCCGGCAGCAAATGGAAATTCTAGAACTGAAAAGAACAATAACTGAAATTTAAAAAATTCTCTGGATGTGCTCAACAGAACACTGGAAATGGCATAAGAAATGATCCAACCAGAAGACAGGAGAATGAGATAATCAGGCTAAAAACACAAAGTAAGGGGCCAGGGATTTAGCTCAGTGGTTCCGCCACTTGCCTTACAAGCAGAAGGTCCCAAGTTCGGTCCCCAGTACCAAAAAACCCCCCAAAAACCCAAAAACACAAAGTAAGAACAGAGCCTCTGGGAACTGTGTGGCAACGCCAGGCAACCTGACCTGTGTGTTATTAGTTACAGAAGGACAAGGGAGAGATAAAAACAGAGAAAACATTCTAATGAAAACTGGCTGAAAATTTCTCAAATTTGCTGAAAACATCAACTTACAGATGCAAGAACATCAGTGAAACCCAAGCAAGATGAACAGTAAGAAAACTACAGGGCCAGGGATTTAGCTCAGTGGTTCCACCACCTGCCTCGCAAGTGCCAAGGTCCAGAGTTCGATCCCCAGTACCAAAAAAAAAAAAAAAAAAGAAAGAAAACTATTCATAGTTAAATGCTAAAAACAAAGATAAGAAAAAGAAATAAAAGAAATAAAAACAAAGATAAGGAGGAATTCTGAAAGCAGACCAACTATACAAAGACACATCACATGCGGGGAGGCAGTACAAGGGCTGGGTGAGGTCGCAGCAGGCAAGGACTGGAAGGTGAGGAAGCAGCTCTGCAGAGCTAGAGGAAAAACGCAAGCAGCCCAGAATTCTCTAGGTGGCCAAAACAGCCTTTTAAAAAAGAAAAGAAAATGAACAAAAACAGGGACATAAAGACAATCCCAAGAGAGGAGAGCACTTCTCTCCAGGAGAAATGCACTGCAAGAAATTCTCAGCACATTCTTCAGGCTACAAAAAGTGAAACCAGATGAAAACAAGTTCTTCAGGGAGGACTGAATAGTGCCTGAAATAATAAATATGAGGAAAAATATATAAGATTAGCCACTTAGTTTCCTTAAAAGACAAGTAGCTGTTTTAAAGCAAAAAAAAAGAGATTGTAAAGTGTATACCATCTAGAGACTGAAATATTGAAGAAACTATTCCCTGACCATGATAAAATTAAACAAAAAATTTAAAATATCCCCAAATACACAAACATGAGTTAGCATGGTACTGCATAACCCATAGGTCAAAGAAATCAAGAAGGGAATTTAAACATATTCTAAATAGAATGATAAGGAAAGCAAAACATGACACACACTACATAAGCAGAAATTCTTAAAATTAATGAAATAAAAAATAACAAAGAAGATTAACCACATCAAAAGTTGGTTCTATGAGATTAATACATCTAATAAATCTGTCAACCCCAATAATTATCATTATCGGAATAAAAAGAAACTGTACAAAAGATACAAATCTCAAAATAATAATAAGGTAAGGCTGTGACATATATGAAAAAATGTTTTGTGGTACTGGAGACTGAATACAGGGTCTCTGCACTGAGCTACATCCCAGTCCTTTAATTCTCAGAGACCAGGGTCTCCCTAAATTGGCTAAATTGCCAAGGCGGGGCTTGAACTTGTGACCTTCCTGCCTCAGAGTTCCAGTGTTGGGATCACAGGTGTGCACCATCATGCCTGGCTGAAAAGAAGTTTAATAACCTACATGAAACAGAAAATTCATTGAAAAACATAACTTATGAAGACTGACTCATAAAGAATACAAAAATTAAAACAACCCTATATTAAAGAAACATAAGTTATAATTTAAAATCTTCCCACAACGAAAATTCCAGGTCCAAATAGTGTCACTGGGGAATTCTGTCAAACATTTAAGGAAGGCATAGCACCAAACATATATAAACCCTTCCAAAAAAATCTGAGGAGAAAGATCTCCCTAGTCATATTATGAGGCCAACACAATCATGATACCAACATCTACCAAAAACACAAATATGAGAAAATAACAAATTACAGGTAGATATTCATCATGGAACATGCACTCAAAAATCCTTAACAAAATATTAGCAAATGAAGTCAAGCAATATAAAGGATAAGACATCAGGATCAAAAGTACAGTATTTATCAGAGGAATGCAGGATGAACCCAACATTCCAAAACCAAGGTAACTCAACATGTTAAGTCAAGAAAGGGAAAAACTGAGATGGACATTAGCAGAATAGTGGCTACCTAGCAGGAAACTGTGACTTAAACTCTTCTGAAAAATGCTCAAATTTCATGATAGTGAGTGACAAATGAAAAGATAACATACCTGGATCTGGAGAGTGGTTACTTTGGGGACAATCAGGTAGGGTTGGGGGTGCTGGAGCTATTCCTCTGGAAACTGGTGCTTGGGATAAATCCTGTTGACTTTCCCACCGGCCCTATAATAGGACAAAATCAGTTCTTTTGTTTCAAATTAATCAATTAGCAGAAAAAAATTAAGGATATTCACATGAAAAAGTGTTCTGTATTACCAAAGCTTTACTCTTGTTCCAGAATGTAAGTTTGATTATGTAAGCACGTCTTCCCACTCAGCATCGTGCTTACAGTAGGTCCCCTCATGGTGACACCGCCTCACATGTAGGTGTCCCTCCACCTCACAACTGACAATCTCCCAGTGAGTCATCCTGATACTCTTTCTGCTACATCTTGTTACCTCCTCAACATACACTCTGCTTCTGAGGCTGTGTCTGCTCCCTGCCTCGAGAGACCCTTTTTCACTTCGCTTCCAAAGGAAGCCAGCACACCCTACTGCCCCCTCCCCATCCCAGAAGTATGCATTTCCTCTATCTGCTCCTGGTGCCCCAAGTGCAAACTCTCAGGCAGCACAGCCTCACATTTTGAATAAACCCGCAGTTCCCTCTGACTTGATCCTCTGACACTACCTTCTTTCTCACTGGCCTTTGATGACGGTACTTAGCATTAGTTTTCACTAGTGTTCTGCAGATGAACAGCCCCACGGACGAGCAGCTGCCTGAAACAGCCTCTGCTGCTCAAGCCGGAGCGAGGGGAGAGGCCGCACGGGTTTCTGCTGTGTATTGGGAACCTATCTGCTTTTAGCAGTAACCTAAGTACTGATCATAAAATCAATAAGCCCTAAGTGAGCTGGATCGAATTTACCTCCGAGAGTGTGGCCACTGTTCCCTAGGAACTCTCTCAGCACTTGAGAGCATTTTAAAAATGGCATGATGTTCAGTGCTCACTAGGAAGCAGGGAGACAAAGCAGACACGAACACATGATCAGGAACACATGAACTCTGAAACGCTGCACTGTAGGAGCAGTTGTGTTATGATGGATCATTCGCTGATTTACATACTTTGAGGTTTTGTTCATGTTTTCACATTTAAATTTAATTATCTGTCTAGGAGGCTGCGGCTCTGCAAACCCTGGAATGTGGCAATCAGGTGCCTGAACACTAAGGTCACCAATCTCCAGGGCTTCTCAGGCTCGGGTTGGTGTCAAGTTCGCACAAGGCTGTTCTGAAAACAACTCTGTTTTAGAGTAAGTGTATTTTCATATTTTAGATTTTCTTCATTGTTTGGCAGCTGACATTCTTGCAGGGACATTATTCTGTCCCTTAGGAAAACTACATAGCTGATTTGGAGTCAGCACCTGGCCTGTCAGATGCAGAATGGTCCAGTGACAAATAATATAGGTGTCACCTCTTCCCCAGGCAGACTCGGGCGCCCAGCTGGCATGCCTCAACATTACTATGGAGGCAGAACCAAGCAGTCAGACTGCCTGCCTCGCTCACATCTTCCCAGCGAGAATGTGTGACAGGATTAGACAATGCCTAGGTCCCGCTGGCCTGTCCACTAAGGCGAGCTAAGGCACCTGGCACTTCCGTCCACCTGTCCTCCAGCCAACCAGCCCAGAGGAATCCCAAAGCTTCCTGTGCCCAGGTCCAGTGCCCACAGACAGGGGTCTCAAGACTCAGGGAGGAATGGGCTCTGCTTCCGAGGGAACAAATCCAGTGATAAAACAGGCAGATGCACTCCCTCCTCCAGTGGCTGCCCACAGTCACTGCGCTGAAACCCTCTGCTGTTCATCAGTCTTTCTCCTTCTCTGGTCAGAGATGAACCCCGTACAGTGCAAATGCTTTCTCCCAGGGACAGGGAGGGTATGTCTTCCTATTAAATCTGAGGTGCTGGGCTATTCTGCAGTTCTCCTTTCTTTACTGACATGCTAAGATAATAAAAAAATATGAGGCAACCCAGTTAAAAGACTTCAGGAGGTGATGAACTTGGGACTATGAATAAGAGACTCTCAAAGACTTTGGAACTTCCAGGTCTCCCAGATACCTCAGGTCTCGAAAGGTAAAAGAGTACATTTTTGGTTTTGTTTTTTAATTTCTACCACAATGATATGGACCCTACGCATCCCAGAATCTCAAAAGATCAATCTCTGATCTGTTTCTAACACTCTCCACATCTACTGAACTTTAGAATTGGCCACACACGAAAGAAAAAAGATGCTGGTTTTGTTTAGACCCCCAGAGGAGCCCCATAACTATTAGGGATTGTTTGTTCTACAGGCAGAACAAAGAAACACAATCCTGAGACCGCAATTACTGGGAGCTGACACCATGCCCAGAGGACAGGCAACACGGCAGGAGCCCAGGGGCCCTCAGTGACTTCTGGGCCCCGGCTTTCCCATCCCTGCTCCTCTGCCAAGTACACATTCTTTGGCTTTTCCGTAAAAGGGTCCCGTTTGACCAGGAAGGCGACACAGAGGTAAATAAAGAAAAGTGTCAGTGACATTTCGGGTCCAAAGGTAGCTCCTAATGCAGCTAGGGAAGAAGTGACTCATGTTTGGCATGGGCTGGCACCAATGCTGTGCTGAGTAATGACAGTTTCGGGAAGGCAATGTGACCAAAACACACAGCTCGGTTTTGTTAAGTGAGTATCACTCAAGCTATGGACTGATTTTAATTCCATCAAAGACACCAGATTATAAGGGAACTATGTACCCTACTAATTTACTAAAAATATAATTTCCCCTAAAATGACTTTAGAAATAACAATGTTTTCAATGATACCTTTCCTTGGCTTGCAAAGACCTGAGTGCACAGCCAACTTTAAAGTGGAAAGACCAACAACAGGCTGAAATTAATTTTGCACCTAAATATCTGCCGGTAGACAGTCATAAAAAGCCTGCTAAGTTTTCATTATAACTATTTTTAAAATCTCCTTACAATAATAATGAAACACCAGTAACAGTAAATAGCAACACCCTTTCAATTAGGGTTCATAGTTTATATTTTTAATTGAAAGTGTTTTCCCAAGAGTGAGTTCTTTTAGGCCCTAAGGTAAATTTAAAATTTGGAATAATCAAATTCTATTTTTTAAAGATTAATTAGTTCATCAATTCAATCTTAGTGGAGCCCAGTAAAGCAATTCCAATTCTGCCATGTGAGGAGTGTCAATAAAGAAGGGTATGCAAAACAGGCCGGCCTGATTCAAGGTACTATTAGGCCATGCTGAGTCTGTTTTGAGAACTTGTTTCTGCTTCACCTCACTGTCCCAATAGCCCACATCCTATCAGCCCCTCCTTTCCTGCCTCCCTGCCACCCTTCTAATGCTGTTGCTCAAGGACGATCCTTAGCTCTGACAGTAACTGACCACTCAAGGAGAGGGAGACTGGAGCCTGTCTGGTGGTCTCTCCCTGCTTCTGAACATCTTTTCGGGACCTGGAACACTCTTGCATTGGAACGTGGTGTGCAGGTTCTAACCTATACTTCCTGTAACCCACATCAGAGGGAGAGATTTGCACATTAACAGAAACAGAGAACCCAGAGATAGCCCCGCATAAGTCTGCCAGGTACATGCAACTCCTATTAGTATAATTTTCAATTACTTCAAAATGTATTTTCTAGCATTTTCAGCACTGCCAGATCCAGGTTTAAATTCTATTTCTGACTCAACTCTCCTGGACATTAAATACTTTGTGCAAAGAAACCAAGATGGCCCTTCTCTGCAAAATCCTCAGAACCTCCTAGACTTTTACAATCTTGAACCCAGGTACCAAGCAACACCTACTAAGAATAAGATACTGACCATCAGAGTTATTGCTTCAAAGAGAAAGAGTTAGTTCAGGGTCCAATGTGGGCATCCTATAGAAGCTACATTTAAAAATGTATTTGTGTTGTGAAGGTAAGAGCACACGGTATTTATGGTTTACACAGCAGGGTAGTATTTGTATCCCATCCACTCATTAGGAAAACCTAATGGATTAACATTCATGACAGGGCCGTATTTCCTATGTCTCACTGCCAGGTGGCTCTGAACCATCAGTGGTACATGAATGACTATCCCATCAGGCAGCATGGGACAGCCCCATTGGGTGGTACAAGCCACTCAATGGGACAGTCATGCATGTACCGCCAGTAAGTGGTTCAAGCCAGCAGGAACATGTTAATTACCTCTCCATAGATCTCTGAAAACTGAGAAATGCAAGAAGTCTCCAAAAGAAAAGGAAAACCAAACATGAGTCTTTGACATTTCCAAAACAATAATTTCTCCAGCAACTGCTCCTTCAATAATCAAATTACGGATATGGCATCTGGAGACCACCTCATGCCACTAAATATAAACTTCTAGCAACTTAAAAGGTTAGAGAGCAACATTTAAAAATTTTAAATAGGTAAACTGGTTGCGTGGTCTGAAAACCAAACAGGAGAAAGCTCCAGGAAGAAGCTCCTCCTACCTCCACCCGCACCTCCTGCCCTCCTCTGCCTCTCTCCCAGGGCAGGTAACAGGCAGCTTTCACTTCCTGTGTATCTATACAGTTTCTTGTGTTCTGGTAAGCATTATCTGTACACAGCCACACACCCCACTCATCCCTGCCTTTTACAACATACACCGCACTTCCTGTCTGATCACTGACAATGCTTGGCAATGTTTGCAAGTTAGTTCCTAGAGGGGTTCGCATTTCCACTGCTGCGTACTAACCTATTTGTGCGTGTGAAAAATACACTTAGCCAGACTGCACAGCCAGGCATTTAGCTTGTTTCTAGTCCTTTGCTGTCACAAGAACAGCGCTATGTATGTGTGCCACTCCCATGTGTGTAGGCATTGCTGTGTTCAGGGATTAATAGTGCTTCTAGCTTTCATGTCTCCATCAGTTTAAACTCTACCTGTTCCTAAGGGACACTCTTACTGGTGCATTCATAACACATCCTAATTTCAATGCAAAGACATGTGTCCTTTAAAGACTACAAGGTGAGTTTCTGTGTCTTGCTATTAGGGAGAAAGATGTTTCTTTTGTCACTAGGGAAATTCACTTTGAAAAATACTTGTATTCCCTGGTGGTCCATGCCTATAATCCCAGTACTCTGGGAGGCCGAGGCAAGATAATCACAAGTTCAAACCGAGCCGGGGCAACTTGGCAAGATAGCGAGATCCCATCTTAAAATAAAACAGAGGGCTAAGGATATAGCTCAGTGCAAAGGCCTTAGGTTCAATCCCAGTATGTCAAAAAGACAGGAGAGGAAGGAAGAGGAGGGAGAGGAAAGGGGGAAGGGAGAAAAGCGGACTTGGATTCCTGAATAACCTTTTAAGATATCCTACTTTTGATAAGCCTACGGGGCCCATCAACTGAAAATGGGGAGCTACACTCTTCTCCCTGAGTGAGCTAGACTCAAACGCATCTTGCTTACTCTCACCCTCCACCACCTGCATGTCATTAAACATGCGGCTGCCACCAAATAGCTCTCCTTCACCTGGCCCTGTCCGGGGACAGTGATTCTCTCATCTTAGTACAAGGACATTCATGTCACCTGCTGGTCTGCATGCAGGTGGCGTCCACAGTGACCAGAAGCTGACTACAGGTACAACCTCTCAAGCTAAAGGAAGATAGATAAAAAGATGCTGTCTGGCTCAAATGTCAGCAGCTCATGGCCTGTCTGCAAGTCCTCAGTGGCCACCCAGCCCCACGGCTGCTTAGACACAGGGCTGGGATTTCTGCACAAGGTCCCCGCAGGCTCCACTCCACATGCTCTCTGGAATGTGGGGGCTCCGAGGCCTCGCCTGCCCATGTGCACCTCAGTGTCTCCCTTTGGGACTCCGCTGAGGGTCCCCACCTCTCTGCAGCCCCTCCAAATCCCCCAAAGGACAGCAAGAAAGCAGGGACTAGCATCTATGTCCCCTGTTCTGTTGTTTGGTGTGGACGAAGCAGTCACACTCTCTGTAGCAGTGTCGACTACCACTGTTTCCATTTTAAGATAAGAAAAATGAGAGGAGACAGAAAAGCAGAAATTTTGCCTACTCTTTTCAAGGAACTTAGAATTGAATATTTGGGTTAGATATACTTCCCCAAAAAACCACAAAGTTATCTTCTTCCTTGCAAATATATTTCTCTTAAGACATTTTCTTTATTCACATTTTAAAATCACTACATAATCAAGTCTCCAAAAACTCCACATTCTTCAGGTAATAACAACCTGGGCTAAGGTGAGCTAATCAAACCTATCACTGTTCTAGTACAAACAACAAGTAAACTTCAGCAGGTTTCCACAGACCCATGTTCATGTTCATGGTTCATCAGTAAAGTGATGAGCTGGAGAGCAATTTATATGTGCGTGCGTGTGTATGTGTGTGTGTGTGTGTATGTGTGTGTGTGAGACAGAGGACAAGGGACAGAAACAGATAAAGAGACAGAAAGAAACTGATTTCTCTTCAGACAACTACTAGTAATCCAAATCTTAAAATGAGTCTGATTCATCAATTTCATCTTCACTGGTCTTAAGTTTTTGTAAGGAAAGAGTCAAACCTACCCAAAAAGAGTACAAAAAAGAGTGAACAAGTACAGGAAGAGTAGTATTGTGAACCTCGCTCAGCCTTGATAATTACAAATTATTATAATTATCTGCCCCTGCCTGGTAATTTTGAAGCAGCTTCTGCACACCATACTGTAGCTCCGTGGGATGACACACACTCCTGATCCCCTCACAGGTCCCAGTATCAACATGGAGCACAAGGCCAGCACCAGGCCCTCAGAAAAGGACAGGCACGGGCCGTGACGTGTGACGTCAGGTAAGAGAGCTGCAGGGAGTGCTAACCGTCCTCAACAGTAATGAGTTTCTAGTTGCTTAAAACTCTCTGGCTTGGCTGAAGCTATATTAACAATAAAATAAAGTCCAGCTAATAAAATTTCTGTGCCTTTTTCTTTCCTCTAAGAAATACTGTTAACTTTTACACGTAATTTTCTTATTCCTCATAAATTTCCAATCATTACATCAATACTTCACTATTAAAAATCTGATATGGGGCCAGGGATTTAGCTCAGTGGTTCCGCTACCTGCCTCACAAGTACAAGATCCTGAATTCGATCCCCGGTACCAAAAAAAAAAATCTGATATGAAGGTCCTTTTCTGTCAGAAATAAGAAAAATATTATAGGCTGAAATATGAATGTTAGCCAAAAACATTATTTTTTTAATCCCAGTAAAGAGGGTACAGTCAGCCTCATTTTAAGTGGCAGATTAAAAGAAATAAATTCTCAACACTTTCCAATAGATTCTGCTTGGTACAGATAAGGAGGAAGAACTCTGACATGCAAAAATGACATGAGATTTGAGAAGCCAACAGATGAAAGAGAAACAGGCCTAACACAGACAGAATCAGTGACTAGCACCAACCTTGTTGCTGCCCAGACTGTGTGGAGAGACAAGATCTTGCCGGCTTCCAGACAACTAAGGAGAAAGGAGTGTTAGTCCTCCAGTGTGGGAGCACAGACACAGGGCCTAGGGAGGGCGGGAGGGAGCAGGGAGGCTGCAAGGACCCAGTGGGGCAACATCAGGGGCTGTGAAGGCAGAGGCTACAGACCAGTGACCTAGGACACAACACTGAGGTTTCTACAGATTTGGACGTCGGTTTCCAGGGAGGTGACAACAGCTGGCCTTGAAGGTGGCTGTCACTCTGTGAACCCCTTTGATTGAAAGGATACCAGCCCCTGGGTTCCTGCCACGGCCTGAGCCTTCCTTTGGGTACTGGGAGTTTGTAAAAACTCACAAACTGTATTTTAAATGCTGGGATCCCAAATACCAAGTCTCTGCAAATACTAGTATGTTTTAATACACCATTTTCTGAAGGAATGGCAAGATCTTGACCTTGAGTTAAAGTGGCATTTCTACACATCTGAGAGTGGCTCCAGCTCTCTGGTCTGAGGTCATTAATGCTATCACCTGTAGTGATGTCACCGCGGGCCCACGGGTTCTCTGGTGCAGAACCCTCCCTGTGGCCCTCTCAAACTCTATGGCTTGCGACAGCTGCTCCTTCCCACACACTTATACTGTGACTTTTCTGGTTGTGCCGCTAGGACAAAAGTATAATATTTTTTCATATATACATCTTTACCGGAAAGGAGAAATAAATCTAGGTGCCACAAGGAAATTTCTTTGTGAAGAATTATTTCCATGTTTAATATGCACATAAATTATATGCATGTGTTTTAAAAATCAACAAACAAGCCCTATTTCAAAACCCTCCTGTCCACTCACCCCACCACCACTGATGGCCTGTGACTGGTCTGTACACCAGCTGCTGGCTGAGGAGATGGATCCTCAATTGAACCGCAATTAATTTCGGCCCAGAGAATGAACTGGCTGGTTTGGGGTCCACACACCCTTGGGACAGGAAGGAGGAGGGGCACCTGAGAGCTCTGTGGGAATGGCTCCCCCACAGCAACAGCAGGCTTGGTGGCAGGGGGCATGGAGGTGACCGTGTGGGCGGGGCTCCCACATCAGTGCCAGAAGGAGGCGATCCTAGCCATGGGACTCAGGTGCAGGGTGGGGAGGGGAGAGTAGGCCAGACACATGGGCAGCGTCTCCACTCACTCTGTTCACGTTGGGGGAGCTGATGCTCCTCCTATTCAGCTTCCCCTTCCCTGTCAGCTGCTCCTTCACTGCCACTTCCTAGAGATCAGGGAAGACACACATGAGAGACGCATCCCAAACAACGCTACCCAAAGAAAACGGCTGTCACTTCACAGCCCAGAATGCCCCAATTTCAGTCGCTCTGAGTTACTCCGAGTTAATCAGAGTAAACAAGTCCAACCGACAGCCCTGCAAAGCACGGCCGCCCTTAATACTCAATGACCACACTGACCTGGCGAAGGCGATCCAGCGTCAGGAGGTTTTCCACGGCCAGCACACTCCTGAGGTACTTCTCGATGTATGCCTCCGAGTCTGCAGAAGCTGGGTTTTCCACATTAGCTGCCATCCTAGCCAGTGCTTCACGTTCCTCTACTCCCTGGGCATCCTGCAGAAGAAATTCTGTGTTCAAATTAAGGACCCTGCGGGAGAAAATGTTACAGAAGCTTACACGCTTACACTTACTTACACACACACACACACACACACACACACACACACACACACACACACACAGTTCTGAATTGCCAAAGAGGACAGATCTCAAATTTCCATGTTAACATCAACTTTTTGGAACTCAAAATGCATTTTTTCCACAGAAATTAGGAAACAGTGATTAGGGTACTGGGTTAACTTTGAGGCTGTTTAAACAAAGGATAAACAGCACATTCTTAGCTAAATTGTTCCTTACTTGATTTTCATGGTAAAAACAAACAAACAACACACATTACTGGTCAGAAAGGGTGAGCCAGAAACAGAACCACCTGAGACTAGGAGCACAGGATGGGATCACCCGAGGACCCCCAGGAGCAAGAAAGGGAGAGGGAGCCCAACAACCCTGGTGGGAAGCAGACACACAGCCTACAGGGACCCCCAAAGCAGGATTTGAGGCTCTCCCAGGGGTCTCCATCCTCAGCTGGGAACAACAGTGGCCAAAGTGGCCAACGTGGCCAACCGAGAAAGAAGAGCCCAGGCAAATCCTCCCTCATGTGCGCATGGATAGAGCCCTCCCTGCTCCTCCAACGTGAGCTGGCCACACATATAAATGGAAAACTCCCCAGTCAGGGAGGGACTTTATTAATGCACCTAATTACTTCATGTAAAAACGGCTTCGTAACAAATTACTCTCCTTGGGGAAAAGCAGGTCCTTTATTTACTTGTAATTTCATATGATAATGTCAGAAAGTACAAAATGTACATCCGTATGCCACTGCATCTTAAATGCCAACTGAAAAACAAACATCATTTTATATATGACTAAAGAAAAAAGACTGCTGATTAATTTTAAGATACCATCAATTATAGGACATTCAAACTTCAAATATATTTTTTAAAATGTGAATCAGCCTCAGAAGAGATAAAATGAGGAGGGTAGATTTATAAGATGGCTTAAGTTCACAAAACAAATAACATTTGTCTTCCTTGGGGCCTTGTACTAACCATGACCAGAAGAAATCAAAGTTGACAAGGGGAGGCATGAAGCTAGCACAGGAGACAAGAGGAGAGACCCCACCACCACCCAACACAGAAGCCGCTCCATGTCTGAGGAAACAACCATCCACTTCTGTGAGGAGACAGAGAGAAACTGTGTCTGTTGCTCTCTGGTCTAAGACCACTTCTTTCTAATGGCTTCTAGAAAATGCAGTACAAGGACTGCTGGGGGCTTCTTCATGATGAAACCTTGCTTATTAAGGGATCTCTTTAGTTTTGTTTTTAAGTCTAGTGTTTACACAATAAGCTTTGAGTTTTATTTTTTCTTTATCATCAGGATCTGATAATGTGAAAACAAAGCTTGAAAATTTTTATCCAGGCCCAAGCACGACAGGGTACGTTTACCTTTAAGCTGATTCCCCCACATTTCTTCCCTTTTAAAATTGTACCACCTGAACAATAAAAGCACTTTAGAGGATTAAAAATCTACAAGGCGGACTGAAGGAGAGGGAAGGAGGTAAAGAGAGAAAAGAAAAAGAGGAAGACAGTTCACTAAGTCTGTCATTCTCAACTGAGGTCAGGCCTTTTATAGGGTTAAGAGGACAAACAACTGAAAACACAGAAAATATTCAAATTCAGAGATTCGACAGTACGGCTCCAGCTAAACATACACATATACCTACTTTAAGCCTCACAGTGAATGAAACACCAGACTATCAGAGACCTAAAGTTCTCAGTGAGTCAACTCTGCAAACAGCTTAATTTTTAAATGTTCAGGAGGCTCCAAAGTAAACAGTTAAATAGTTAATGTTTATTATGTAAGTCTGATTGAAAATTTAGGAAAAAATTAGTCACTATTTGACCCTACTGGAAAGAAGAAAGTGTCTTAGAATATGAGAAATGTAAAACAAAAGCTATGTGCTGTGTGATCTACCCACTTTCTTTTCAAAATCTAGCCTCTGTATTAAAACATACATGGTCCACCTAGTGCTCGAATACTCAACAGAATCAATCACCAAATCCAAAGGTCTGAAACAAGGGTTATGATGCAGGGGTGATGGTGTATGAGCAGGTCCCTGTGACTTCTCCCAGTAGAAAGGAAAGTTCTTCACCAAAATACTGAAATCAAAAGTCCAGGCCACAACTGTACTGCACTATGAGTTAAGATCAGGGAATTCATGAAAAAAATCAATAGCATTCCCTTAAATATACATTTTTCATTTAAAATATATTTCTTGGGTAGGTAACTTTTCAGAGAGTTAGCTCTTTTTAAGTGCTTATTTTTATCTACAGGTTTTTTTGGTTTGGTTTAGTTTGGTACTGAGGATCGAACTTGGGACCTTGCACTTGCGAGGCAGGCGCCAGAACCACTGAGCTACATCCCCAGCGAAGTACTTATTTTTAGTAAATTCAAATCACATATGATCCTTCACCTCTGGAATATTGGAGACAATTTCAAAGGTCACTCCACAGCCAGGAATAGAGCTTCGATGAGACATCTTTTTTAGGAGACTTTGAGCAAAACCCTAGAGAAAACCAAAACAGAAGATAAAGTTTTTCCCCTTTCAAACTGAGTTTACATTAACAAGGAGACAGCATAAAGGACACTGTGTTCACTCTAACCGAAGACAGCAGCATTATTTCCAACATGAGCAAGGGAAACCTGTATCACTACATACGGCATCCCTCAGCTTTATCTTAGTGCACAGAGCCAACTGATCAGATGCCTGCCATGTGTGACAGACGGGTCCCATCCCCGACACATGGAAAGTACAGATTCAAAGCCTGAATGAAACCTGGCGCCAGGCATCTGGATAAACTCTGCTTCGATGCTACCAAAAGAAATAAAATGACCTTCTAACTAAGATAATCACGAGGACTGGTGACGCTCACTCTCTCTCCCTACAGCACAATGGGTATCTCGTACCATGAATATTGACAAGTTCAGGCATTAAATTCTTAGACCAAAGCAGGATCGTTATGAAGAATGATTTAAGAGTGCCTGGTCATTGTTTATGCTGACTACGCTTTTTGCAGTTAGGAATTGAACTGCTGAATTAATGCATAGATGACTCATTTGGAGATGCTGCTAAGACTGAATATCCTGTAGAGGTTGAAGAAAACAGCAATGGGGGTGGAAAGCAAATGGTGAATAAAGATAAGGAAGAGAGAGAATAGAAAATGGGCCCAGAGCCTTTTTCCCCATGCAAAAGGGAAGGCACAAACATGCAAAATCTCAAGGAAAATGAAAAATCAATTCATTTGGCCTTAAAAATACACAATTTCACAAGCCTACTTAACGATAATTTATTTCCTATTCAATGATATTTCGTTAATTTTTAAAAGGGATGAGCACCTCAAAATGTAGAGAGAGTGTTTATTTTATTTCATCCCTTCACTGCCCCGACTTCAGCACTGTGCTGAGCCAGGGTCAAGGACCCTGGTCAGGGTGGAGCTACAACAGCTTTATGGGTGGTGGGGGCAGTGACTGCTATCTTGCTTTTTGTTATCTATTTGCATGGAGTTAGTGATGCTGACTTGCATGTATTAGGGGCCTGTGGGAATCCCTGTTCTTACTATAAAGCAGCAATTATTTAAGAATGAAATATCTGAGTCTAAGAGAGAAAATGGCAGACTTTAGAATGTTTCCAAAGCACTACAAGCATGATGAAATGTGGCGACTTGTTGTCCCTATGATTAAAATAAATCAACAGTGGGACTGTGGTCGCTCCATGTGTCCCTTTGTGGAGGACAGTGCAGGGTGGGGCTCAAGACCTGGCAACCAGGACCGCTGGTTCAGAAATGGAAATTCTTTCAAGATGCTTCCAAGAGCAATGTGTCCCTTCAATCCCCTCCAGACTTACAAAACTGGGGAAACAGCAGGAGTGAATGGGAGACACACCATGTATAGCTTGTACCTAACCCTATGACCTGAGTTTTATTGATGTTGGACCAGCAAGCTAAAGAGCTGCAATTTTAACAGCATTACTGCCAGTCTTCGTTTCTAAGATTGATATTAGTGTGACATTTAGAACTAAAGATTAATTTTTAGGGGTGGAGATTACATCTAGGAGTCTGTCAACCATGACTGTGCTCTTTTAAACGAAAAGATTTATTTTCATCTGTTCTGGGTTTAGTATTAAGAATGCCTCAGGGCCGGGGATGTAGCTCAGTGGCACCATGCCTGCCTCACAAGCACAAAATCCTGAGTTCGATCCCCGGTACCTAAAAAAAGGGAAAAAAAACCCACATCTTCAAGAAGGCCTCATGAAAGGGAGGTAAGACAGTTAACTAGGATCCCCAAAGTCAACTTCCCAAATCGTTACATTTGCAGACCCAGGAACAGTGGGCGTTTATATTCTTAAATATTTCCTATTAAACCCTTTCACACGGAACAAGGGCCTTCATAATCCAACTGGAACTACACGAAGGGTCCTCTTCCTTGGTACCCCTGTCTATGCTGCCCACTATGCTTCCCATGCTCCCTAGCCTACCTGTCCTCCTCCTCCCCATCTCTGCATGCACAGTTCCTCCTCCACCTGTCCAACACCTATTCTGTAGTGTCAGCTCAAATGCCACCATCTGCTACGAGCACTGTGTCCTTCCACCACAATCCCCAGGTGAGCACTCTGCACAGACAACACAGAGTTCCCACGTATGCAAACGAGCTTTGGCTCTTTAGAGACCAATCTGCTTCCTTTGGCTTTTTATCCCAAAGCCAAGTAGATAAATCAAAGACTTTGAGGAGTGAAATTTCTGGAAAGAGAAGGGTAAGTAGCCCCATGCTGATGATCTAACAGCTGCATTCGTCTCATCTTGCAGGGCCCTGGAAAAAAGGCAATGATCACACTACTGAGTTTGCCCTGGACCCAAAAGAATGGCTGCAATTTGTGAATCTGCTCTAGGAGATTCAGTGTAAGCAGCTCAGTCCTGTCTAGGAGGAAGTAAGGATGACATGTTCAGTCTCTGGAAAGCGAAGCTCAGTGCTCTGCAGCCTATGTTTGCCCAGAGGTCGGACCCACGGTTAGAGTCATGGCCTAACTGAGGATCGCAGCCTCACCTGGCGGCTGTGAACATGGACGCAGATCCTTTTGCGCAAGACCAGCTGCATGTCTGCAGGGTGGCTGAGCTGCACCGTCACGCGCACGATCAGGAAGACTCGCTCATCAGCTGGTGTCCCTTTACTGAGCTGCAGGCAGCTGTGCACCGCCGAGTCCCAAGAGGCCTCTGCTTTTGCCTGCAGATGAGGCAGGAGAAAGCATTGCCCTCTTCTCCCAAGCACCAAACCCCTCGTCAGGGACCCACCTTGACAAGGGCTGGAGTTCTCTCCTACCAGCGCTGTCCTGGAAAGACATGGACGGCGAGCCTGTGGCCTCAGCCACCTCAGTCTGCACAGTACAGAGCATGGTACTCTCCTGGCTGGCTTGAGCACTTTTTCAAATGCTCAAACATCAAAAAAAGTCTCAAAAATTCAGTGCAGTGGACTCCAGTGTACTTTTCACCAAGACCCACTGTTAATTTTTGCCACTTTTGCTTCTCTCTTTTTCTTGCCACACACACATGATTTTTGCTGAACTACTTTGAAGTTGGAGAGATGACTGTCATGTTCAGGAGATTTAACATCAATCTAATGCTACCATTTATTACAGAGTTCACATTCAAATGCTTCCATGTTCCCAGCCCAGAATCATAAACTGCATTTAGCTGCCACATCCCTTTAGCCTGAAACACTTATGCAGCCTTTCTTGTTGCACATGGGAACCTGTGGGGGTGGTGCAGGACTAGCGGCAGTTTCCTCATGTTAGATTCAGGTTCTGCATCCTCAAAACACCATTCGGTGATGACGTGCTATCAAAGCAGCACATCCACTTTCCTTCCTTGGTACTTTATCATATGACGTTTTTTTTTGGTACCAGGGATCGAACTCGGGACCTTGCACTTGCGAGGCAGGTGGAGGAACCACTGAACTAAATCCCCGGCCCTATCATATCACTTTTTGAGCATACTCAAATCAAGGGAATAAATGCCCTAGATTTGCTCATCACAGATTCATCCATTAAAATCAAGATGTTACCTTTTGCCCAACTCCATGCTTCCTTTTTAAGAAGTCTGTACAAAATAATTTCAAAGCAAGTCTCAAAAATGGTATCATCGGCACTCCCTGCACTTCCACAGTGTTTCCTTCCACCTCTCAGAGGTGGGACAAAGCAGAGCTCCTGACCAGCCTGACCTGCAGCAGCCACGCTGACTCAGATCCTCCACCAGGACAGGAGGGGCAGGGGAATGGGCAGAATGTGATGTTCAAGGTCTGCTTTTTCTAGAAGTCATAATGAAAGGTTTTCATGTATATGCATTGAGAAACATTGGCACTGGAATGATTATCCTGCTGACTGCTTCCAAGGGCTTCTGGAAAGGCCAAGGAAACTTCCTGTCATCAGATTCTCACAAGTTCTGCTTGACTTACCTCCCCATCATGATGCTTCACAACTTGCAGCTCAAAGAACTCTTCCTCCTCTTCCCCAGTCAGGGTAGCATCCCATCCACCAGCTTCTGGGTCATCAAGGTTATCCTGAGAGCTGAAATCATCAGCTGAGAGCAAAGAGGTTCCATTAAATACAAAGATTGTTTCCAATGATAACTCCTACTGGCTTAATTTCAAAGTGCATATTATCAAAATTCTTCGGCTTCAAATATCATTTGCTTTTGCTTTGCAATCTCACATGATACTGATGTTGACCATTTAACAGTTCACAGATCTTAAGAGATACGAAGTGCCTCAAGAAATTTTCTTAGCCAAGCCGTTCCCTTTATGCTATATTTTATATGGAAGGTAAATGAAGCCAAGATACCTAAGTGGTTACCCAGGGTCTGCTCATAAATGTTGATGATGAGATTACAACCCAAGTTCCCCACCTTTTAGTGCACTGAAGAAAGAAGAAATGAGCGAGAGTGATTCCAGTTACCTATTAAGTTCAATAAAAAGATCGACTGGCCATGAGTCAGAAACTCGAAGTCCTAGCTAGCAACTGCACCATGGCCCTGTGGCTATTTGGTCCCAAGCCTGGCCCACCCACCTCCCCATCCATTTTAAGCTTGTCGTAGGCATCACAAATAAGTGGGCATGGGTGGATCAAGACCGTGTGTAGTGCTCAACAAGAGTCCTAATCACCTCTTCAAATAACCAGGTCTTCCTTAGGCTCATTTTGTCCACATTTCTTATGCACCACCCCTTCCCTCACCTATCTAGGAAGCCTAACATAAGAACAGGCCAGAGTCACCCCCATCTCCAAACAAGTAGGACAGAGTCCTCCAACCATATCTAAAAAGCAAAACCTCCCAGCCAGTCAGGCGGCTAGACAGGCAGTGGGAAAGGCCCCAGATTATTCTCTAACTCTGCACTCGTCATGAGCTCAGTGTCATGTGAAGCTAAACCTCACAGCACCACAACTCAGTTCCCAATCAGTGGAAGAAGCCACTGAGAAATCCACACTTGCCTATTTAGGGGCATCCACTGTAATACACAGTCCTTCAGCGGAAGTTTTAGGAACTTCACTGCTGACACTCAATTTACTCTTAAATCCCTAACTACCTTTTCATTTTCTATTTCCCCTCCTACATGGAGAGTACACAGGGGTGTCAAGATAACAAGTTATTTTCCCAAAAATGAGCAGTGCAGGCATGAATGCACAAGGAAGAAAAGTAAGAAATGCATTAAATAAATGCTAAGAAAACATGCTATGTGGTATCACCAGTTATTAGTCCTTCCCAGAGCAGTCTTTCCTAAGGATTAAAGAAGAAAACATTTTATCGTAGAAAATACCTGTACCATCCTCAACTGCAGGGAACAAAGCACGCACATGGCCCTGGGGGATGCAGCAGGGAGCCGGGAGAGAGCCAGGCGATGAGCTATAGACACGAGTTCCAAACCACCCAGGCTCTGTGGTGTGAGAGTTCACGAAGCTGTCCCCTCAGTGTGACAGAGTGCCTAATGACACACTGGGTCACCAAGTGCGACCGGGCCCTGAGCTGTCAGGTGAGCCTCTGAAACCTCCTCTCACTCACCATTCAAGTCAAGGAATATGACAGGAATGTGGGTTTCCATCCCAGGCACTGGGGTCCTGAAACATGAAGGACAGGCAGCTCCTCAGACACAGCAGATCCTCTGCAGCTCCTCCCCAGTTACACCCCGGATGCCCTCAGGGCTGCTACAGCCCCAGTGACAGCCCAGGCACGGTTTCCACTGACTAACAGGAGGTAACCTGAGACAGAACTGTAACTGCTGCCCCATGTGCCCCGACCCTCAAACCTACTCTCAGAGGGCCCACTTACTATTTAGAGTGAAGCCTCTGCCTCAACTCACTTTCTTGGCAAGTGATATACTTCTAGGCACCATATGGTTTAACTTACTATTTCTGATTTCCATGAAGTGGCACAAAACATTTGCTGACAGACAAGTTTAAGCCAGAACTAAAACCAAAAACTGATCGGGATGCACTTCTCTTACAGCCAAACATTCTTGTAAGGGAATAAATGATCTCACTAATTACCATAGGAATTGTTTTTTTTTTCTCGGTACCGGGACCGAACTTGGGTCCTTGCACTTGTGAGGCAGGAGGCAGAACCACTGAGCTACATCCCCGGCCCAGGAACTATTTTTAATACCAAATGCAGTGGTACTAAATATTGATTTCAGTTCTCAGAAAGCTTAATTACTTTGGCCAATAAAAATATTATTTAATAAAACAGTTTTAGGCCATAGTTACTCAACTCGTGAAAATAATTTAACAGTTCCTTAAAATCAAACAACGCCGTCCTTCCATGTTACTATAAATCTTCCATTAACTGCAGCACACAAAAGCTCAAGTGGGAAGCAAGGGCCCCTACGCTGCACATCCTACCATTCTGCAGGGGCGCCAGGGATGCCGCTGCCCGCGGAGGGGACCATCCCAGCATTCCTCTCCTCTGTCAGGGTCAGCCGCAT
Organism: Heterocephalus glaber; assembly: GCF_000247695.1. Next base: position 23,698,982 of record NW_004624758.1, read on the forward strand.
CTCCAGGAGCTGCGCCTCCCGGTCAGCATCGTCCTCCGATTTATCTACAATATCGGAAGTGAGTGTGAGATGCGGAAGCCCCCCTGACCTGCTCAGGACTGGTTCCCTGCTCTCTCTGCTCCCGGCTGGTGACAGGGCCAGCAAGAAAGGCCTGGGGCCAAAGCAGTGGGCATGCAGGCAGCCTGGCCAGAATCAGTGTTCACAACCCTCGCCCAGGCCACATCAGCACCTTCTTCGGGAATCCTGAGGGCAATGTTCGATTTACCCACTATATCCTCTCCCTTTGCTGGGGGCTGGAGGCTGCATGAAAACATTCTGCCAGGGCACCTTTTCTCTGGAAAGGCCTGCCAGGCCCACCACTGACACATCCACCTGGCTCGTGACTTAAATGGCCCCAGATGGGTCAGCTGTGCACTGACTTGGGGAGGATGGAGCTGTGCAACCCGCTCCTCCTACCGGGTTTGCTGACAAGCTTCTGCAGCTGCTGATCCAAGTATTCCTGACGTTTTGTTAGCGCATTTAGCCATTTTCTGCGTAGTCTCTCCAAATCCCGATCCTAGAAGAAAATAAGGGAAACCATATAATGTCAAGATGGTACCTCCGAAACAGATGCTCCATCGTATCTTCTTCTAGCATAATTTAAAACCTAATCATTTCCTTACGAGCACTGCCAGGTGACTCTACCATAATTCAAAGCAGAAACACTCAGAAGTTAAGGCACTACTTTCTAGAGTGGCAATGCTTTTCAAAGAGTGTTCTCAGGTACTCAGCCGATTCTAATGGCTCAGGGGTAGAACTCCAAGCACTCATAATGAAGATCTTCTACCTGTTCTCTTTGCTGGATGGAGCTCACAAGCCATACTCAAAGGTCCTCAGATCTATGTGCCTCAGAACCACCAGAAGAACCCTTCAAAGCTCGTAACTACTGCCTCCTGTGTGACCCACTAGGCTCCTGAAGACAACAACATGTCAATACTTCTCTTCCTTGTTTTTTGTGTATTTTGGGGGACTGGGCATGACAGCAAGAGGACGGGTTATTATCAACAGACTAATAACTCTACCAGTCAACACCTGCAAGCAGGCCAATCTTACCTCATTTCCTTTTGTAATGAGGTTACAAGACTAGGTAGGTCAGTGGAATGCTGCAGATGTCGAGTGTCTGGATTTCACTAGGGCACTTAACCAAATAGCCTATGACATCCTTGTGGACAAGATGGAGGAACGTGTAATGCATCTACTTGAGTGAAATCACAGAGGACTCAAATACCACATCCAGAGAGCAGTGATTAATGGAATAATGTCAGCTTGAACGGAGTCTCTACTGTTGTGCCATAGGACTCTGCATTTAACCCCATCTGATACAATGTCTTTATCAGTGACTTATAGGAAGGCAGACACTTCTATCAAATTACAGTGATGCAAAACCAGGAGCATGACTACACTGGATGACATAATCAGGCTCCAAAGAGCTTAGACAGTCTTAAATGATGACTAACAAGCTGAAACTTCAAACATAAACAAAATCTGGCAGATTAGGGAAAAAAAAGAAAGAGAAAAAGTAAAACCCACAAAAGTCCTGGATAACTCCAGAAAATGGGTGTTTGGGGGGGGAAATGGCTTCACATATGGAAAGCACCTATGGTTTGATCCATGCTCAGGGTGAGGTAGCTGAACCCGGGCCTGGATGAGCAACTCCTCTCAAGGATGAGCAGCTGGGGAACAGTAGGGAGCCCGGGTGAAAAGGACAGCTATCATGGGGACGTCCTACCCCTAACACACCTTCCTTCACGGCCTGTGAAACAATACACCATGTTCTCTATTCTGTTTTACTTTAAGAAAAAGCAGTATTTGAATCAAAATTGCTTAATTATTAAGTAGCAGTACAGCAAGTTCCTGGAATGTGTAATTATGTACTTTAATCAAGTTGATTTGATGAGATTAACAGGTGCTCAATTACCTGGTAGCTGTCCATGTCCTCTTCCTCCTAAAAGAAAGATTACATCATGTAGAACCAAAACAATTATTTATCCAATAATCAGGCCATGCTATACAATCTGAATCCTTCCTCCAGAGTTTACATGCCTAATTTAATTAAGATATTATGTCCCCTCCCACTTTCCCTCCCACCACGCCAGCCCGCACTCTTGAGCTTTCCCATTGCCAGGAAGTTGAGTAAAACTCTGAGCTTCTCAGAGGAAAGTGAAGAGCACTGTCTGACCTTTTCTGGAGCCAGTACAATGATCTCCCTGCTGGGCTTATAGTCCCACTCACCAGGGGAAATCAGACACCTGCTGGCAAACAGTCTTTACAAGCCAGTGGGGGGTTTCTGCAGAGGGGTGGGTGGTTCAGGAAGTAATCACTCTTAGACACGGGGGAGTTTGTGGAGGCTGAGAAGCTTTAACCCTCTGCTTGCCACACACAACGCAAAGCCAGTACCAGTCTGGTGCAGTGATTCCACACAAATGTACTGCACTAAAAATGACATCCGAGGCAAATACAGAAATACGGAACTGTTCCCAGAAAGCAGTGTTCTGACAGGTCCCAAAGGACTCTCTAGTCTGGCTTCGTCTTTCAACAAGCACAGAAGAGCCCTAGAAACTTACGTGGAAGCTCTCGTGTGTCTTGGGGGACCTGAGGGGCCTCACTTTCACACATCCAATGCCAACAGACAGTATGCATTCTTCAATTAGTGGTAAAGTCCCCGATTCTTGTACAGACTTCACTTCCACTTGGATTCGCCGGGACTGCCCCTGGACCAAGAGTCCTAGAATCAGTGTCTTGATTCTAAAAATTTGGTTTAGAGAGACCCCTACAGGTTCATATTGAGAAAAACATCTATTTTAGAAATGTTAAATACTAAATATAAATTCAAAAGTAGTCAGGAAAACTAGTTATTTTCCTTATAAACAAACAGAAAAACACAGAATAAAGGGTTTATATATTTCTTCACTGAAAACAAATATTAAAAGAAAACATTCTAACAGGAAATGCAAACAGCTGTGTAATGAAAAATGTTCGATTTACTGATAATCAAATACATACAAATTAAACTAAGCATGATATATCTTTATTTTCATTTGCTAAGCTAGCAATTATATCTGAAAAGGGAAATTTCCAGTATTATCCAAGCATTATGAAACAGGCAATTGCATACACTGTACAGCAGGAATTTTTAATTGGTGTATGCTCTCTACAGGGCAATATAACTTAAAAATATAAGTACCCTTTGTCTCAGTAATTCAGCTGTCTAGGGATATAGTTTATTTAAAAGTAAATAAAACATACGCATGTAAAGAATCTAAAAGCACTGTGAATAACAAAAAATTAGATACAAATGTTTAATATTGATAACTGTTTAAATAAATTGTGTCGTATATAATGAAACATTATGTGGTTATTAAAATATTCTGTAGAGAAACATATATAACATTTAATTGAAGAGCAGATTTCCAGAGTCAGTATAGTGTGATCTACTTTTAAAAAATAACCAATCCAAGTTAGAAATAAAAGCTAATGCTATTTTGGATTAAAAATAATTTTAAACTGCAAAATGAACTGACCAGAAAAAAGCTGTTTCTGCTTAAGCATGTTTTCCTAATCAATCCTGTGTAACTGTATGTACAATAAAGGAACATTATAAATAAGAATTTCCAGTATTCCTAAATTACTGGCCTCAAACTTGTTTTATAAATTTTAGGAAGAGAAAACATCATTTAAAAAATGGAATTTGCATGTTCAACTTCAAGCCAATTACTCTTCCTTCTTCCAGCAGAGTTTAGCTCCCAAAGAGGCCTACATGACCAGGAAAATCTACTTAGGCAGCACTGAGTGCTATCAAGCCGCATTTCAATGGATGGGACACAGATGTCTTTTTATTTAATATTTCCCAAGGACCAGGCATCAGAGACTTTGTGAAAAAAGCCCCTCAGAAACTATTTTAATGGTCTAAAACAATTTTATTTCAATTGGCTACCTTTCTTTATTTTGCTTAAGCCAGAAGGTGACTTATTGTGAACGTGTGAAGGGTAAAATATGCAGTGAGGTTTGGGATATGGAGAGGGACAAAAAGGAAAGCAAGGGTTGGCAGTGGATTTCTGTTCCATAGAAAAGCTCTGAAAAGTCTACTTCAACTATTGCACTGAACTTCATGCGACTGCTGATATTTTACCATTTGCTGCCTACAACAGTTCCACATGATTAAGCCTAATGAGCTGTCCTCTACCACTTCTATGTTCAACAACAAAACGTCCCAATTTTCAAACGCTAGACTCAGGTGAGCCTAGCATTCAAGGCCCTCTCAACTCACTGCCACACAAGCTTCTTTGACAGTGTTTTCCTGCTTCCCAGCTCCTTCTACATGATTCTATACCCAATTCCAGCTGCAGGCTCTTTATCCTTGCTGTCTGTTATGGTTTGTGTTTAGATGTCTCCCCGGCCCCCCACCCTCAAAGCCTCATGCAGATGAGGTGGGACTTTCTTTTTCAGAGGTAGTTGAATCTGGAAAGTGTGATGCTGGGATTAAGGGCGTGAGATTACTAAACCACTACATGTGAGTGATAGGTTTGGGATCACCCTAATCCCCGTGGTCTTGATGGGATAAAAGAGGCAGAAAGACACAGTGAAGGGCTCCCTTGTTGCCTTTGCTACCTTGTGCGCCATGTTGTTTCTCCTCTGTGATGCCTTTGGCCATTCCTGGCTTGGAGCCAGCCAACTGTGGACTGAAACCCCTACAAACTGTAAGCCAAATAAACCTTTCCCCTCTAACTTTGAGTGTCAGGTATTTTGTCGGCAATGAGAAAAAAGTAACACACCATCTGTATAGGAAAAACCTGTCCAAACCTTGCATAATTTCTTTCCAGCATCCTGATAAAGATACACATCCTTCAAAACAGCTTTTCCTGACAAACCCAAGAATTTAATGTAAGAATAGACTTGGCCAGTCTTACATAGATTTCATTACATCAACACTTCTGTTTAAAAAAGAATCCAATAGTAAGGGGTAGGGGAGTAACTCAGTGATACAGCACTAGGCTGGCATGTGTGAAGCACTGGGTTCAATACCAAGGATAGTCAAAAAAAAAAAAATTCAAATATTAAGCCTTCGGGTGCCGAAGATTTTAATATGAACACTGGCAATCTCGTTACCTGCCGGAGTTGGAAGATGCCTCCTGTTGGGACGTCCTTTGCAGGAATTACTTCTACAGGGCAGTATTCACCATTCTCATTCTGTTCCAAGATCTGAGCCCAGAATTCTAACTTCCTAGTAACTTCACTCCACCTAGGAAACAGTTGTAGTGCTTGGAAAATCATACATTTCTATTTCAATACAGGCATCTTAGGGTCCTGCATATGAAACTTGGCAATGAAAATGACCTCCGAACAGAGTAACTCAGAGAATGGGCTGTAATTCAATGCACATACTGGCAAATATAATGAAAAGCACAGTTAGACTAACAGTATCAGAACTAGAGATGGCTTCTTTTCTTTTGTTCAGGAAGATATGGCAATGATAAATCTATTTAAGAGTGGTTACTCAAAAACTGAACATTCTAGTCAGATGTACAGAATGGAGTGCAGGGATTATCTTCCTGCAGACAGAGAAAAGGGGAGCCACACACTTTAGCGATTTGACAAACATCATCTCTCAGGTCAGTGAGAGAATCCAGATAAAAATCTCACCTCCTAATTTAGGATTTGCTAAAACTTTCTAAATGCAGAAAAAGAAAATCTGGTCCTTGTCTATAATTAGATGAAAGTAAAAACATCTTCTATTTCAGTAATTCCCTTTTAAGTCAACAAACCAGCTTGCCTCCTTCCATCACTGACACCGCACATGAAGAACTGCAAGCTACAAGATGAGTGAATATAAATGCTACCGAGGTCTTCATCCACCTTTCTCCTCCCTCTGCCCTCACCTTTTCTTTGGCCATACTGGGATTATACCCAGGGCCTTCACACTGAGATTCATCACTACCCCTCTTTAATTTGTTTTTATTTTTGAGACAGTGTTTTGTTCAACTGCCCAGGCTCAGCTCAAATTTGTGATCTTCCTTCCTCAGCCTCCCAGAGTGCTGGGATAACAGGCATGCACCTCAGTGCCTGGCCTGTTTCTTCTTAAACAGCTACACACTTCACTTTCTTCCAACACTTTCAAAGTTCACTCTCCTAAGGAAGTTCAAGTATGAGATTAATACCCTGGAGACACCATTTATTACTGAGACCTGGTATTGCTCAGGAAATAGTAACCTTTACTTTAAAAATGGCAGTAGGGAGCACAGAGGAGGTAGCTTCTGGGCCGCCATAGCATTGCTCTTAGCACAGAGGAGGTGAGCCGCATGGACACCAGCACCCCACCCCCACCCCAGTCAAAATGAGAAGACACATAAGTCTCAAAACCAGACTTCCAGATCACCTAAAACAACCCCAAAGGGAAATGAGATGGAACACTCTGATACTCAACCACCTGGACTCCCTGAACTGGCAACAAAAGAGGATCTGGAAAAAATGAAATCAGAAATAATTTCTCAGACAACAGCAGAGATTGTGCCCATAGTGCAAGACATGATTACTAAATCTAGAGATGAGCCCAGGAACACAATGGAATCTCAACATAGGAAACAAATGGAATCCATAAAACAGATGCAAATAGATTTCCAGGACATGAAAAACTCCATTGAAAGTCTACAAAGCAGAATGAGCCAATATGAGGACAGAATTTCAGATATAGAAGATTGCAACTAGTGACCAGGAAAAGAAAAATTGCTTTAACACCGTAAGGGGCCATGAGAAATCAATCCAGCAGCTGCTAGATGATGCAAAGAAGAATAACATAAGACTGATTGGGCCCAATGAAGAAACAGGAGCGAGTGCAGATGACATAAAAAAACTGTTCACAGAAGTGATGGCAGAAAACTTCCCAAGCAGGGGAAAAGAACTTGACGTACAGATAATTGAGGCATATAGGACTCCAAATAGCCTTGATCAAAAAAAAATCTACACATAGGCATATCCTTGTTAAGATTCCAGAAACCCAACAGAAGAACAAAGTTCTACAAGCAGTTAGAGAAAAGAAACAAATCACATACAAAGGAAAGCCCATCAGAATCACAGCAGACTTCTCAATCCAAACCCTCAAGGCAAGAAGAACTTGGAGTGACATACTTCAAGCCCTAAAGGAAAACAGCCTCCAACCCAGATTGATGTACCCTGCAGAACTATCTTTCAAAATGGATGGAGAAATAAGATACTTTCATGACAAAGAGTACCTTAGGAACTTCATGAATACCAAACCAGCACTCCCAAAACTTTTAGACAATATCCTACAAAAAGACGAGGATCACAACCCCAGGAAACCCAGCAGAATGAATCCATCGGGCACAACAAGAAATTAAATGCAAAGGGGGAGAATCCAACAAAAAGAAAAAGTCATGACAATGATAAGTCAATATGTATCAGTTATAACCATCAATGTTAATGGTCTCAATGCACCAATCAAAAGAAACAGAATGGCAGAATGGGTCAAGAAGCAAAATCCAACAATATGCTGCATACCAGAAACACACTTAATTTAAAAAGAAACTCATAGAGTGAAAGTTAAAGGGTGGAAGACAATACTTGATGTGACAGGAACCGAAAAAAAGCAGGAGTAGCTATCCTCCTTGCAGATCAAGTGGATTTCAACGCTGATTAAGAGAGACAAAGAAGAACACTACATCCTGGTAAAGGGAACAATCCAAGAGGAAGAAATGACAATCGTAAATATCTATAAAACAAACACTAGTGCGCCCAACTATATAAAACAATATAAAACAAATACTAACGGACATGAAAAATCATATAAGCACTAATACAATAGGAGTGGGGTAACTCAATACCCCACTGTCACAAATAGATCAACTAGACAAAAAAAAGCAACGAAATACTAGAACTCAATCAAACTCTTGAACAAATGAACTTAACAGATGTTTACAGTGTTTCACACAAAGTTAGAATACACATTCTTTTCAACTGCACACGAGTTGTTCTCCAAAATAGACCACATACTCACTCATACAACATATTTAAGTAAGTGCAAAGAAACTGAAGCATCCCCTATATATTATCGGACCATAGTGCAATGAAATTTCAGATGAATAGCAAAAGAAACCACAAAAATTTCATAAACACAAGGAAACTGAATGGCACACTTCTGAATAACCAATGGGTCACAGAGGAAATTAAAGAAGAAATCAGACAGGTCCTTCAATTAAATGACAATGACAATACAACATATCGGAATCTATGGGACATGATGAAAGCAGTCTTATGAGGGAAATTCATAGCAGTGAATACTCATACTAGGAAAACAGAGTGAGCCCAATTAAACAACCTGATGCTGAACCTCAAGCTTCCAGAAAAAGAAGAGCAGGAAATGGAAAGACATCCCCTGCTCCTGGATAGGAAAGATCAACATAGTGAAAATGGCCATACTTCCAAAATTGCTACATAGATTCAATGCAATCTCAATTGAAAGTCCACCAGCATACTTCACGGACCTTGAGAAAACAATCCAAAAATTCATTTGGAACAAGAAGAGACCCAGAATAGCAAAACCAATTCTAGGTAACAGAGACATGGCAAGGGGGTACTACAACCCCCAACTTGAAACTATACTACAAAGCTACTGTGATAAAAACAACACAGTAATGGCAAAGAAACAGACCTGAGGACCAGTGGAACAGATTAGAAGATGCAGAAACAACTCCAGACACACTCAGGCACCTCATCTTTGACAAAAGAGCCAAGCACCCTCGCTGGAGGAAAGATAGCCTCTTTAATAAATGGTGCTGGAAAAATTGGGTTTCAACTTGCCAAAGATTAAAACTAGACCTCTCACCAGGCACTAAACTAAAATCTAAATGGATTAAAGATCTAAATATTAAAACAGAAAAGCTGAATAGGCGGGAACAGAGGTTAGGTAGAACTCTTGAACACATTGGTGTAGGAAAAGATTTTATGAACAAAATCTCAGTGGCCCATGAACTAGCACAATCAATCAACAAGTGGGATCTCTTTTTGTTACAAAGCTTCTGCCCTGCAAGAGAAACCACCAACAGAGCTAAAGAGACAACCTACAATGTGGGAAAAAATTTTTACCTGCTGTTCCTCAAAGGTCTACTACCTAGAATCTGTAAAGAACTTAAAAAAATCAGACCTCCCAAATTTGAAGACCCAATCCAAAAATGGGCATCTGAAATGAACAGACATTTCTCAAAGAAGTAGAAATAGCAAATAAACATACGAAAAAATGTTCAACATCACTGGTCATTCAAGAGATGCAAATGAAAGTAAGGCTGAGATTCCACCTCACTCTAGAAAGAATGGCTGCTATCATGAAATCAACCAATAATAAATGCTGGCAGGGCTGTGGGGAAAGAGGAACCCTGCTCCACTGCTGATGGGAGTGCAGACTGGTGCAACCACTGTGGAAATCAGTATGGAGATACCTCAAAGAACTAGGACTGGAAGTCCCATTTGACCCAGCTATTCCCTTGCTGGGTATCTTCCCCAAAGAATTAAAAGAATCATACCACAGTGACATATGTGCACCCATGTTCATTGCAGCAGTTTGTAATAGCTAAAGCTTGGAAACAACCCAAGTGCCCTTCAACTGGAGACTGGAAAAAGAAGATGTGGGGTTTTTTAAATAAAATGGAGTACTACTTAGCCATAAAAAATGAGAAATTAGAGACATTTATAGCTAAATGGCTGCTCATTAAGGCGATACTCTTAACTGAAATAAATAGGATACACATGTGTAAATACCGAATAGTTTCTCTAGTGTGAGAAACTAAAAGTGTAAATAAGGACTAAAAGGTATAATAGATAATGTGAAATAGGAAGGGGCAAAGGGGAAGAGCAAGTGGGAGGGGTAGGGGAAAGGAAAGAAGGGAATGGAATTAATATGAGAAAATGAAGAAATGGAAACAAAGTCTTGGTAAATAGGGAGGGACGGAGGGGTTGGAGGGCAGGGGAAGGGGGAAAAATAAGAACCAAGAGAGATTATATAAAGGTGCATATTTCCAAGGATGAATGTCATTATATTGTATACCTAAAATATTCCAATAAAATAAAAAAATTTTTTAAATGGCAGTAGGCGCCTGCTGCGCAAGCGGGAAGGACCCGAGGAGTTTGATCCCCAGTACCAAAAAAAAAAAAAAAATGGCAGTAGGAATGTGTAGTGAGTTTTTAAAAATTATAAATGTAATCCAATGGGTATCTAAAACTCACCTGTCCCGCAGACTCCGTGTTTTTGCTTGGATGATTCCCAAATCCCACAGGGCTGGGTTTTTCCGAGGATCATTTATCTTATGCCCATATACTTCAACTGCCAAGGCCCCTTCCGAAAGGTGCTCAATAAAGTCTTCAGTGATGTTAGCAGAAAACTCCTGAAAACACAACAGTTTATTACAAAATAGCAAACACTTTCTGGTAATCGTATGATTACTTACACCCAACATCAAGTGCTTAATTCTGTCAGGGAGGAGAGAAACAGAGAACAGAATGCTTCTGATACAGAACAGAGCTATCATCCAAAACCCATAAGGAATGCTCAGGTGGCCTAAGGTTCTTGCCTTTAAAGATACTGCGGTGCTTCAGTTCACAAACTTAGTTCTTTCCACAATTCTGGTTGCAAACTAAATTGGATAAAAACCAAACTAAATTTGCCCATAAGATCAACATTGAACCTAACCATTGAATTTGATTCAGTTCTCATCCAATTGAGTTTGCCACCAGAATCCCGGAAAGAATTAAGTTTGTGAAACGAGGTACCACTTGTAACTCTACCAACTTTAAACTTTTCACTTTGAAAGTGTACTATGTAAGACCAGCATTATAGTCTATTTTGCTGGCAACATTTTGGGAGCTCTTTTCAAAAGTATAACTTCATTAAGTATTACTATAATAACATATGTCTTGTACATGTAATAAGGTAATAGTATGTTGCAGAAATGATTATTTTTAAGAAGTTAACTATCTCTCATAATAGGAAAGGAGATAGCATTAGTGCAAAAAATCACCTAAAAAAAATTTCTTCCAATCTGTCTATCCTTATAAGACAGTATCTTGCAATTAGGATTGTTTTACTAATGAAATCATGGAATTTCCCATCTCTAATGGTATCTCCCTCCACCCTCTCTGTCCATCTTCAATGCACTAAAAATATTTCTCTGTTTTAAACAAATGAGAAAGAAATCTCACTTTTAAAAACATAATGAGATGGATCAAGTGTGGTAGAGCAGCAAAAAAGATTCTGGAACCTACCAGTGCAGGCCCTGTTGGTTACTAGGTACAGGGAAAGTTGACGGTAACTAAGCAAACTGCCCTCAATGAATGGCTCCTTCAGCTGACAAAAGCACCATCATTAAATATAATGGGTAAGGACCAAAGGAAACAATAACAAAGTGCTGGACAAAGCGATTTCTTATCTTTTCCCTTAATTTTAATTTTCCCTTTTTTTTGTTTTGTACCGGGGATTGAACTCGGGTCCTTACACTTGCGCAGCAGGCGGCGAAACCACTGAGCTAAATCCCCAGCCCTCCCTTACTTTTAACACAAAAGTTACCTTTGATTATGGGTGAATTAAATTCACTGACACTTTAGTTTTTTACTCCATTTTCACCCTAAGAAGCTCTGCTCCAGACATTTACTGGCACAATTATTCAAAGAAATGTTATTTTTTGTTTCATTTACACATGAGAAGTTTAAACGTTGACCTGGACTAGAAAACAAACTCACACTGCAGTGATCAAAGACCACCATGCAGTGCGGTTCCTTGCTGATGGGCGAGGAAGAAGAGGTGTCCACTTCCGGGGCCACAATCACCGGCTCCTGATGATCCCAGAAGCTGTATTTGCAGAACACAAAGTGGGACAGATGCTGGGGCAGCCCTGTGGCTTGGAGTATTTTAACCTGAAAGGAAAAGAAGGCTCTGTGTTTTCATTTGAAAGTTCCAAGGAGTCCTTTGCATCAGAGACAGGGCTTCCTGTCCTGACTACAGCACTAAGTGTTGGTTTATGGTGGCCACATCCCATTCACTGTAGGACTGTATTCCTGCCTCTGAAATGATGACCAGGACTCTGCTATTGAGAGAGAGGCCTGATACAGGGTGACAATGACTTGATAATGAAGGTGGTGGTGCAAAACACTTAGAGGCTGAGAAAGGGCATTTAAATTCTAGTTTCTTCTAACATAATAAGGATATCATCATCACCATTTCAGAAGAATGACATTCTTAAATATCAACATCATTCAATGGTACGAATTTGGCTAACATGAATAAATCCTAAGAGCAAAATTATTAAGTATAATAAAAGAACAAAATCAGTGTATGTGCCATAAAGCAACAAATATTCAGGAAAGGCCAAAGCATTTATTCAGTATTTTAAAGTAGGAAGAGGAGCTGGGTATGGTGGTGCACACCTGTAAATGCTGGCACATAGGAGGCTGAGGATTGCAACTTCCTGGCCAGTCAGGGATACAGTGATATCCTTTCTCAGACAGAAAAAAAAAAGGAGCATAAGGAGGAAAGAGGTTCTCAGGTAGAAACTGTTGCATGCTGCAGCATTTTTTGAAGAACCTTGAAGGCACTGAAAATGTGCAAATGGAAGATCTGGAGGGGAGAATGGAGGGAAGTTGTTATGTTTTAGCTCCTACTATGCCACAGACTGAGACTACTGAAACTCTGAGCCAAAGTAAACTGCTCATCCTTTTAAGCTGAAGGTGTCAGGTATTTTGTCCCAGCAACAAAGGAAGCAGCTAAGACAGAAGTGAAGGTGGCAAAGTTTACCATTCTCTGCACCAACATTTACTCAATGCCTTCCTTATGCAGACTGAGTGGGGAAAGGTATCAGAGGAAGCATGCTCTGGGCTGGAGGACCGGAGAGTTCTGCGATAACAAAGTACAGTGAGAAACGAGTACCTCATCAGACTCAAATGCCCCCAGAAAAACACCTGTAATATATTTTAAAGTAACCAAATATTAAGATTTCTTTTGGTGGCAGCATTGAGCTGGTTTTATTTTATCTTTTATTGTTGTTGTTTGTTGCACTGGGGATTGAACCAGGGCTTTGCACTGAGGTACATCCCCAAGGCTTCTTTTTAATTTTTGTTTTCATTCTGATACAGCTTCTCATCAAGTTGCCCAGGCTGGGCTCAAACTTATGATCGATCCCCCTGCCTCAGCTTCCCAAGTAGCTGAGATCACAGGCATGTTCCACCATGCTCAGCTTTGGGCCAATTTTTAATTTCTAGTTTCTGTGGTAAGTTACAATAGTCTAAAACTCCTCCAACTGTGAAGGAAACTAAACCCCAAAGTTAATTAAGCTAAACTAAATTCTGATCTTATAACTGACTCAGCTAATTTTCATGATTTAGCATGAGTCCTAATACATATATTCTCCACTGGTCACTGGTCAAGATATTCTCCACTGGTTGCTTATTGTATGATTCACTCCACATCTAGTAAATAAATTTAATGAAAATAAAGTTGAATATGTGGCATTAGTTCACACTCACCCACCACAAATATAGCCTTAACATTTCAGGAAGTATTAATAAGGACACAGAAATCACACCAAGCAGATTTCCTCTACACCAGGCACAAAATGGGTCACCTACACAGAGGAGCTCTGCACAACTCATTTTTCCTGTGATGCCAGCAAGTCTGAAACATCTGGAGAGCACCTCCCTGACAGGCTATGAAAGCCACTGGCTGACACATTTTATTCCTCCAAAGCAAAGTGAATAGTCAATATTCTGCAATTAACTGTCCATGAAATGTTTAAAAAGCCATCATTTTTTTTTTTTTTGGTACCAGGGATTGAACTCGGGTCCTTGCGCTTGCAAGGCAAGCGATGGAAACACTGATCTAAATCCCTGGCCCAAAGCCATCATTTTTGGGTGGATCTTCCAATGCTGAACCAACACTGCCATCCCTATAATAAAACCACTTTCTACACACTGCCAGATCTGACTTCTAATAGTTTGTTTTGTTAAACAAATTTCTATCTATTTTCATACTTTTTTTTCTTCTATTATCTTTAACCAGTTTTAGGATTAGCACAATGTTGATTTCCTAAAATGTGGGGAGAAGCATTCCTTTTTTCTGTTTTAAATGTTTGATATCATTTATCAGTTAAAATGTATATGAGCCTGCTGTTGTCATATAGGTAGGTTTTCAAGCTAGGAATATACCTTCTTTAATGGCTGCTATTCAAATTTTATATTTTCTTCAGAGTTAGTTTCATTAATTTGTCTTCCAAGGTACTTCTTAGAAGTTGTCAAATTTATTTCAAAACAGATTTTTGTAATATGCTTTCTATATACTTTTAAATTCTATAAAATCTGTGGTAATGTCTCCTAGATCTTGATACTATAATTTAAAAAATGTATAATTGATACTGTGTAATAGGAAGAAAAGGTCTAAAGGAACAGGGGAAGTGGGAGGGGTAGGGGAAAGGAAAGAAGAGAAAAGAAAAAATATGAGAAAAGGAAAAAAGTGGAAACAAAGTTTTTGCAAATAGGGAAAGGTGGAGGAGGTGAAGGGAGGGCAGGGGAAGGGGAAAAAAATAAGAACGAAGATACATCATGTACAGATACAAGATCCCAATGATGAAGGTAACTGTATTTTATACTTAAAATGTACCAATAAACTTAATGGGGGGAAAAAGCCATCATTTTTCACTTTAAAATTTTTATTATAGCCTTTGAGGGGAGACAATGTGGTATGTGGGAAGATTACAAGATTTCTGTGTTACATGGATCTAAACAAAAATATCTGGCACTTCTTAGCTTGTGCGCTGGTACAGATAACTGAAATTCTTGGTTTTCTTGGCTTAGCTTTCTCCTGGGAGAAATGGGAATATGAATAGCTACCCTACTACACTGGGTAAATCTGACCACACCAATGAAAAGAAAGAAAATGAGTGAAAGCAGGACCAGGAATTGAGTCGATATTCAATACATGTCCTTTTGTGACTGAATTAGATCTGGAAGCCATTTTTTCCTATAGAAATTAATCTTAATTTTAAAGCTGAAATAAATAAGAAATAAGAATACCAAAAAGGAAGAATATTTAGGTTTTCAGAGTATGGGTTGTTTAGGTTTTTCTTTCTCATTTCTGTGTACAGAATGGAAACCACCACAAGGTGCCAGAGTACCACAGACTCCAACTTGCAGCTGTTTAACAGGAGACAAGTGCTGGGAGCAGGCGTGAGCTATCTGGGACTTGGAAATGTACTGATTTTACTCAATGTCAGTGAAAATACTAATACGTGCATAGTTTTATATGGAAAAATAAATCCAGGCTTCTTTTACTGGTCAGTGACTCATCACCCATGATAATCTCAACTGTCTCCCGGTTGGTTTCCCTCATTGTTCTACCAATACTTTGTTACTGTCATAGTTTGTTTACCCTTGTCCTTTTTACACAAAAGGCTGTTACATGGGAGAGCACAGTGTCTAAAAATTGCTTCCCCTTGAAAGCAATCGGCTCCTCGCAGAAGTGGCTGACTCTGGGTCTGGCACAGGAAATGAATAGGACAAGTAAGAGCAGAATATCCATCAGAGAGGTTGTTATTTCAGATTCACTACTTTTTTCAGTGATAAAAGATAAATTTCCTAAGGAAGACTATGAGAAACTACAAGGCAACAATTTAAATCAAGTTTCTACCACAAATAAATTAGAGGGAAGAAGGGATGGAATGAGGGAGGAGAAGAGTCAGGAGAAGGGAACAGGGGAAAAAAGGGAGTGATAGAGAGAGAGGAGGAGAGAGAGGGGGAGAGAGAAAGAGAGATTGACTGGCTCTTTGAGAGTCACATTTACTAGTGCATCACCTTTAATGGATCACATGGAGTCATCGTGCCTGTGTGTCCCTCTCCATAATCACATGTTAACACCTCAAGGGAGAGCTTCTAAAACTCTAGCACAATACAATAAAGATGAACCTCTTCATGAGTTCAATTTTCCCCTCATGCTGAACTCAATGAAGTCACACGGCAGGCAGAGATCCGTGGAAAGGAGCCCAGCTCTACCAGCAGTAGCTGCCCTACTCTTCAACAAATGTACCTGACCCTCAGCTTCAGCTCCTAAAAGATGCACTGAGCTCAGAACAGGACTGAACCTAGGGTGGCTTGAGGCTTCCTTCACTTGCATTTCACTGGCCTCCTTTCAATAGCACAAGCAGGTCCTTTGCTGATTTCTTGTCATCAAAACCTTTGAAACTGCTTCCTGCCACGCTTCTGAACCAAGGGCAGTCTGGCCAGTGAGGGGTGCTTACTCCCACTGCTGTGATGACTGGGGCAAGTGGCGCCACCGAGGCCGAATGGGCAGGAGCCCATCCAGCCCACAACTGTCCTCCAAAGACTCGGCACCCAGATACAGGTGGGCACCCGGCCCCGCTCCCTTGGCTTCCCAGGAATCTACTTCCCACAATGCTGTCTGGATTAGCAGCCTCTCCTCTGGGGCCTGCTCTACCAGAGCAGCTGGGTCACACAACACTGGAGTCTTGTGTTCACCCTGTGTGTCCCCTACAGGTACATGCCAAATGCGCAGAGTGGAGCTGAACAGGAGGAGCCCGGCTGTACCCACCTTATACCCCCAGTATCAGACATGCCCTCTGGCTGGTGACGCTCAACATGGGCATGGTCCTCAGAATAAGCACTCAAAGAATTATTTGGAAATAGGTGTTTTCAAAAATTGAAAAAGAATTTAAGAATTTAGACAACCACAGTCCGCTGGGTATGGTGACACAAACCTGTGATCCCAGCACTTGGGAGGCTGAGGCAGGAGGATCACCAGGAGTTCAGGCCAACCCAGGCTACATGGTGAGTTCAAGGCTGGTCTGAACTGAACTATACAGGCAGACCCTGTCTCAAAAAAAAAAAAAAAAAAAGAGAACCACAGTCCTCAAGAACAGCCCCACTTGGGCTACTTCTAAAGGAACCAGGGACTCACCATGCAGACCAGTCTGTTCTCCTGGGCCTCTTTCTCACAGAGGACCTCCATGGGGTCATCGCCTCCTGCAATCCTTTCCCCGATGGCACCGCTGATTCGCATCACCTCCACATGCAGCCGGCCCGCCACCTGGAGCAATGGGGCAGAGCAGACACTTGTTTCCGGATATGGTTCCTTCACCCTCAGAGGACCACTCTCCTGTGTTAGAGCCAAGCTGCCAGGTATTAGTTTTATTTTGGGGGGGGGGGTTTGAGGCAGGGCCGCATTAAATAATTCAGGCTGGCCCTGAACTCACTATGTAGCTCAGGTCGGCTTGGAACTCGGTGATCCTCCTGCCTCAGCCTCTCAAGGGTTGGGATTACAGGCATGCACCACACCACACCCTGCTCTTTAGTTATTAGTTTCTAACTGCTGCTCTGCCCTCAAAGTACTGGCAGTAACCACCATAAAGCCCTATGGAAATGAGATATTTATAACACACATACGTATTATTTGTCACTACTAACAAAAAACCCAGTAGCAACAGCATCCCACTGCTACCCTCCATTCCCAGAACTGCTCTCCACAGGAAGTGAGGCACAGAGAGAAAGCCAACCTCTCCCTTCTGGTTGATGATCGGAACAGCATATTGTAACTTCACATCATAGAAAAGGGATTTGAGGAAGACATTGGCCACCCCAATTAGACTGTGATTTTCCTGTTCATCGTAGAAAGGGTCAGCACGCTTGAAGTAAGATCGGATTACCTGAAAGAAAGCCAGGGCATACAATTTCAAAAACCACAGAAAATAAATGCATTCAAACTACTGCTTTTGGATACACTCTAATTTTAGTCATTAAACTTAACTTTTATCACTATATCATGAGTCCTATATTTCTTAGTGTAAAATAAAGCTCTTTTTTTGAGACAGGGTCTCACTTTGTAGTTTTGTAGTGCTAGCTGGCCTTGAACTCACAGTGATCCTCCTGCCTTGGCCTCTGGAGCACTGGGATTACAGGCCTACACCACCACAACCAGGTTAAAACAAAGTTCTTCTTCATGCATAGCACTGTATTATTCACTATGCGCTCTCTCTCTCTCTTTCTCTCTCTCACACACACACACACACACACACACACACACACTTAGAATGGTGGTCAGGGTCCTTCACCCACAAGAGGGAAATCCCAATAACAATTCCAATAACTTAATCACTTCTACTTCATGTGGAAATCTCAACACAAAAATAGAGAAACAACGTATATTGCCTAGAAGGTGGTCAGGGTACTGAAGCTCTCCTCACTTTTATCGAGGAGACCACCACATCGGTGTCACTGCTCCTACTAAATCGTTAGGTACATGGGTACAAATGAGGGGTGGCCTCTCAGAGGACAGCAGTTGGCGTTTGTAACTGTTTTTTTACTTCTGAGTGAAATAGAAGCAGAATATAGAAGAGAATTTTAAAACTTTAAGCAAGAATATCTAACTATAAATTGATGACAATTTAATGATGACAATCTAGAAAAATATACATTTTTACAAAATAAGAAGCTACGTAAATAACTCCATGTGGACACAGAACCCACAGTATTGAAAATACATAATACGTCTATTAACTCCATGTGGACACAGAACCTACAGTATTGAAAATACATAATACATCTATTTTAAACATGTGCAAGTACACATGCTCGACCTAAATGAAATAACCTTCAAATTGACGCGTAAATACCAGCAAAAGATCTATGGCACCTACTTTAGGGTCAAAACCTCTTTTAAAAAAATGTTCCTAACAGTGCAAGTGTTAAGGTACCAGTGATGTTCAATTTGAACAGCATGTACTGTAGGTTTGTTTATTCTTTGCAGGGCTCAGTCTGCTGGGGAATGGGAAGAGGGAGGACAAGGTCCAAGCTCTCTCTGTCCTAAAGAGAATCCCAGAGAAGCACAGGACACACACCTGCTGGCCAATGGAAGGCCTAATGGGAAGGGAGAATCTGCTAGAGACCCAGAAAAGAGAGTAAGGAAAAGGAAAAAACCTACCAGAAGGGAAGGTTATTAAAATTCTTAAATAGTTTAGAGGATTAAACTATTTCTAACTAGAAATAGCAGAACAACTTTGGGGAAATGAACAGTTTCCTCTGCAATGGGCAGGCGAGCTCCCTGCTCTGAATGCCCAGGAAGCAACTGGTCTCCCACAGCTTACCGGGGTGTCTTCCTCACACTCCTTCCACTCCTGGTAAAGGTCTCTCATGTCCAACAGCCTGTTGTCCAGTTTCTCCAAAGACCAAATCTGCTTCCCTTTGCCTTTTCTTCTCACCTGGATTGCAGGTTCACTGAGAAGAGAGCCCCGCTGCAAAGACAGGAGGAGGGAACTATGTGGGACACCAGAGTGTCCACTGGCAGCGAAACCACCATCGGGCGTCTGGACCCACCAGTCAAGGGTCACTGTGCCAGGTTGATGGTGACAAAACTTCCCAGAGATCCGGTGAGCTTTAGTGCCTTTACATCCAACTGCAATCACAATTTAATGTCAGTATTAACTTAGGCTTGAGTATCAATTTACTTCTCAATTTTGATTGCAGTTAGATATAAACTTAAATTTAAAGCCCCCAAAACCAGACTATGTCTTATAGGAAGTAGAAATGAAAATGCTGCATTCACATCATCATACATCCACAGAACACCAGAAGGTAGAAAGAGTCATACATATCAAAAGGCAAGCACAATTCACAATGTAAGTCAGTGAATGTCTGACTAGGGGAGAAAGGGTTGTGGAGTGGTAACAAAATGAAGGGGAAACTGCTTTGGGAAGACTGATCAGGACAGACTTCCCAGAAAACAATTTAGACAAGCTGAGTAGTGGAGAGTGTGTTCCTATGCCCCTATCACAGGGTGACACCTGACACCACCTCATCCCGGGGCAACTTTGGTGGTGCTGAACGGCTGCCTCACCTTCCTATTGGCATCCAGGCTGGAGGCTGGAATCTGGAGGGTCACTTTATACTCGGTTCTTTTATCCAGCTCCTCTGCAATGTAACTAGCTTCTCTCACCAACAGATTGGCTTTAACAATTTGTTCCCTCAGCCTCATCAGGCTGTTATTCAATGTTGCTTCTCTTTATAAAGAAAAAAAAAAAAAAGGAAGAGTGGAGGTGAGGAGGAAGTGACACACTAAGCACACTTAGAAAACTACACAGTCATGACATGGAATGCCAAGCTGCAAACCGAGCTGCACTGGTGTCTTTTGCACGCAGGAAACATATCACTAGCACCGACCATGCACATGCTTATATCGGCTCTGTCACAAGCACGGGCACACCTGGGTAGCAAACCAGCTGGAGACAAGGGTGGTGCTTCACAAACCTGACTGACTGTGCATCACCCTGGGGTCTGGATAAACTCAGGATTCTGGCTCGGTGAGTCTGGGGTTGGGGCTGGAAACTACATTTCTATCAATCTCCAGCTGACAGGAATGCTGTCTGTCTGCAGACCAGACTGAATACAAGAGGTTAGCGATGCAACGTCTGCACCTAAGGAATAAGGGTCTCAGTGCGCTGCTAATTGGCCTGCAGAGAGATTACACTTGCAATCTGCATCTCATCTGGCACCATGCTCTACCTACCTGAGCTAATCAGTCCAGACAACCGTCTTTTTTTTTTCTTTTGTAAAATGCAACTACCCAAGCTTCAGAATCTAAAGTATAATACAATGATAAAGTATACTTCTTTATTCAAATCCAAAAGCTGTATTAACTGAAAGTGGACCAGCACCCAACATAGGCAGTTTTAAAGAAAGGGATATAAACTGGCAATTCCCATTTATTCAAAGATGGAAAATAATGCCAAGTGGTTCTAGGCTGCAGTGTAAATCTTTCGAGCAGTGACAAAGTGTCCCCGCCCCGGGCCGGGTACTGTGGTGACACCAGCTCCCCCACCTCTCCTCCGCCCACTGTCGCAGGCGCTGCTGGGCGCTAGGCGAGTGCAGGGAGAGCCTGTCCGAGCTGCGACAGTTCTGCTTCTCTGGAGACAGCCTTCGTCGGAGCTGCTCCAGCTCATGCTCGTACATGAGCCTCTGGCGCTCAAGCGCAGATCGCTTCTCTTCTTCATGCTGCTGTTCTAGGCTGTTCAGGATCGACTGCATTGGATCTGAACATGGTTTGGAGAAGCGGTAATGAACAAAGGGTACAACACACTTCACATCCATTCTACATTGTTCCACTGTCTGTCGTTCTAACACCACCTAACACCATGAGAGGCGATCTGTAATAGTCAGCTTTTCTTACTGCCAATTACTTGTATTTCCACATATTCTCAGCTAGATACATTCCACACTATTTTTCATAGACAAAAAGCAGTTCTCCTCTATGTGCTACCCACCACCCAAGAGATGAACACTCCAGAAATACATCATAGTAACAATAAGCCAGGGTTCAAATCTGGGAAATTCTACAAATGGGAACAAACTCTGCAGTGATTTGATTGTATATGAAGGCAAAAAGAATGTTTTTATAAATATAATAAATTATCATAGCCAAAAATACAAAAGAATAGAGTTCATTACAGCAAAAAAAAGTTCCAAGATCAGCAATGTAAAGACTTTCTTTTTTCGCTAACATTTAAAACGTCTCATCACAAACATTTTTAGGGCCGGGGATTTAGCTCAGCAGTTCCGCTGCCTGCCTCACAAGCACACAAGGACCCAAGTTCAATACTCAGGAACCAAAAAAAACAAAACAAAAAAAGAATAAACATTTTTAACTATCACCTTGAGAAGACGCTACCGTGCACAGCAGACTTGCTCACCGTTATTGCCCAGCGCCTTCATGGTCACCTCCATCTGTGCATACTCAAAACTGAAGTTGATCTCACTGGATACCTCACTGGAGGAGTCCCCGTCCACATCCAGCTGCTCAGAACTACCATCATTTTTCAGGGAAGGATCCTGCTCCTCATCCTCTCGTTCTGCTTTCTTCTTCTTTTTTGGCAAACTGAGTCTTAAGAGTGCACAAAAAGTTTTTTTTTTAATCAAGACAGGTACTTAGTCATTCTACTTCTGAAACACTGACATTTGCCAGATGCCAAGGGAATACCATGAAATACAGGGCAACTGCTGTTTTCAGGATCTTTATACTCCAGGAGTAGAAGTAAAACACTCAGGTGTACACAAACAATTATAATGGGAAGTGAGACACCGCCCACCTGACTGTTAGGAGCTGGGTGGGAAGAAAAGCTGAGACCCCTTCAGAGTGGAAGGTAAAGTAAAGAAGGGTCAAGTATGAACCATCCACGCTGAGCCTTACAGGATAGGCAGGCAGCCGGTCAAAGGGAATGGTTCAGAGGGAGATGTGGAAACAGAAATGCCCCTAGTCTCTGGGGCACTTAAGAATAAAACAGCACAATACACGAATCTGTACAGGACAAGCTCAGTGTCAGAGCTGGAAAATCAACTTAGCCCAAATCAGGAAGGTTTTGAAGATGAAGGCAAAAAATTTATACTTGGGACCAGGGATTTAGCTCAGTGGTTCTGCCGCCTGCCTCACAAGCGCAAGGATCCAAGTTCAATCCCCAGTACCAAAAAAAAAAATTTATACTTCATTTTGGGAAGGAGAAAAACTGTCCACAATCTTTGTACCTATGTACCCTTTCCTCAGAAGCAAAATACAGTACCAGCTGGCCTACAAGCAAGGGTCTCTATTAGTGACAAGAAGAGTCAGTGTGACAGCTGAGGCACACTGGCCAGGGACCGGAAGAGGATGCCGGGACGTTAAGGCGGCACAGTCTCCTGCCTGACTGTCCCTCTCAATAACAACACCAGTCTGTCTGGGGAACAGTTCCCGTGCAGCCCCGGGTAGAAACCTGCCCTTCCCAGCCTCCCTGGCAGCTAGGAGACAAATTCGAGCCAAGTAGATGTGAGTAAAGATTGCTGGGCTCTGGCTAGAGGACAGCCATGCTGCGCTGCCCCTTCACTTCTCTTTCTCCCTTGAGTTGAACACTACATTCACAGCAGGAAGGGCACAGCCACTGTGAGACCTGGCAGGTGACCACCAGGACACTTCTGAGAGCTCAGTCCACACTAACTGTGCAACCACCTCAAATTGTTTGTTCTGAGAAAGCACTACTCTGTTCATGCCATCACTGTCAAGGGTGCTGCTACTTGCAGCTAAAAGCATTCCTAAAGGAAAGACTAACCTGATTTCATGCCTAAGGAAACGACAACCACCATTATTTCTAAGCAAAAATGCATATGTGTATATCTATAAACAGGTGTATATACCCACAAATAAAAACTAAGTATGCCAGAAAAAATTAATGCATTATTATATTACATGGCAAAATACTCCTCTTTCAGTGGGAAATAAAAAGGAGAAAACACATACATAAACTAAGAATTTTTCCTGTGTATACTGTCCCTGGCTCCTAGAGTTCAGACACTAACACAGTGAACAAACATATAAAAACATGCATATAGCAAACACATGCATATATACCCATACATACACAAAATAATGCATAATTTTTATGAAGTTTACTTTAAAAAACATATCCATTTCAGAGCATAATCGTCAAAAACATTTCCCCTTTGAGGACTGCACAGTGTCATACCTGAAGAAATGGTTATTTCCCCATAAGATTCTGTCCCCGTGGTACAGCTGTACTGGACTGGAGACTGAAGACCCATTCACAAATGTTCTATGGAGAGAAGAGGAAAGCCGTGAATGACAATTACCCTGTCCTCTGCTTTAATTTTCTAGTACTACAACAGTCTAGTTACTAGGGGAAACAAAATGATTGTAAGTCCAAAATAAAATGTGCCCTCAGTGAATTTTAATATTCGTAATATTTACCTCTTCACTGACTTCCCTAAAATGTTTACTGCACTAAGTATAAGAGGTGGCAGTGAGCCTGTCACTTTTTTTTTTCTGTGATAGTTAAACTGTCAACTTTATCGGATTGACAGCTTAGAAACACACAGGAGAATAGTAACACACACTTCTTCGTGTGTCTGGGAGGGAATCTGTTCCCTTCTTCTCTTGGTTTGTTTCACTGCTGTTTCCTGGCCGCCATGATGAAGCAGCTTTGCTGTCATGCTCTTCTGTGCTGACGTCTCTCTCTCAGAGCCACAAGAGTAGGGACTGAATAAACCTCCGACACCATGAGTCAGATAAACCTCTTCTTTAAGTTGTGGGTGTCCTGTAATAGAAGGCTTAGTGTGGCTTCTCTGGAAATCTTGTTCTTTCTTCTCCCAGTGTTTTTTTGTTGCTGCTTATAGTAGTAGGCACTTGTTGTTTCATGACTATTTGCTTGTTTATCAACTAATTTTGTAACGTTTCTCTGTTTTCTCATGTGTGGCCTCTGATGTCACTTCTCCCTTAGCCCAGGCAGTCATGGATGACAGATTCGGGTTTTTCTGGGTCTCCTTGCTTGATGTATTCATTCCATCTGATTTTTTTGGCTTGGTTGGATTTGTTTTCTTTGTCTAGGATATTCTTGAACAATTTTTGGGGTGCTGGTTTGGCATTCATCTCTTAATACGTTCATTGTAATGGAATGTCCTTATTTCTTCATCAAGTTCTGGAGGCTGGGAGGTCTGTGGCAAGGTGCAGCACTGGCATGTGGTGAGGACATTCCCCAGGTGTCCTAACATCAGTGAGCCTGTCACTTTGAGGAAAACAATCAGCGGCATTTGTTGCCAAAGATAACATTTAGCCTTTCAAATAAAAATTTAAAATTTCAAAAACCTTGTGTCAATGTCCTCCAACCAAAGACTACCAAGAATTTAGCATGGCGAACGAGCTGGGTTTACTACTCACACTAAGGGAGTGACATGGGGAACGTCAGGTGTCCTGGTGAGATGCTGTGAGAAAGGTCCTATATTGTGAGACCTGAGTTTCAGCTGGATGACTCTGGATGCCATCAGAAAGTGTCAGGAAACGGGGAACTCCCCAAGGACATTAATGACACTGTGGAAGCCTGAAGGGCAAACAGAGAGGGCAGGCCAAAGGCGGCCAGGTGCCCAGGAGCAGGAGCTGCCAGGTGGGGGTGTGTCTGCCAAAGACAAAGGAATCCTGAAAGCTGTGTGTGAGTGAACCAAGCAGCAGTGCAGGGCATTGCCAGGGTCTCTGACCAAGACCTGGTGAGGCCTAAACCAGACCATGGGAGTGGGAACATGGAGTGAGGAGTTGCTACAGTTAAGGAGAAAGGGCTTGGCATTGGGCTGTATGTCTTAATGACACCACCTACCACTAGCGTATTTTCTCCGTCTTAAAAATTACTGAGACTTGGGCTGGGGATTTAGCTCTGTGGTTCTGCTGCGTGCCTCGCAAGCACAAGGTCCCGAGTTCAATCCCTGGTACCAAAAAAAAAAAAAATTACTGAGACCTTAAGTACATTACTGAGACTTCCAGTACATTACCTGGTGTTTTTTTGAGGAGTCAGCATAACCTGGCCTTCTGAGGTGATGTCTATAATGCAGTGTTCAGGAAGAATTCCCATTCCACACAGCTGGATGTCCTGGGAATCTGCTGACCCTATCAATGTATGTTCCTAAGAGAGAATCAAATTTGCTCATGATACTGTATTTTTACATGTGCACAAACTAAAATCACCTGCACTGAGCCCTCTTACATTAATCTATTATCTTAGATGAAAGATATTCAAGGTAAATGGAGTAACAGCTTTCTCTAAAATTCAGTCTATAAGTTACATTTCCTTATAAAAAATAACACATTCAGCTGAGTTATGCCTTTTAAAACTATTTTATATTAATGTCTATAACATAATCCTTATTTTCTGTTACAATCTTGATTCCAAACATTTCATACTGCTCTCAGAGAATGAGCCCTGTGTTGATGATGTACCAAAAATATGGTTTGGAAATCGCAGTTTCTTCAGTTGGACATCATTTATCTCAATCAAAATGTGTCAACTGCAAGACAGACAGAAGCTATTGACATATAAGGGTTTGAAAAGACTCATTATTTTACGAATCTCATTGTGTCCCCTAACCTCACAGAACACACATGACAGAATAAGTTCTTCTGACCTCAGATCCCAACTGCTCATGTCTAGCCCATTTTTGGGAGGTAACTCACCTATCCCTGATGGAGAAAACTGCATAAGAGCTGGGCTCCCTCAGATGCACCCTAACCCTGCCTACCTGCGCATGATGAAATGTTGACAGGACCTAGGGAGTGTTCCTAGGCCTCCCTGTTTTTCTTTTCTTTTTAAGTCAGTAAGCTTTCTGTCTTATACTCTAAGCAATGCAATACAAATACGGATGACGAAAAAACAAAACTTCTCATAGGAGATGATATAATGAGTATCTAATGCTGGGGAGGAACGAGGCAAGCAAGATGAGGTAAAGTTAGTCAGGGACAGCACAGATCTCAATCTCCACGTAAGAGTGGGTATGAGGATCCCGAAGTGCGCTAGCAGGAAGTGCTCCTGAAGAGACACAGTCAAGATGCTGTTCTGGAAGAGTGAGAGGCCATGCAACTTGGAATTAGAAGGAACTCTAGGGTTGTTTTGCTCTGACTTCCTTACAGACAGGGTGGCTACAGTTGTCTGGAGGAGTGAGATTATCACTCTGGAGTTATATGTCCAGCATTTCAACGGACTCAAGAAGCTAAAGGCAAAGAAAGAAAACAGCGCAGTCTCCAAATTCCACCATCCTACATCACGGCGTCACTTTACTGGAGTGGAAACTGTTCTTGGACTGAGATCACCCATTTAAATGTGCTTGGTCATGAATATGGCCTTGCCGTGGGGTTAGCTTGGGCAGTCAAGACACTGACACTGCCTGCGACCCTGGCCACACAGGGCTGACCACACAGTCTGAAATGGAACCAGACACCTCCACACAAATGACCAGAAGTGTTCTGACTCCTCCAAAAATCTCTGAATAGTTTCTTTGTTCAAGTTTTTAAGGAACAGATATGAGTCAGGGTTTTTTCTTATGTATGTGTCTGTGTGTTCCAACTTGAAATACATCATACCAGGAAAAAAACCCAGAATTTCTAGCTCTGAGAAAAAGGGCAGCATTCTAATATGAATGTTAGGTGCCATTCTAATATGAATATCTACCACTGATGTCCTTGCTCAAAAAGCTGCCAATGCTGCTCAGAAGCACAATAATACATCATTTTTAATACTGAAACACAATAATACATCATTTTTAATAGACAAGATTACTACTTGTATAAAGGACCACAGAGCATCAAACAAAAGTGGAATGTGGAAAACCCATACGTGTATAGTGTTTGTTTACAGTGATTCTACATAGCTAATCCTCACATTAACCCCACACAGCAGCCAGAGCAACTTCCATGGTTCTGAAAAGGAAGAACCTATGGACAGAAGGGGAAAGGGGGCAAAGGCCTGGCCATGAACTCACCACACAGGCCACCCTCCTCCTCCTGCAGCACTGCTACACCAGTACTGCAGTGCTAGAGATGTGCACACATCACACTGTGTGTCAGAACACAGTTTAGCTCACTACATAACCAAGCATGGTATAAGATACTCATTAACAATGAGAGATTATCAAAATGACACAGCAACAATTTAATGACATCTTCGAATAAAAAGTGGGAAATCAACCAACATGAACCTTTTTATAAATGAAATCACACAATTCTCTATTTTTAAAACTGTTTCTGACTTAATCAGCTCATCTGTTTTACATTTCTGGTTACATTAGTTAATCCCATCTACATGAGGAGGAAGAAATTGTATCCTAATACAACTCCATGACAACTCCGTAACTTATCCTCTGGGTTTGACAAAGGCAATTTGGAGCACTTCTTATAATTTATGCGGTGTCTCAGAATTCACACTCTTTCTAAAGCTGTCTCTTGTCTTCCTAACATGTCCCATGATTTACAAATTTCAGTGTATAGCAATGTTATGGTATGGATCTGAAATATCCCCCTAAGTGTCTGCGTACTGAACACTTGGTCCCCAGTGGGTGGCAGAACCTTGAGGAGGTTGCTGCACTTGGAGGAAACAGGTCATGGGGAGCCTCTGAAGGGTATATGAGACCCCACCCTTTCTTTCTCCCTGTCCTGTCTGCCCTGATGTTCTGCCCCACCACCACCCTAGAAGCAACAGAGCTAAACAACCATGGACTGAAATCCCTGAAGCCATGAGCCAAAAAAACCTTTCTTCCTTTAACTTTCTTTTCTCAGTATTTTGTCATAGCAATGAAAAGCTGACTAACACATCAATATTTATCTTTTTTTTTTCTGTTCCATACTCTGACCCTCTCAAGTTTTTAAGTGGCCTACTCTCCCTTTTCTTACAGATAATAATTCAAAAATTTTTTCCTGGCCCAGGATTTAGCTCAATGGCACCACACCTGCCTTGCAAGTGCAAGGTCCTGAGTTTGGTCCCTGGTACCAAAAAAAATTTTTTTTTCCCCAAGAGTTACTGAAAACATAAATTTCCTAGTAAGTAGTCCTAAGAATTTTACTGTCTTCAAACATTTCCTCTCATGAGCTAAGAAAAATGCTCACAAAAAGCTTCATATAAATCAGTCACTTTCATCCAGTCACTAAATGAATCATTTGGTCTTAAAAGTCATCTTTTAAGCTTTACAATTATTCCCTAGTATAAGTTATTGATAATATTAGGTAAGTGTGGTGGATTAACTAATGGTTAACTTGAAACACCCAGCTGAACAGAATCAGCGTGGTCTGGGCGTGGAAGATCCACCTGAGGATTGTTGTCAATGGCATAAAAAGAGAACTGGAGGGGAAGATCGGGGGCTGTTGATTTTCTAGGAGAAGCTTGCTGCAGATGGTTTTCCTGATGCGAACTTGGCTGTTCGCATCAGAGGAGGAGCTTGAGGCCTCACTGTCACTGGGAATGGCTGCTGTTCTCGTCAGGGGAGCTCTGGTCTTCACTGTGAGCATCACCTCCTGGCTCCAGCATAGAACCCTCAGCCTGGTGGCACAAATCCTTCACCCCACCAGCACAGGGTTTTTGGCTTCCACTACGGGCCTTTGGGCCTTCCTGGTGCAGATCCTCAATATGGACAAACATGAGTTATTGCCCTGGGCTCTAGGCCTCTGGCTGGGCTCATGGAGGCCTCTGCCTTGGACTCCAGGCCTTCGGCTGGACTTGTGTGGGACACTGCTATGGGATCCAGACCTTTGACTGGATTCTTTGGGTCTCTAGTGTGCGGCTAGATCTCTTGCACTCCTCTGCATTTGACTTTCTGGGTGACCATTATAAAATAATCCTATAAATTATGTGTCCTATATTAAATCTATTCCGTTGCAAAACCCTAACTACAACAGTAAGCTATTTAACTTGAAAATAATGTCAAAATATATTTTTATATGACTAAAAAGGGAAACTGATCCCAGAAACCCAAGACTGTTCTGCACTCCGGCTTCTTCAAATAAAAACCATGTGCTGACTGTTTTCTGCATGAGCGTGGTTCCCAAGTCTGAAGCCTGGAGGCACATGGCAGTGTTCCGTGCAGGCACATCCCTCACCTTTAAGTAGTACACCAGAAGCTCATTCAAAGCAGGGTCGGCGTTCAGATTAACCAGGAAGCACTTATCATCCCCAACTTTGATTCCCGAGGACTGAAGCGATATTCCAAGGCTCTCCAGCTGCTTCTGTCGCTCCTGCAAACATAGCGGAGAAGAGTTAATTCCTGAGCTTCTAAGGCAGCAAGATACCGAGGATCCCACAGGAGAATAATCACTCAGGACTGGGGCTGTGGCTCAGTGGGAGAATGCTGCCTTGCAAGAGAGAGGCCTGGGTTCTATTCCAGCACCACTAAAAAGGAAAAAGATTATTTACTCAAATATATTATCTTCAATATAGCGTTACAGTTATTGCATCTTCTTTCCAAACTATCTAGTTTTACTTTGCTAATTAAAATTTATTTAAAGAATAAACCTCATTACAAATAGTAGGCAAATAAAGTAGTGAGTTCTCAATTTTCATTCTTAAAAATATCAAACATCTTCAATTTAGCTTATTTAATTCTGCATATGTGAGCAATGTGAGTACACTTGACTCAACTACAAACTTTCTAAAAAGCAAAGTTTTAGTCCAGTGTGGTGGCACATGCCTATAATTCCCACACTTAGGAGGCTGAGGCAGGAGGACTGCTGCCAGTTCGAGGCCAGCATGGGCTACATAGTGAGTTCAAGGCCAACCTGACCGGCGTGGTGAGACCCTGTCTCCAACAATAATTAATCAATCAATTAATAAAAAGCAAAGCTTTCACTGCATTCTCCTGCTTGACACCTTCAGCAACCTCCTAGCCAAGATAAAGGCCCTGGCCCCTCAGTCTTCACATTTTGTCACACCAATGTACAACCCTGGCTGGCAGTCACGCAGAACACAGTTCAGGACACTGCAGGGATTTTACATCTCTTCCTTCTGTCTGGAGCAAGCTTGTTCTTTCAGTGACCATCGGTTTACCTGCCCATCTGCCTCACACCAGACTGCACGCTTCACAGGCATAGGTCCTAACTTTACGCACCTACACTGTGCAGGACACGCAGTAAGCACTCAAAATACTAGTGCTGTCACCTCATCAAAGAAACCCTTATGCACCACATTCAAGCCCAGCTTCACAGGAACACGAGCTGTTCTTTCCGCTGTACCTGCTGGCCTCGGAAAGCCATGCCACACAGTGTGAGCACAGAGAGGGTACACAGGACCCTCCCCACAGGAGATTCAGTCTGGTGAATCACAGCAGGGTGGGGTGTCTCTGACTATGGGTAAAGAGCACATGATGAGGTACAGGCACCAAGGATCTGTGATTCTGGAGAAAGATGAGACAGACCAGGCACTGAACCAGGGCCACACATCAGGTCTGCAGCATGATTCAGACAGAATTTCACTCTTCCTAGGGGGTCCTATCACATGGCCACTGCAACCCACCTATGAGTAGTACAATGTTACAAAAGTGGGGAAGGCATGTCTTGGTTCTGGGTCTTTGAATCAAGGGTCTCTCCTAACAAAAAGAACTACATACTCTCCCCATAAATAAGTATAAATGTCAACTGGAAAACTTTTAAAGGTAGAATAAGTTAAAAATAAGTAGCAATTAGTAATCAGCTCATAAAAAGTACAGTAAATCGACTTAGGAACATTCAAGTTGTGAACTTTCATAACTCACTTTGTTGGCTTTGTAAGACTCGCTTTGTTGGCTTACAAATGAATCCAACTTACAGTCAATTCTCCTGGAACGGAACTTGTTCGTAAGTCGGGAACTTACTGTATGTTATGGTAAAATACAATTATGTTTACTGATATAAAAATATCACTTCTGATATCAAGGGTTGGTTAATGATGTTTTTTGGGGTTTTTTTTGCTACCGGGGATCGAACTCAGGACCTTGCACTTTCAAGGCAGGCGCCGGAACCACTGAGCTAAATCCCCAACCCTGGTTAATGATTTTTAAAGTATCAAACACTAAATATTTTATTCTGTGTCTTAATTATTCATTTTTTGCTGTTGAAGTCTCAGATAATACATAAAGGAACATAGCTTTGGGCTAATAAACCTTTATTTACAAATCAAGTGGCCCCCAGACCAGGCACAGCCCACGGGCATTAGCTGCCAGCCTCTGGTCATCTGAATCTTTTGATTTCACAAATGTGAATTTCTTAATGAGAACATAAAAAAATGAAAGCAAGAGACAATTTGGCAGAGTAGAAATGGCACTGGAATTAGAAAATAGTCACTTTGAGTTCTGTTTATTCAAAACCGTTATTAAGTATACTAAAAAAACTAAAAGATATGGTCTTTCTTCTTAAGAATCTTACAAACTCATCAGGAATAAAAGTATACCAACCTTAATTAAACAGCGGTAACGTAGGGCCACTCAGAGAGCTGGCACACTACAGCACCAGGACTCACAAAGGCCTTGGCTAGCCTGCAGCAGCCCCAAATATGATGTGAGAAGTTCTGCAAAAAAGACATCCAGGGCCGGGGATTTAGCTCAGTGGTGCCACACCTACCTGGCAAACACAAGGTCCTGAGTTTGATTCCCAGTACCAAAAAAAAAAAAAAAAAAAAGACATCCAGACATCCAGTAAGCACAGTTTGCCTGGAATTTGCCAAATTTATCTGACCAGAGATTTACCAGTATTTCGTGGCTACACTCCAAATTACATTCTTAAAAATACCAGCCTGGACTGGGGAGAGGTAAATGATCAACAGACCAGGTTTTATCAATGAGAGAAAGGATAAAGCTCAGCAGCACCAAGGCCAAGGGGCTCAGAAGCTGAGGTGCTGAAGGAGGTGTTGGTTAAAATCAGCAGAGCCCTTGCAGCCAGGTGTGGTGGCACAGGCCTATAATCCCAGCACTTGGGAGACTGTGGCAGGAGAATCACTGCGAGTTTGAGGCCAGCCTGAACTTCATAGCAAAGACCTTGTCTCAAGAAAAAAAAACAAACAAACCCCAAAACAAAAAACACATCAACAACAACAACAGCAGAGCCCTCCAAGCTGAGACCTGTGGGCAAAAGAGGAAAAGAGGCCAAGGGTAAGCTCCGACCAACACTGTAATTTTGCTTAGACCAAACTGCTTTGTGTCCATTAGCACAGTGGCCTTCAAAGTCAGTGTTTTGCTCTTAGGGTAACTCAAAAAGGTGTAACAGAACAGTTGCGAACTGTACAATTATTAGAATGACTTTTGATTCATGAAAACTATAAAGTAAGATATGCAGTAGAAAGAATTCATTGGTGTGTTTTCTCTGTAATCTGTGGCCCAGGCCATTAGGAGAGGCCCCTAGGCAGGGACAGAGATGAAATGGGGCTGGCCATATATTGATCTGTAATGAAACCAGGTGCTGGGTACCAGTGCATTTATTATATTCTTCCCTAAGTGAAAATGTCTATAATAAAAATGTCTTTGAAATTAAATTAAATCCTAGTTCACACTAAAGTGACATCCACT
This sequence comes from Heterocephalus glaber, assembly GCF_000247695.1. The sequence continues at coordinate 23,731,886 of NW_004624758.1, forward strand.
TTAGGCTAAGTAAGAGCAGTACCCTCTTCCAACATGTGAAATGTAAAATGATTCTGGACAGCGCATTTAAAGAAATGCACTGGATGATGAAAGATGTTGTGAGTTCTATGAATTCTCTAATCAGAGGAGCAGTTAAAACATAAGATTTTTAACTCAGAAAAGGGCAAGAGGCAGAGAGGCGACTATAAATAGCCAAACAACTGAACTGGATAATAACAGTCCCTATCTTGCGGGGCTGCTGAGAGGATTACATCAAATACTTTAGTTATAAGTGCTTATTAGCAAAGTGCCCAATACAGAAGCCTATCCAACAAGTCCTGGCTTACTGTCATGAGTCACTACCGACAGGTAGGACACTTACTCTCTTAGCTGTAGAGCAACAAAGGAGGGCAGAGGAGTAAGACAGAAGAACAAAAGATTTCAATTAAACAGTGCCATTAAAGTTGTCCAGTCTGAAGAAGGGTGCTAGCCAGGGTCCTGAGCTCTGCATCTCCATATGTATTTCTAAATCAGAGGGATAGGACCACGTAGCAGGGAAGCCAGAGTCTCTTTCTAAGAAGAAAGACTTCTCAGCACTTTTCCTCAATGCTATACTTGACTTGATGTTCTTAAACTAATGCTCATGTTCCCAACTGAAGAGCTTACAACTATCTCTATTTTAGGTTTTCAATAATGAGTCACCACAGATTTAGGAATTTCATATTATTTTCACTTAAGTTGTCATGAAGGGTAAAAGCTCATAATCAACTATCTACTACCAACTATCTACTACTATTAATTCTGTAATTTCAGTAAGTTCTTGAGGTCTACAAGGTACTTAAAAGAATGAAGTATTCAAAACCTGAAGCTGTAAATAGCTATTTCGTTTTTTTAAAAGTTATTATTAACTGATATTTAAACACTGATTACTTCATACATAACAAACTATTGCAATTATCCCTTCTTTAACCTTCAAATTATTTTTATAACATTTAGACTCTTTTGGCTCTGAGTTCCTATTCACGGTGTGAGATTTGCCAACAGCAAAGATGTAAATCCAAAAGGAACCAGAGAAACCCCGCCTCTGGACCACTCAGAAAACACAAACCTGGGCAATCTCTTCTGTTTTTCTTAATTTTTCCTCCCAGGTCACAGTCATTTCCTGGATTAGCTTCTCAGATTCTTCCAGCCGGTCTTTTAGCTCTGGAGATTTCATTGCCTATAAGCAAAATGTTTACGTCATGAAAGGTCTGGACGATGCCCTGGAAGAACAATCAGCCGACTCTCAAAGGACAAAGGTGGCCTCTGCCTCCTCTCAGAGCTGTGGCACAAAACACTGAGCCAACACTGACCCTGGCACCTGGACACTGTGAGGACCAAACCACCAGCTCACCCAACATACATTCGGGCGGGGGGGGGAGGGCAGTACCAAGAATGGAACTCAGGACCTTGTGCTTGCCAGGCAGGCGCATTGCCACTGAGCTACATCCTCAGCCCTCCACAATGTACACTTTGAAGGAAGACTTAACTTCTCCCTTTCCTCCATCCTCATTACAGATCTCATTATATATAAGGCGGTAAACATACAGCCATTAGGGGTTGTTATTCTAAATTCCAGTATGTTATATATCTAGGTTCACACACATGATATATTTTAGTCTCTACTGATGACTTCAGAAATTTATTTAAGAACACACAGAATAAATATGTGCATGTTGCAACCCGGTGTTATTAATACCAGGAAGACAGAGACAAAATTCCAAAGAGCCTTCATGAATTGTAAAATGACTTCTGAAAAAAAAAAAGAGGACAAAAGTTCAACAGGCAAAACCATGATCAAAGTAACTATTCCAACTATATGTTTTACTGGTTTGTGACCCAAAAATGGGTTAGACAAAGAGAGGGCTTTGGGGCCAGCTCCAGGAAGACGTCCCACAGTGCTAGGTGGCTGTTGGACGGAAACACCACAGGAGCAACCTGGTCTGATATTTCCCCACTTGGACAAGAGGAAGAGCACTTACTTGGTTGTAGGATACAATTGCATAGGTTTTCAAATCCAGTAATGGAACATAAACACCCCCCGCCCCGGTATAGAATACACAGAAGACAGGTGAAGCAGTGCCACTATATAAAGTATTTGGGTACTTCAGTTATAACATAGTTAATTGTTCTACAAACAATATTAGCCCACAATATGGAATTACTAATACGGATAATTATTAATATGATTAAATCGAGGAACACCTCTGTTCTGACTATTTCTAGTTAACAAATGAGATTGATTCCTCTTTCAATGACTCCATGCCCAATCTCATTTTCTACACAAAAATTAAATGACGTACACTTTCTTTCCCTCACCCTCTCTTCCCCTCCCTGTTCTGTTCTGCCTTTTCTCACGTCTGCTGCCCAGATGGGAATAGAAAGGAACACTGTCTCAATTCCCTTTATTCTTCTGTATAATCTTTTTTAATCTGTCCAAATCTCTTTAAATTTCAAGTGTGACAATCTTCTTTTATTTATACTCAGATCAAATTTCTCTTCCCATGGGATGCAAAGATTGTCAGGAGTGTTTTCCTCACTTGAGGCCAAGGAGAGGACAATTCAAGCCCCGGCTTCCGGAGGCTGCGCAGGCCTCATACCTCGGCCTTGGTCAGCTGCTCCCGGAGCTTCTCGACCTCCTCGCGGAGATCCCGGATGATCCGGGCATTGGGATCCTCATTCACCACAGCGTGGTTGACGATGTGCTTGGCTCGATCTGCGTAGCGCAGAGTGGAGAGGGTTTCGTCGTAGTTGTCAGCTGCGGGACTCACTGTAGCCACCATGGCCGTCTTGCTGTTACCCCCTAGACTGTCCTGCCAGGAGGGAGAGAAGTAAGCAGGCTAACAGTCTAAAGTTGGAAGACACCGATGCCAAGGCCAACCACATACTTAATGGCAAAGCGGGGGCTCATGTGCAGGGACACCAACTCCAGCCCAGGCCATTTCTTCTCCCCCAAGCTACCTTTCTGAAAAGGGGAACTCTGTTTTCAGAAAGGACGAGAAAAGCTAGTGAAGCTTACACTGACTTCAGTTTGATAAAAATTAATTCTAACCTGGGTGCAATACAACCCTATAATCCCAACCACTTGGGAGGCTCAGGCAGGCCAGCGGCAAGTTCAAAGCTAGCTGAGAAATTTATCAAGATCCTGTTTCAAAAAGAAAAAAAGAGCTGGGGGTGTAGTTTTGTTGTACAGCACTTGCTCAGCATGCATGAGGCCCCAGGTTCAAGGCCCAGTACCATTAAAAATGGATAATTAATTAGTTCTAAATCGACTTATCCCATTGAACAGGAAGCTTGATACGCTAATGAGCAGACTACCCAGAAAGAACTTCCAAATGCCTACAAAGCTTCCCTTAGAGAAGTCCAATAAACACAGTATTATGGCCCTCTGATCGAGGGGTGCCCACAGTGTCCCTCCACATACCATGTACCTGCTGGCACTGTCTCCTAAGATCCTGTCATGCTGAAGACACAGGCACAATCACAGCCTCCCAAGACAAAAGGCACACTGCAGGGACTTCATCTCTTCCCTCTGACAGTGCCACTAGTAGTCTGGGAGGAACTACTAACCCAGGTTCTGTGGGCTACCCCAGTGGTCCCCACCCTTTTTGGTGCCAGGGACTGGATTCCCGGAAGACCATTTCTCCAGAGCCTGGGGTGGGGAGTGTGCAGCTGAGATTCCCTCCCATGTGGGGCTCACAGCAGGGTTCAAGCTCCTCTGAGAGTCTAACGCCCCACTGACCTGACCAGAGGCAGAGCCCAGACCAGGATGCCAGTCATGGGGAGCAGCAAATGCAAAAGAAGCTTCGCTCCCACATCCTGAGCCAGTCACTCGTCTCCTGCCGTGCAGCCTGATCGGCACAGATCGGTAGTGGTCCAGGGTCCAGGGGTTGGAGACACCTCGTCTACACAATGGCTTTCACAGTTCAGACAAGGCCACTAAGACAAACTACTCTTTTCTTGGGGAAGTAGGCTTTGGCACTGGCTTCCAATAAAACAAAAAAACTACTTCCACTTAAGAAGAAAAAAATACTGAGATGTGACGCTGGAGTATAGCTCAGTGGTAGAGCACTTGTTCAGCATGAACAAGTCCTTGGGTTTAGTCAAGGATGAAATGAAGGGCGAGAGGGAAAAGGGGAGGGAGAGAGGCACACTGGTCAAAAGAGGGGGAAAAGACACAGCTCAGAATTCAAACTGGACTTGGGACATCAGCACACTCCATTCCTGACCACACAGCGGGGGCTGACTGGGACCCATCTGTTGCAGGCAGCTGTAAGATGCCAGCCCCAGCTGCCCCTGCCTCCTGGGATTCGTAACTGGGCATTGTTCCCTTGCCATCAGTGTGGCCAGCCCTTACTGACCGGCCTCTAATGACAAGAATACAGTGGAGGCCATGGCACGTCCCTTCTGAGATTCCATTAAAATGAGATAGTAGTTTCTGCGTTGAGCGTTGTCTCTGCTCTGGAGGAAACCAGCTGTCATGAGGTGAGGTGGCCCTATGAGGACACCCACAGGAGTGGGTTTGGAAGCAGACCTGAGCCTGCCCACAACTGTGTCAGCAAGCAGACATTCCCTGCCAGGTCAAGGCCTGAGATGCCCGCAGCCCCTGCTGACTCTAGACTGCAGCCACCTGAAACCCCAGCCAGACCACTTAGTTCAGCTGACTTAGGAACTGCAAGAAGATAAATGATTGTTATTCCCTGCTACTAAGTTTGTGAGAAATGTGTTACAGAGCATAAGAGAGAAATACTTATACACTAATATACTGCCCCAGGCTGACAAGAATTATAGAGATGGACGGAGGGGGGGGGGGGGACAAGAGGAGGAAGAGGAGGAGGAGGAGGAGGAGGAAGAAGAAAAGGAGGAAAGGAAGAAAGGACCCTCTTTAAGTGACAGAATGGCACTGAATAATAGATTCTCGAGTTTAAGGAAAAAAGGCAGGCGTGATGGCACATACTTATGAACCCAGAACTCAGGAGGCTGAGGCAGAAGGACTGCCACAAGTTGGAAGCCAGTCTTGGCTACATAGTGACTTCAAGCCCACCCTTGAGAGTGAGAACCTGTCTCCAAAGCAAACAAACAAAAAAGATTTTTAAAAAGATTAAGAAAAAAATGCCTGAGGCCAGTAATAGGTAATTCATTAGATGATAAAAAAGCTAACTACTTTTGGGCACATTAACCTATTAAAAAAATTCTTACTTTTGAAGATATAAAAGTCATTCCAATTTCAATTTATGTAAAATGCGCTATAGCAATCTGATTTACACAATCTCTGGGCAGTTTACTTAGCTTTTGCGAACTCAATTAGTATTCCATTTTGTCAATGAGAGAACAGGTTTGTTCTGACAAAGAGGTTAAATAAGCTGCCTAAAAATTAGAACTGGTAAACTGAGTAATGATCTATAGCCTACTTGTATTCTGCCTTTAATTCCGTTACCATTTCCACTCCTCCACAACTACCCAAAGTACACGTGTGGCAACACAAAGTTTAGACCTGAGGAAAAAGATGACCCTATACCATTCCAAATTAATTTGTCCTAGTGTCAGAAATATTAGGTATTACTGACAGTTCTACATAACCACAGACAATGTCTGCTTACTCAACCATTACTGAAATTTTAATCTTCTTTAGAAAACAATCATATCGTAGAAAATATACGTTGATATATAAAAAAAACAGGAAATATAACTAATGTGGACTTTAGGAAGTAAAAGCCATGATTGCTCATTTCATTCTTCCACTTCCAGACAGTGATCTCACAATCCTGATGCCCCAGATTTGGCAACTTCAAGAAAAATGTCATCCTGAGTCCTGTACATACTAAGGAGATTCAGATGTGATGGAAAAAGATCACATGGATTAAATCTCAGATTGCAATTCGGTTCCCCAGGAGCACCAATGCCTACTGCAAACTGCCAGGCCACATGAAGAGCAAAACAGAATGGGTAAAGAAGATTTCTAACAGCAACTACCAAAGGAAAATAATGTGTATCATGCTGCAGTTTATGCTGAGAAAAGGAAGCCTGGCAAACAGCAAATGCTTGATATTTGAAAAGCCCTTGTTCATGGGGCAACAACATGCTTATATTTAAAAATGGCCTTGTTAGGGCTGGGGATTTAGCTCAGTGGTTCCGCTGCCTGCTCTGCAAGTGCAAGGACCCGAGTTCGATCCTTGGTACCCCCCCAAAAAAAGGCCTTGTGCTATTAGCAAAAAGGGAATAGCAACAAAAGAACTGGCACTCATTCAAGGAGAAAGTATAAAGCTTCTTGCTTACTCTTTAATTGTTTAATTAGGCAAATCAGATGAGTTTTGTTTCAAATGTAGCAACTGCAAATTAAATGGACACGGAAGAGAAATTTAATTTGGGGAGTCAGAATTTTTTAAGGCTGAACTCTGAAGTCATCAAATCAAGTTACTTCATTTTACAGATGAAAAATTGAGACCCAGGAAGAGCGGCAGACATGAAATTCACAAAGCCAGTTCAGAGCAGAGCTGGTTGCTCGTTACTCAGCTCTTCAAGAAGGTTACCATCTAACAGAAGAGCCAAGTACTCTCTGAAAAGAATGAAAATAGGGCTAAAAACAATAGAATGGGGAGAACAAAGAACTCTGAGGTTAGGGAGATTCCCAGAGAAGGTGGCCTTTGAAATCTACAGGTGAACAAGCACTATGCAGGGGAGGAAGGCGGGAGGGGACTGAAGATGGGGAAAGAATGCTCCAACCAGAAGGGAGCCCTAGAAGTCGCACAGCTCTCTTCACTTAGCCAGAACTTACAACACTAGGAAGCAAAAGAGGCACAATTAGAAGCAAGGAGGGTCAGGCTATGAAGGGCCTTGTAAGTCACGTGCAGTTAAAGAATTTGAACTTGATCCTTAGGGCCTGGGGACAGTTACTATAGAGATTTAAGGGTAAAAGGATTAATTTAGAAAGATCTTACAACCTAACTACGGATTAGACTAAGAAAGCTGGAGGGAAATGTTTGTCCTCCAGGCAAGAGATCAAAGTGGCCTCCATTACGGCACTGGCAGTAAGAATGAAAAAAGGGGGTGAACTGGAAAGGTACCCTGGAAGGATGCAAACATCAAGAGCACAACACAATCACTATGAAAATACAATGTGAAAACTGTAAAAGAAATAGCAAATTATCATCTTTTAATGAGCAATTTTATGAGTTCAATGGAAGTTACCCTGGGGAATATGAGAATCCCATATGTGCTATATAAGAACCAGGGAAAGTTGGACCAATAATTAGAGAAGGAAAAAGCAATAGGGACCTGAAAGCTCTGGAATCCTTTTGTAAAAGTGTCCCAATTTATGATCTTAGTGCAAAAATAAAACATGATCTTAAGAACGTCACAGTAGAACTTGAGGAAAAAATTAACAACAAAAATCAAACACTTGACTTATTTTTTAACTGGAGGCTTAAAACATAAAAATTCCAATTATAACTTAACTTACACAGAAAAAGTAAACTTTTGGGGAAAAAACAAAAAATGAACTTTTTAAAGGATTTTTTTTTGTTCCGTTCTTAAAGTAATACAAACACTTTTTCTTCATTATATCCTATCAAACACTGGTAAAGTCAAGAGCATCTCCTGATAGGCGGAGAGCAAACTCACCCTGGACTCTAAGCTTGGCCCTGCCACCTGCGAGTTTGCATTCTGTGCTCATTTAACAAATGAGAAAACTACCATTCACCTGAGAAGTCAATGAAATGCTTCCAGACAGGAGCCCTTGGCAGGTGCCTGATTCTGCTCAGACAGGTTCACCCAGCACCCAGCTCAGGGAGTGGCCATTCAATGACTACCTAGGTCATTAATAATCACCACCAAAACTAACAAAAGAGAGTCCCTATTGTTTTCAATAAACAGAAGTAGCAACAGCGCAACATGGATAATGCATATTCTCTCTTTCAAACCAGGCAGATCAAAGGAATAGTCATGTTTGATCAGGAAATGTTTCTGTAGATAATCTGAGATTTCTTCTGGAAAAAAAGTGAGATGATGAGGTTAATGACCAACACATTCCTTGGGAGTAAAATGATTGTGATATCCACTTGCAAATGGTTCTTAATGATCAAAACTTATTTATCTTTTTGTCTTAAATTTTTAATTTTATTGCATTCTGTCCAAAGGAAGTAACCTACCTGATTTTCTACCCTGGCAAATTTATCCAGTTGTAGCATAATCTTTAAGCAGAACCTACTGATATTTATGTAAAGAAAGGTTTCACCTGACAAAGCACATTGAAATGGTGTGCAGGGTTTCAGATTAAGAAGCTGAATACTAGAATTCTTTGGGACAGTGTAGAACCCAGGAAAAGAATCTGCTTCCTTTGACAAAGGCTGTTCCCTCAACATGTAGACTTGGGCAATAGCCACGCCCTTGACTTGTTCACCCATTTTAGTCTCTACCCCTAACACAGTGAGCAACAGGGGTTCAGTAAATTCTTATCAATGAGAAAATGAGCCATCACAGAACAAAATAGGACACATAAAATAATTTCTCTATTTTAAAAAGCAGAAAAAAAGAGTATTAGACAAGTGAAAGATTTTGTTCAATGCTGACAGCTATATAAATTGTCATTAGAACTTCTATCCCCTAACCCAGCTGATGTCCACTTCACTGCACCACCTCTTTGAAGACTAAGGGAAGCTGGGGGAAGCCTGGAGATAGTCTCACTTTTTGTCACCGAGCCCTGATTCCACAGAAGTGCCCTCTCTGTTGCCGGGTAAGTCACCAGCTCATTCTGTAATATTCTGTGAGTCCAGCTCATCTCCGTTCCTAGACCGTGAGCCACTGAGGCTGAGGAGTGGCTGCATTTCCTTGCACTCTCCTGTGGGAGTGACTTTCTCATTTCCATCTCTCCCATGCATACTGATGAATTAATCAGTGAATGTGTGCCTACTTCATATCCGTCAGCAACACCTCTAAGAAGGTGAAAGTCAATTAAATGGTCATGGGCAAAATTAAACAGGAGACAAAGACCAAACTATCAAACAAAGGATCTGTGGGACAGAGGGAGCAGCCCAGCAGTGTATCAGGGAATGCATACCCCTCCTCTGTGACTCACCCAGCTGCCACGTTACCCCTGTCCCTTCTCCTCCTTCCCCTGATCTCCAGGAGCAACTGTGTGACTCAACTGTGGCCAGCAGCCCCCTTGCCTGCAGGCTCTGTAGGACACGACGGTAATATCAGGAAGAAACCTGTGCACGCTCAGTCCATGAAAATTATGATGGTCACAGCAGCCTAATAATTATAAACTGGAACACTGAGGGAGGAAGTTATGACCAGAAAGGATTAACAGTTTACTCATTACTCTTTTGTTTTGCCAACCACCAAAGGTAAGTCAGAAAAGAAAGGAAAAAACTTACTTTGAGCAGCCACGTGAGAACTGAGTCACGGTATGGAACAAATTTATTTTTGTTTCTGCCAGCACCCTGATCTGCTAAGGCTGAGATAACCAGACCGAGGGTTGTGAGAGACCTGCATGGTGCAACAAACCATAATATTACAAAAACTGGAGTATATCAAATGTCACGTTTTAGCACAATGATGGAACACCCTTAGACGTGCCTGGGAGCACCACTGCGCTCAGCAATTTGTAGCTCAGTCTAAAAACACAAACTCGAAAGACCTGCTGTCCCTCTTAACACTAGGTCAAGCAATAAAAATGCTTAGCCCAGTTTTGTTATTTGTAGATAAAAACGTGAGCTGAAAAATTCAAGTCAAAATATTGAAACAAACACTATATATATATCTATCTATCTATCTTCAAGAAGGAAGCCCCAAGGCAGTATGATAATTAAAACCTAGGACAAGCAAAATTTACATCTGTATGATTCGGTAACAGAGCAGCACCTGGGTGAGGGGTCCTACTATCTCTAGTTGGCTACTAATGACTTGGTGCACATCCTCATGGGACCCTGAAGACAGATAAGCTCAAGCCCACAGGAAACTGCCAGTCTAGCTTGAGGGAGAAAAAAAATGAATGGACCTGGTGAACAAAGTATTACTTCTTAAAGTCCCAGCTTCTTGAACGTGGACAAAAACAGTAGTCATGAAAGGGCCAGCCCAGTGTGGCTGGTACACAGTATCTTAGACAGCATCACAGGTCACAATCACCAGCTGGCCTCTGAGAGACCAACTGTCATCCTTTTCTATCCTTGGACCAGTGGTTCTCACAGCTGGAGGGGAGCGGACCCCAGGGGGAACTGCAGTGTGGGGTACTACCGCCATCTAGTGGGCAGATGTCAGCGATGCTGCTAACACCCTACAATGTGCAGGACACCCCTAGCCCAGGATGGAGAATCACGGGACCCGAAAGTCAATAGGGCCATTGTTGAGGAAGCCTGACTTGACCGAGGCTGTGCTCCTTAGCCCCATCAGACAGCTCCACAGGGCGTAACAAGAGCCCAGGCCCATGGAAAATACAAAGCAAATCCAAACTATATACATCACAGCCTTAATGGGTCCAGAATCACCTTATGTTAATAACCACAGATCTGCCCCTATTTGACCATTAGCTCAACAAGCAGGAGATTAAGCTTCAGAAAACCTACTTGTTAATGTTGCTGCCCTCCTTCAGCCTGTCGCCAGCAGCTCCAGTTTTTGTTGCTCGTTCACTGCCAGCTAAATCAACCAAGCTCAGTTTGCCCACTTTCTCCCCAGATGTCTGTGAAGCAAATTGATACATACTAATAAGCACTCAGACAATGCTGAAGGCAGGCTGTCACAAATGAATGGGTTCATTATCGAAATCCTCTATTAATCCGCTCTTATTACAAAATTATTTTTTTGCTGCTGTAGAACACTGTAAGAAAACTATACAATCTCTCAGTGATACAATAGCCCTCTACTCATACAGACAGAGTGATAGTTATCTCAGAAAAATAGTGCCCTCAAAATAAAGACATTCGGAAGGAACCCCAATAAATATTTTCAGAGAAGAGCCAGGCATGGTAGCATACACCTTAACCACAGCTACTTGGGAAGCTGAGGTAGGAGACAGCAAGTTCCAAACCAACCTGGGAAACTTGGTGAGACCCTGTCTCAAAATAAAATAATAAAAAGGGATGGGGATGTAGTTCAGTTCTCCCTGGGTTCAACATTCAGTATTGCAAAGAAAAAAAAGTCTAGCCTTGTTGCTTTTGCTGTCTTCTGTCACCATGAACTGTTGTCCCTCTACCATGCCACCCTGCATTGGAGCCAGCTGATTACAGACTGAAACCTCTATAAACTGTGAGCTAAATGAACTCTTTCCCCCTTAAAAAAAGAAAAAAAGACTACAAAAGTACTTATATGAATGTTAATATGATTTGAAAGTATGCTTAAATTATTGTATTTTCCAGTAATCTTTTTTGGGGAGACAGGGTCTTGCTTTGTAGTCTAGGCTGGCCTTAAATTCACTATGTAGCCCAGGCTGGTCTTGAAATTTCAGCAATCCTCCTGCCTCTGCCTCCTAAGTGCTGGGATTACAAGTGTGCACCACCATGCCCAGTTTACCAGTAATCCTGAGGTAAATACTAGTATTCTTACTGATATAAAAAACATTAAACTGATTTTTATACAATCAAAGAAACCCTCAAAAATTTAAAACACTTTGTAAAGTTTTTCATTTTATTCATATATAGTATAGTAATTCCCCTTTCTTTTATAATTTCAAGTATAGGTTTATACTAGTTTTAGTTAGGATACTTTAAATAGATACACAGTGCTGTCAAATTACAAACATGAAATATATATTTTATATATACTCAGCAGAAAAACAACAAATAGAGGAGAAACCCAGTAACAAAATGTATACACTGGATCATCTTTTAAACTTCCTTTAAAATATACATCTATATTTATTTCCATAAAATGAACATGTCACTAACAAAAGGATATTCAAAAAGTAATTTTGGCTTAAAAAATGTCTTCAGTATGTTTTTTGTTTTATGCTGAAAAGGAAACAGAAAACAAAGAGCTTTTTGTTGTTACATTAATCTTGCTGTGATGGTTTTAAAAAAAGAAAAATAGGCTTTCAGAAAACGAAAATCCTGCCAAAATACAGCACTTTGCCAGGATGATTATTTCAGCTTCTGGGGTTTGAAACCGATGCATGAGGAGTGGGCATCCCAACAAAATATGCAACACTTCCCATGAACAGAGAGAAATGGAAATGCACAAGTCAACAAAGAAGTCCTAAATGTGACACAGGCATTAACATCTCTGAATCTTCAGTTTAATCTTCACCAGCTTCCAAACCAAATACTCAAAAAATTATTCTACCCAGCCAGGCGTGATGGCACAAGCCTGTAATCCCAGTGCTCAGGAGGCTGAGGCAGGAGGATTGCCCTGAGTTCGAGGCCAGCCAGCCGGAGCTACATAGTGAGTTCAGGGCCAGTCTGAACTACAAAGGGAGACCCTGCCTCAAAAAAAAAAGTTATTCTACTCAATCCAGTAATTTTATAGTACAATTCCCCCGGTGCAAGTTATTCTTTTAATCCTGGCTGTTTAGCAGAAGAACCTCCACTAAATCAGCCAGAGCATTAACGTGCACTCAGTCAGCTGGCAGAGTCTAACCCCGAAGGCTGCTGTGGCTGGGACTGCGGGTCATCAGCTGCATGACTTCAGTTCCCCCTTCCTCTAGGTGGTGAGGGTAGGAGCTAAAACCCAAGTCTCTAGACCAGCCTCCCTTTCGGGCAGGGCCTGGGAAGGGCACAAGTTCTGCCATCAGATCCTTTGCTGAAGACCTGGACACAGAGATGAATGACCCTTTTCGGCTTTCCATGCTGGCAGGCAGGACCATGGCAAGATGGTCTCCCAGAAGTTTCCCTGCACATGTGCCAGCCTCCCATATGCGAAGTCACAGCCTTACTGACTGAGCTACTTCTTTACTCCCAATTTCTGATCATCACAGTTATGGGGTGCACCTTGAACCCACTGCTCTAGGATGTCCTCAGAGATGGCACCATTCTGAGGGACCAGATCCGTGCGGTTCTGGGAATCATTCCTAGGGACTCTGTCCACAATATCCTCCTCCTCAGGTGTTCTGACAACTCTCTAATCACCTAATATTCTACATTACTGAATCACATTAAATCCCTTTCTGCTCACTAAAGTGGCTGCTGCTTCTTGTCTAGAGTCCTAACTGATAGGTAAGTCTGGCTGTGACTTGAATTCATCTAACATCTCATGAGAACAACATAAACCATGATCACCTCAGAAAGGAAAAGAGGTCATGCATATGCACACCTACCCCAGACTCCACGTCATAGAGTGTGTGTGTGAGGGTGATTTTGAAGACCGCGTGGGATCGGCTACTCTCCTCGTTCATGTTGGTTGCCGCAACTGTCCGGGATTTGTTACCCTCAGACATCAAAGACTCTATATCCTAAGTGGAAACAAGTCACAGACACACATCTCATTATCTGTGTAATAAACATTAAAACTCAGCTGTACTGTGAAATATACTACAACCTTTACTAGTCAACAACATTTGCAGTTAATATCTTATTTTTCAATAAACATTAAGCCCACAGAATACAAGAGCTGACCCTGTCTCTACAACTAAACTCAGGTAATATTTTCTGTAGGTACAGAAGAAAGTGGCAGCTTTGACTCAGGGAAGTTCAGAAGCTACATTATTGAGTCACACAAGATGGGCAAATATTCCATGCCAATACTCATCTACTTCAGAAATTTGAAAAATCTGTCTCTTTATAAGAGCACTACAAGTTTATTGCTAAAAACAAATCAAATTATAAAAATAAGAAAAAAAAAATAACTTGTAAGCCCTCACCCAAGCATATTACTACTACCTGCCACCACATCTTAGCAGACATGTGCTTAAAAATGAAAACATCAAGAGACTAATTTTCTGTACAAATTTTCTAGTTAGTTGCTATTACAGTTAAAAAAAAAAAAAAGAGAGAGAGACAGCATTATATAACAGATCATGGAATTTTCATTTTTAAAAAGCTCTAAAAATGGTTATTTAATCAATGTGAATGTCAGTTTCATTATTAACAACCAGAATCCACAAAATCATCTACCTGGGCTGTGGGTGTAGCTCAGTGATACAGTGCTTGCTTAGCATGTGCAAGGCCCTGGGTTAAATCCCCAGCACCACAAAAATAAACAAATAAATAAGTAAATAAAATAATCTACCATATAAGGATTTTCAGGAGGAACAAGAAACATGGTTATATATGAAATGGATGTGTAGATGCCTACTATCATCCAGTCTTTTCTTCCCCATAACAGAACCCTATCTTTGACTGAGCATATTGTGGCAGAGCTAAGACACTACATTTCCCAGATATGCTTTCAGTACAAGCTTGGCCACATGACTAAATTTGAGCACATGGTACAATACAGATCACCTGGTCCATTTTCCTTAAAGGGAGTAGGTTTGTGATCACATTTTGGTTGTAAGAGGCATCTTGAAATATGAGAACACTGTCATCTCTCTGTGGAGTGGGAAAGGAATCTAAGTCCCTAATGACATCTTGGAGCCACCACACCAGTCCTAGAGCAGTTTCCTCTAGACATCCTACATGAAAAGTCTTGTTTAATTCACCATTCTTTTATTCATTCACTCAAATGTGGAGAGCGTGTATCACATTCCAGGTACTTTCTAGACACTGAAGATACACAATGAACAGGTAATATTCATACTTCAAAAATCCTAATCCTATTTTTATATTATATGCAGCTAACCATAATCCCAAAATGATACACATACGTGAAAAACTATGAAAATCACAAGATTCTAAGTGAAAAAGAATAGTGTTTAAGGAAAGTTCAACATGATAAATAAAAGGCCTCAAAAACATTTAACTGAAAAGAAGGAGAGAAAAATGTGAGAAAGAACCAGAACAGAAAAGCAACAAAAGAAAAGTTCAGTTTTCTAGATCTATTCCATCCATTTTAGATCCATGAAGTCTGACAATCCTGAAGCTTAATCTGTAAGCTTCATCACATTTAGCTCACTTTAACTCACTGGTCTCAGACTCTATCTCATTTTAAAGATTTCTTTGTAAACAGGGATTTGACACTATAATTAATTTAATTTTTTTTTTTAAATCAAACAAAAAACTGCACAAAAGTTAGTTCACAGAAAGGACATTGTTACCTTGTAGCTTGTGACAGCCAGTTTAGAAAGTCCATCCACATAGGGTCCCAACACACTATGCTCTCTGACTTTCAGTGTCTGGCGGCTTCTGTTCATGAGAAACAAAACAAGTTGTTAACAATGATCTGTTTTTAAAGGACTCAATTGTGCTTCATGGAAATATATATTTAATTAAAGAAAGACCCCAAATAAATAAAACCAACTGACTTGATCCCTGAAGAATTTAAACCAAACTTTCAAAACTTCACTGGAAAGAAAAACTCCATAATGTGGTAAAATATCACATCACTCAAAAGGGTAAACTGTGGGATGCCTATTTACTACCATAAAGAATGCAGACTCAAATAATATGAACAGTCTACTTGTCATATCACAGATTGTGGCACAAAGATGGAAATTCAATAAATGTTAGCTGTGAAGAAAGGAAAATTACAGACTCAGCTCAATCCCAAAGAAAAAGAAACAAAGTCAGCAAAATGAATCGAATAATGGTTTAAAAACACAACACTGGGCTTATCCCAGGGTAGCAAGGTTGTTTTAACCTCGGGGGTGAAAATCCACAGACTTTATCACACTGATGGACTACAAGAAGGGGATAAATGGCCATTTCAACAAATGTGTGAAAAAGGATTCAATAAAATGAACATTAACTCATAGCTTTTTAAAAATGAAAGATTTTTTAATTTTTTTTTTAAATTAGAAAAAAGGAACCAATAAACCCAGTGAAGAGCATTTGCCAAAAACCCAGATTACATTGCACATTTAATGCTATAAGCCAAGAAATATTATGTATTTGTTGAGATGTTTGTTGAAGGGTACGAAGCTTCAAAGGTCCAAAATGGCAGGTATGTAAGGCAATGGATGCATTAATTAGCTTACCACTCCACAGCGGCACATATATCAAAGCATCACACTGTGCTCACAGATAGATGCATTTTTTTCAATTAAAAGTAAAATTTTTAAAAAGGAATAATTGGGGATAGTGAGATTTCAGGTGACTCCTACTTTATGATCTTTTGGTTATCCACCCTTCCTACCATGTGTATTCGTTTCAACTACAGAATACTGCCTTTTAAAAATAAGTAATGAATCAGAATGTTTAAAATTCTAAGGCAGTTCTTTGATGTCTGAGAAATCAGGTCCCCATTCTTGGGCTCAATATATATGCTCCTTTATAATCTGCTCCTAATTTCTCCTAATCCTTGTGGTATTAGTTTAGGTATATCTATTCTTTAGTGGACCTTGAGCTCTCGAAGAAAAGAATAATGTCTTACTAGTTTGGGGGTCTGCAATTCCCAGCACAGCTCCTGGCACACAGGAGTCCATCAGGGAATAAATAAACTTGGCTTAAAAAAGTGAAAATAAGAAAAGGTAACAAAGAGGACTCCAATGTGTTGGCGTACATGATTTGGAGACAGAATGCTAGTAACAAAGTAAGACATGAGGAGAAAGGGAAGAAAGGTTTGAAGAATATATACCACGAACAACCAGCACAGAAACTGTTACCCATGATAAAGAAAGCAAGCAGAAGCACTGACGTGACACAGTGAATAGATACAGATGAAACCTTCATGTAGGCAGCACAGTGACAGGAGGAAATGGCTCAAATCTAAAATGTTATTATCCTCCAGTATGATGACTATAACTTAATATTTTCTAAGGATTTGGAACTTTCTAGTGTCCTGAGATCAACTAATGATGTCACCTACTGGTAGACTAGTACAGATGAAGTCAGATAATCACTTATTATATGACTGCAGAGGAAGTAGATATAAAACAAAATTTGATTCAATTCTCGCTGCAGGATATATTCTAACTTTTAATTTTTTCCCTTTTTTCTTAAAGATATATTATGTCCTGAGTAAAGAAACATAATTACATTACTACACACAGTGGACGCTGAATTTTAAAAAAGTACTTAAAAAAAAGAAGTTCTCTTAGTGTTTGGTTGACATGGGAACACCTCCGAAGCTTTTGGTTTTTTGATCCATTTACTCTGACTTTAGAAACACTAACAGAAAAAAGAAAGAAAAGAAAAGAAAACCCCAAAGAAACTTTCAGGGGAGAAATAACAGCAGCTACCACATAGAGAGGCTGGCTGTGTGCCAGGAAGCGGCCCGCGACCTCAAGTGTGTCATCCGGTCTGTCCTTGTGCTCCTCTGGGATACCAGGTTTCAGCATCATTTCCTGTAAAAGCCAGGCCCGGAGAGTGAAAGGCAACTCCTCCACGGTAACAAGGAGAGGACCACAGCTATGTGAACATAAAGTCCATGCTGATCAGACCTAAGCTATACACAGGAAGCATAAGAAATCACTAAAGACTATGAACAAGTCTGACTAGTAAAGCTCAAGCCACTCCACACAGCACCGCGGAATGCAAACCCAAGAATGTGCGGCACAAAGACACTCTGCTGAAATTTCTAGAAAGAGTGGGTCTGAGCTGATCTCAGAGGAAGTGATCATCTCACAGAGTGAAGGTGCAGGAAGAGTAGTCAAGGCAGAGGAGAACGTGTAGAACAAAATGTGGGCACCTGGCTGCAACCTCTTACCTCTGACCGCCTCCTGACCCATCTCACTCCCCCCACGCCACCCTCAACCATGCTGAACAGCTGGACATCCTCAAACAGGTGACCTCTTAACACCTGCATGAATGGCTATCACCTAACTTCTAACTGGATGAACTCCTAGTCAGTGGAAAACATCCATCGCTTACCCGTGTGGAATCATCCCTTCTACTCTGGCCAAAGGCAAAACAGACTGCACTGTGCTCTAACTTGCTCTGTCCACTGTAAGTTCTTGCTCTGACTCACACGGTGTGTCAGGTGAAGTGTGTACAGAAACACAAAGTGCCAACTCAGTATCCCAGGAAGGGCTGCAGATCTTTGTCGAAGAAAGCAGATGGCGGTGAGGAGCTGAGCTTGTTTCCTCCTGACTGAGCATCACTGAGATTCACTGCTGCACCTCGTCTTTCCCTGAGCATCACCCACATCATAACCGAATGACCGCTCCCCTCCGTGCCCTCTGTGCTTTGGCTGTCGTAAGCCTCAGCCTAGCTGGCTCTCTGATCTTCCCAATGTTGTGGCCACGCCAAGAAGCTGTGGTGGCTCTTATGGAGGTGGTCAGCATGAGGCTGGGGAGTTCTGAGCCGTGGCCCCCACCCACCCTGCGCTGCCCAGATAGCAAACAATAGTTGGGATGGTGAAGGTAACCCCCAAGAAACCAAAGGGCAAGATGTCCACTTATGCTTTCTTTGTACAGACATACAGAAAACATAAGAAGAAAAACCCAGAGGTCCCAGTCAGTTTTGCAGAATTTTCCAAGAAGGGTTCTAAGAGATGGAAGGCACTCTCTGGGAAAGAGAAATCTAAATTTGATAAAATGGTAAAGAGATAAGGTATGCTATGATCTAGAAACAAAGGATTAAGGGAAGCAAGAAGAAAAAGACTCTAATGTCCCCTAAAAGACCACCATCTGGATTCTTCAGGTTTTGTCCAGAATTCCACCCAAGATCAAATCCACAGAGGCTGGTATCTCTATTGGAGACATGGCAAGAAGCTGAGTGAGATGTGGAATAACTTAAGTGACAGTGAAAGGCAGCCATGTGTCACTAAGGTGGAGCTGAAGTAGGAGAAGGACACAACTGACTACAAGTCTAAAGGAAAGTTTGATGGCATAAAGAGTCCTGCTAACATGGTCCTTAAAAAGTGGCAGAGAAGATGGAGAAAATAAGGAGGAAAAGGAGGAGGTGGAGGATGACAAACTGTTTATCTGTCTCCTTGTGAATATATTAGGGTGGGGAGCACCATGACTGGCAGGTCTCTTATTCTGGATGTGTCTATTGCCCTCGTTAGGTTTAATTACAAAATTGATCACAGTCATCCTGTAGTCTCTCAAAATGCTCTAGAAACTGTCAATAGCTTACATGAAGTGGATATGGCGTCGGGGGCACCCTGAAACTGTATCAAAGTTGTACACATTTCCAAACATTTTACGTTTGGAACTCTCTCATATTCTCTCATGTTCTCCTAAAAAACTAACCCAAAAAGGGAAGGTGGGGGCTGTGGTCATTATCTCTGACTCCTTGTCTCTCCACTGTAGCACTTCCGTAAAATCTGAACTTGGAAACTCTGGGCAGTGAACAGATTTCCTCAGACACCTCCTGCTATCCTCGTTAAGTTCAGTTATGCGGCAGGGTCAGAGCAACAGTTCTGTCCAACACTTTGAGCCACTTCTCCTTCACAGTCAATGCCAAGAAATCATAGGCAATTCTTTTTTCCCAGGAACCTTTAAAATTAACCATCCTAAAGATCAGGTTTCCTAGCTCTGATTATGCCTTCCCGCACTTCACATCCTTCAAACCAACTACTGAATTCCACCTGAAATTTATTGGTAAAAGGAAAAACAAATTGTTTAAGTTACTACCAGTTAATGCTGATGTTAAATGACTTCTTTCAGTACCTATTTTTGTCAGTGGCTTTGGGTGCATCTGTGAAGGGCAGCACAATACAAGTACATGACTGCTCACTCCTCTTCCCTGCTCTAAACACCTCTCTTGTAGGTCACAGGAAGCTACCCCATGCAACCAAAAATAAATCACAAAGACCACAACTAGACAGTTCTCTACTGAAGTTCAATGTAAAAACTGCACTTATGCCAATTCATTACACTCGTGTTACCCCAGAATGCTAAAACAGTAAAATTTCAAAGTCTTTTTACCCTTTGGGATCAAGAAGGTCTCGAACTTTTTCATTATAAATTTCCATGTAGGACACTTCTACTTTAAAACTCTGCTCTTCATTTTCCTCCTTTTGGGTTCGTTCAAAGAGTCCACTGCAGAGTCTTGGGATTAATCCAGGTTGGTCAGCTGTGCCCATCATAGTATAAGATTTTCCAGACCCTGCAAAATGGAAATCAGAGTTATTACTGTCTCTTTGTGAAATTTACATACATAATCCTCTCTCCATTGCTCAAATTGCTAGCACTTAGCAAAATGCCCAAATTACAATAAGAAATGTTCCAAATATGAGAAGAAAAAATACAGAAGCTTTTCGTTGCAAATGTGAAAGTCAAAAGTAAACATGCTTTAGAAAGAAAAAAAAACCTACTTTAACCTTATTTAAAAAAAAAAAAATCTAGAACTGAAAAACAGGTTTGAAAAGTTTTCTAAAATAAACTGAAAAGATCTATATTATTAATACTATCATGTCTGTTCCCAACCACTAATCATAGCACAAAATATATAGGTTTTCCCTATGGGCCCCAGAGCAAGTTAACTTACTACCCTCTTGCAATAGTGTGTGAACCATGAATAATCTTTTTGTAATATAAAATTATTTTCTCCATTATAATAAAAGTATATATTAACTAAAGAAAATTCAGGAAAACAGAAAGGAAAAAATTAAATCACTATAATCCTATCATCGAAAAGCGGTGATTTTTGACACTTAAGTATAATGCTTTTCTTTTGAGTAGCAGTGATTTTGAAAACATGCTCTTCACCATACAAATTGCTGCTTTTGTCACCTGATACTTCACCAATATCACAGTACTAATGCACCATTTCCGTTGTTCCAGGCTGAAAAGTGTGCACACAGTGATTTGCCTAGACAACCTTGTGACGAGGACCTAATGGTATCCGAATTTTACAGAGGAGGAAACTGAGGGCAGAGAGCTCCAGGTGGCAAGTTGCAGGGGCAGTGGTGGAGCTGGCACAGCCTGGCTCTGGGGTTTCTGTTCTTTTAACAGCTATACATAACACTTCTTAAACCATCATAAGCATTGTTCTGCGAAGAGCAGTTTGCAGCTGAACAGCTATAGGATACGCTCTTATAAAAGTAGCTAGTTCGCTTTAAGTAGATTTCTTTCCTTAACCAAAAGGCTCTTTATCAGTAGCAACCAGTAAGATATTACCAAGTGTATTCTTTTTGGCATTTCTTGTATTAAGCTCCTTAGAGACTATGACATACAAGCATAACTAGCAATACATTCAACAGTCACAGCTCTGTAATGTGGCAAAAAAATGCAACACAACCAGTGCCATGTGAGATCAGTAAAGTAATCCTAATTTTATTATACTCATTTTAAAAAATGTTTATAGCCTAATTTCATCATCTATATTAGTCCTTGAAAAGGAAAACAACAATAAACCAGCAAAATGTTACTCAGTAATCATGGTTCTATTTTCTCTTTCATGGAAAGATATTTGTTTACGTGCATCCACAGTATTTTGGATTACCTGTTTGTCCATAGGCAAAGATGCACGCATTGTAGCCATCAAAAGCATTCTGAAGGATATTCTCCCCAAGGCACTTAAAAACATCATCTTGACCTGAGAGAAAGGATGTTTTAAGGCAAAACCATGTATGAACAATTCAAACCAATCAACAAACAAAAATCTCAAAATGTACAACCAGCTTATTTATCTCCAAACATGATTTTTAAATGACAAATACTTCTAAAGGCTTATGTATCCTTCAAGTTATTTCTATTTAGCACACGAGGGAAAAAATAAGTAAAGTGTCCCTTATAATGCATACCTGGACACATTCTTGAATAAATAAACACTGACCAAGAAGTGCCCACAATGGAGAGAGCCCATGAGCTGATTATATAGTGGATGACTATAAATATCAGAAACATATACTTGGGATCTGGGTGTACCTGAATTTAACTACACACCACTCAGTCAACACTTTTATCTAACAGCCATAGTATTAATCTTTCTCATAACAGAAGTCAAGAACATATGATGCTCAATATTTAAAAGGCAGGCCCAGTGTGGTGGTGCATGCCTGCAGTTCTAGCTACTTGGGAGGATGAGGTGGGAGAATCATTTAAGCCCAGGAGTTCAAACCCAGCCTGGGCCAGACAATGAAACCTGGCCTCACAAAAAAAGACAGACAGACAAAAAAGAATTGCTCAGAAACAAGTGACATAAGCACAAGGAAATTAAAGGCTGTCACTGCAGTCCCGACTCTGTGGTGAAATGGGGCTTGAGCTGGCTATAGTTGAGGAGAGTGATCAGACAGACTTCCGGAGCACAGAGAACATCTGGAGGGAAGACAGTCCATCCCATTCCATTAGAGAGAGAAAATGGGGGCTCTGCCAGGTGCAGCAGATTCCTGAACGTCAAAGGGGTGCTAAGGAGCAAAAGCCAGGCCGTCTAGGATTCCTTCTCTCCTGGCCACTGCCCTTCTTTCCTTCCACCAGCAGCCTCTCCAGACCACGGTGCCAGCACCTCAGGGAACCTCAGGGCCTCCCATGTGCTCCTGGTCCATGTGAGACCTGGGGACAGGTGTGTGAGGCCAGCTCCACTGGGCACCACAGTCACTTAATTTTACCAACTCATACCAAGATCTCTGTGAAGGTTTCTAAAGTTACATGCAATTAAACCCTAGCAGTGTATGAAGAATACACCAAACCAGCTTTTCTGTACCATCAATAGTGAACAGGATCCCGTGCTCTGTTACCTGCATACTTTTCTCGGACAGATTCATCCATGGACCAGAAACAGTGATCATAAGCAAACATCTGTGAAAAGTAAGCACAACAGCGTGCATAACTCTGATAGAATCACTCATAACACATAGTTAAAACAACGTACTGTCACACAACAAGGACTGGTCATTTATGTGCAAGAATTACAACTACTAAGCACCCTATGAGTGATACAGGTTTCTATTTTACATAGAAAACTATTTGTAATGTTAAGTGGAAAAAGAAAGTTTACAAAACAATATGCATAATGTAATGGCTATTATACACATGGTTATGAATATAAAGTTTATTTTGCATAATGATATCAGTGGTCTTTGTTTTCTTATGCTTTTGTAAATTTTCTATATTTTTACTTTTATGATCAAAGAAAATAAAAATGATTCTAAAAGATTAAAAATGATTCTATAATAAAATTTAAGAGGCTTACAACCACATGAAGAGTAATGATACCAGATTTTTAAAATAAATAACACACCATATTCAATATTGTATAGATTTTAAGAGTCTCGAAGACTTAATGACAAGAAAATGATTGTGTTAATGACCAAGTTATGTACACCTGGACAATGTATGACTCCATATTTGTACTAACATCTACATAAAGGATAAAATGTACATAATCTGACTAAAAAGTGGAAGAACCTACATTAAAAATGCTACTTAGGGGCCAGGGATTTAGCTCAGTGGCACCACACCTGCCTGGCAAGCACAAGGTCCTGAGTTCGATCCCTGGTACCAAAAAAAATGTTACTTCGGGGACAAAAATAGATGATTTCCATTTTGATCTTCTGCCTCATCACTTTCTAAATATGTACATGGTTCTTTTGCAATCTTTTAAAAGTTTTGCTTCACTAATGATATCTTTAATTTTTGGAGATTCCCATCAGTTTTATATGTATTTGTTCAGATTTTATAATTTAATCTTTTTAAGGATTTTTCATATAATTGCTTTAAAATTCACCTCTGTTCACCTTCATCAAATACTCCTGGCTGTGAAGTTTCTGCTGTACTTCCTGACCTGGTCCCCCCACTGAGCCCTGACAGGGGCTCTGAGGGCATCCTGACTGGGAGTGTGTGTTACAGCCTTCATAGTGCTTGCCTTTTCCTTTCTAGTTCACATCATGACTTCCATTATGAATGCCCAGACTTTGGTCTTCCCAAGGGCCAGTGTCTCTATTCCCTCCTACTAACACAATGCTGGTGGTGGCCAATACATTTTCAGCTTTTCTAGGCCTTCACTCAGCCACAGAAGAGCCTTCTCCGAATCAGTTTTCACAGGTGAACTTGGATCCAGCCCTCAGCCAAGAGTTAGAGACCCTTGAATGGCAACAGTCAAACTTCAGTCACCCCAAGCACCCACGTCTGATGCCAAAGTCCAGCAACTGTGCTGCTTCAGCCCACCCCACTGCTGCTAAAAGTGTACATGCTGGTTTTTTTGTATGAAGATGTGATCTGTATATTTTTAAATAATTTATTTGTCCCTACTATGTGTTTGGAGTTGGTAGAGACAATGTTTCTCTGTGAACTCACGAGCTATCTTGACCAGACGTCTAAAAGTTAATTTTTTTTTTAAGAAAAGGAATTGGGTTCAGGCTGTAAGTAGGTATTCCTACTTGATTATTTTTCCCACCACCACCTAAAATTAACTCAAAGAAAGGAAAGAGGGGGAAATAGGAAAGGGCCCAAAGAGTAACAAGGTAGGGAAAGGAGAGCAATTCTTGAAAGCAAGATTGCTTGCTTGAGAAATCCAAAAACAGTACAGTAGCTGCCATGAGACTGGTGGAGGTGAGGGTGGGACCACAGAGAAGCCTAGTTCACAGCTCTGCAGAAGAAGGGTGCTAAGGACAGGAGCAGCTTGGGGAGGATCCGAGGAGGCCAACTGAAGAGGCAGGAGAGGATCCTGCCAGCACCCAAGAGGATGGCAAGTTAAACACTTTTGGACAAGGAAGTCTCAGAGCACCTTGGCACACATGATCAGGCAGGAGAGGCATGGGCTCCCTGGGTGGGGCCAGGGTGGGAGAGGAGGCCAGGGAGGTGAGAGAAGCCAGGGCCACCAAGCCCCAAGACAAGGCAGGAGCCCTGGAGCCCGGAAGATCCCACCCAGCTGCAGTCCGGCACACTGCTAGCCCTTCACTTCCTCACGGTGCAGCAGGCGTCTCTTGGCAGCAGAGGCTCACTGCTGGTTCTCAACCAGAGAGAGGAGCAGGAGGAAGAAACTGGAACAGGGGCCCAGAGAGCTGTGTATTAAAGCATCTAGCGGGGGCTGCTTTCACACTCCCAGTTGTCACCCACGGTGCGAATCACTACAGCAGGATAAGGGTAAATGAAATGTGATGCTCAAACTAACTTTCTTCTGGTCTAGCCTTCAACTCTCTCCTTTACAATTTAATTCTGTTCTAAGCCAGACCAAACTGAAAATTTTCTTTTCTTGCAAGCTTAGCTTTCATTTCAAAAGGTCATATGTGTAAACTTATCAGAGATCAGGACTGCGTGGCACTCTCCTCTAAGTATTATTGGGTTTTTCCTTGTCTTTTGGCTGGGAATTTCTTTAACAACCACATTTCTTACAATTTCAGTAGAAAAGCTATCACTAAGGTAACCACAGCAATGCCTGAGATAGCATGTAGGCCCTGTTCAACAGAAACAGGCACAAAGGGGCTGATGTTGACAGCCAGCAGGTAGGAGAGCTGGATTTGAACCTGCTGTTGAGCCTACCGTCCGGCTGTACCACCAGGCCAGACAAGCTCTGTTCCTCAATCACAGCTGTCCCCTTCCGGTAGAGGACACATTCTAACCCCCCTCCCCCCCAAGAATCTCAAAATCACTTGAAAGCATGCATAGTACTGAAACTTACAGATACTATGTTTTTCCTATCCATAGAAACCTAAAATAAAGTCTAATTTACAAAGTAGCCACAGTAAGAGATTAAAATTCAAAACAAAACAGAACAACTGTGACAATATACTGCAATAATTAAAGTTATGTGGACATGGTTTCTTTCTCTCAAAATATCTACCGAAAAATGACGAAGTTCGCCTCTAATAACTGAAACCACAGGCAGGTGGCAACTGCTGGGTATGAAGGCACCTCAGCTGGGCACAAGGCCGGGAGCTAAGCAACACTTGGTTCTCATTTACTAATGACACTAAACAGTCCTCTTTAAATTTGAGCGATTTTGTAAATTTTTATAGGTATCTCCCGGTAAAAGACTTCATAAAGCAGATAAGTTCCTCTCTTTCTAAACATTTTTCCTGAAAATTGAAAAAAAACAACTTTTGTCAAGTAACAGACTTGCATACACATTCACAGTAAGAAACTCAAGTAGCACAGAAGCTTTAAGTGAAATATCAAGATCGTCGCATCTGCCAAATACATCTCTCCCTAGAGGTAACCACTGTGTTGAGACTGTGGGTTTCTCCTTCCATCATTTTCCCCAAACACTGAGACAGAGTTGAATTAATACAGCGTGGACAGTTTTGACACAGTCACGAAATAGTTCCCTTAACATCTTTATTCTCCGGCCTCTTCTCCAACAAAAAATAAAACAAAATAACACAGCACCTTCTACTTAGGAAAGATGAGGGAAATTGTACAAATATAAAGAAATCTGTGGCATATTCAACTATATTTTAAGTCAGAGTTTCAAACAGTAGGTCTATCCATTTTTTAGTAATAATAACAGAATAGGATTACAATTCAACCACAGTCTCAGACAAAACAAACCTCAAAAATGTAGATAAAACTGAATTTCCTGGAAGTTCCAAGTAACTTCAGAGAATGGTCAACTGAAAAACAGCCCTTGTGCCTGCGTCAGCCCACTCATCTGCCCCCTGCAAGACAGGGAACTACTCCCCACCCCTCAGAAGTTGCCTTAGAGTAGGGGCTCAAATCGGAGCTGGGGCACCGAAGGTTTCTGAGAGCCTGGCATGGCCTTCCCAGCTGGCTCGGGAGCCAGGAGGATGAGTCAGCCTGCCACGGTGTGACCACACTTTGGAACGACCAGTTTTGCGCCAAACTATGGCACACAAGGAATCTGTGTTGCAGTTGCTAGGAGACTGGGCAGAACTGGGCAGAGTGCAAACAGCTTCCCTAAAGCCCTGGCCCCTCCTATGCCAATCAGCAGCTTCAAGTCTGTGGGAAGGCTGGGAGCTTACATGACTTTATAAACAAGCAGAGGGAAACCATTTTCAGCTTTGAGGGAAAACCTTCCAGTATTGCAAGCTTGTACAACAGAAGACCTTTACAAGCACCACCTAAGGAACCAAATCTCTTACCTTCGGCTGGCCCCTGCATTCCCAAAATAGATGTCATCATGAACATGAAAGAAAAGAAAGTTAAAAAAATAGTTTAGGAAACTTTTAGAAAGGTAAAAAGATAATGAACATGATGTAAAATTGCAATAAGAGAAGAAAATATTACCTGTGAAACCAAATAATAACTGAAAGGTAAATTAATATCAATTAACTATTAGGGTAGGGTGCTCATTATAAAAAACGAACTTGCATCTCTCGCATAGAAAAATGATTCTCTGAACACCGGATAATTTCAAAATCCCTATATTTCTGCCTTTTACAATTTTTGGTCCTTATCTACGGCTTATAAATACTTGTTTTAAAAATCTTTACTTCTTACATCTTATTTCACTTTGTTTTCTCTGCTTTATCGGCTCTCTTATCTGTACAGACACTTCTATAAAAAATTAATTCTGTTCTGCCTAAGGAAAAAGGTTCAAGAGACAACTAATTCCTTCCAATGGTTTACTACCTACTGAATTACTCATTATTTATACCTCTGTGCTTATCCAAGCCTTTCACCCTTCCCCCATCTTCCCTCTGCAACTGCCACTTGCTTCCATCTCCCCCAGGGTACAGGAACATAACATAGTGTACATGTCCAGAATAATTATGAGGTAATCTCAAATGTAGAAAAAAGTTGTGTCTGGCTGTTACATATCTGCACGAATAATAATTAACTTTAGGGCCGGGGATTTAGCTCAGTGGTTTCACCGCCTTTTGTGAAAGCGCAAGGACCCAAGTTCGATCCCCGGTACCAAAAAAAAAAAAATAACAACAGGGCCGGGGATTTAGCTCAGTGGTTTCGCCACCTGCTGCGCAAGCGCAAGGACCCGAGTTTGATCCCTGGTACCAAAAATAATAATAATAATAATGATAATAATAATTAACTTTATAAGGACTTATAAATAAATGAATCTGATGCTGGAAATAAAAGGGGGAGGAGGTGGAAGGGAAGGGGGGAAAAAAGAACTGAGATGTGTTATGTACATGTATCAATTCCCCATAATAAATGTAATCATGTACACAAACATGTACTAATAAAAACATAAAATTTTTAAAAGAAAAAAGGTGTGAGAAAAGTACAAAGAATTTCCACAGACCCTTCACCCAAATTCACCAACTGTTAATGTTACCACGTGTACTTTAATTGTCCCCTCCTTCCCCGCCTCGATAGAGATAAAACACATATGACACGTTGTATTTTCTGAACCACTTGGAAGTTACAGAAATATATTCAGTGTTTAATATACATACATTTCAGTGTTTAATTCCTAAAAACAATAATGCTTACTTCCATAATCATAGGATAATGTCAAAATCAGATAAGAATAAAGGAAAGTATTTTTGATATTGCCATAAAATAGGAACAATAATTGATTCTTCTCAGAGAATCAAAACTCCCCAACTACAGCCTGAAACTTTAAAGCAACCTGTACATGCAAATGTTTCCTTCCAATCATCTGTACATCTTCTTGTCCCTTCATCTCATAGAATTTTCTTCCATAAGAAATTTACATTTATTTGTACCAAGTGATTTCAGGTAAGAACATGAAAAAACATGGGAAGTCTAGCAAATGAGTGATACATGCCAGCCAGATTTGGGATTAACATCCTATGTGGCTGATACACAAAAGAAAATAACTTCTCTGCAATAAGAGATGTGGAAAGCTTCCTGATGAAAAGGCTCATGAGATGTGGATAGATATTACCAACATACGCTGCCATCTTTTTATACATCTTTACAAGTGAAGCAGACTCTCCTCCGCTGTGGACAGCTTAGTTAAAAGCCCAGCTGCTGGTAAGAGGAGAAGCAGAAGGTCTGAAATGCCCACAGTGGGCCAAGTGCACTGCACACCACACCTCATTCAAGTCTCATAACAACTCTGCAAGATGCTATTGTGGTTTTAGTTTTACAGATGAGAAACCTACAGCTCAGAAAAACTAAATACCATCCAACTAAATACCATCCAACACGCTAACAACCAGGCATGAATCTGAGATGCAAAACAAGGTCTTTTGACTCCCGGTCTCTGATCCTTCCCCCTCCCACACTGGTCAAGACAGCATGGACTTAAGGACCCATGAGTCACACATTAACAACTGCTCCGGCTAACAAACATTTCTCAATGTATTAATTTCCTCCATTCTAATTATTACTCAATACAAACACACTGTACCCAATACAGGTATGTTGGCCAGTGTACATTTCTATTCACCATGTACTGTGTATGAAAACTCCGGACTGTCTTTTCTAAAAAGAAGACATTTATATATTTCAAGTTTACATATTTTATACAATAATAAGCACTTCCTAGCCGGTAACAGACAAATGTGAAATTTAACAATATATGACACATTACAGAAGAATCTATGGGACTAACCTGAATTCAGATCAGCACAATAGAAACAGAAACAAACCAGGAAACTAATTACAGAGCTTAAGTTTCCAGGTAGGGATTCTGATAGCTACCATAGCAAAGCTCAAATAACCTGTACAGCCATGGGAAACCCAAAGATGTAATTATACCTCTATACACAAATAAGTAAGTTCATTAATTAGTTAAACAAACCCCTTTCAAAGTGTATTTGTGATTCAATACAGCCATGTATCACTGAGCCTACGACTCCTTATTGAGAAACCTCAGCTATCCAGATCACTGTGGAGATTCAGGAAGCAAAGAAACCCACCTTCTGACCAATCAAAAGAGATGTTGCAAAGTAGATATATTAGTCTTAACTCCTCAGCTGTGCTGAATTATTTTTCCTGTTGTTGTTGCTTAACTTCATCTTGAAATGCTTGCAAACTTAAAAAAAAAAAAAGTTCCAAAAACAGTGCAAACAATTCCTGTACACCCTTCACCAAGCTTCCCCAAACATTGGTGCCTTACATAATCAGTTACAACAATGACCAAAATCTGGAAATTAACCATCAACACACAATTTATTAATAATTTACAGTCAACTTCATCTAGACTTTGCCAGCTGCTCCTATCCACATCCTTTTTCTGGTCCAGTACAGTGCACTGCCTATAGCTGTCATGCCTCCCCCAATCCAGGAAAGTTTATCTCATGGACTCCTGAAGAGTTCTGGCCACTTCCTTTGTAGATTATCCCTCAGTCTGGGTTTGCCTAAGGCTTCCCACTGACTAAATTCAGGCTCTACATTTTGGCAAGCATAACACAAGTAATGCCGTGCCCTTTTTGGTGCATCTTGCTAGAAGGCAGACGATGACCATGTCTCATTACTGAGCAAGTGACTTCTGATCACTTGGCTAAGGTTGTGACTATTATATTTCCCACTGTAACATGGCTGTTTTTCCCTCTATAACTCATAAGCATCTTGTAGGGGAGATTTCAAAACTGAATAAATAGCTGGTAGTTCATCCGACTTTCACCTATAAATTTTAGCATTCACTTATGATTCTTGCCTGCAGTAACTAAGGTCTCTCAAATCGTGACTGCCCTATTACTACAGATGGAGATGTCAACAGCTCAAGTGGATCAACATGGATGGAGGTGCTTTTTTAGAAAAGGATACAATAAATGATATGGCTCTGTGGTTAGAATAAGAATTGTTATCTATGAATAAGCCACTCTCTTACACTTCTTTTTACTGATCCACTTTAGGGGTTCTACCCATTTTCCATTTAAATAATACAGTAAATCATACCATAAAAATAAGTAAAATTATGCTAATCTCTATAATGTCAAAATATGAAGAAAGAAATTTAGTGATGACTCTGTAAGAAGTTGATGATCTTTAGACATCTTTTATTCATACTTCTGACTCTTACAAAAATAAAATTGATATGGGGTCCTGTTATGGTTTAGATATGAAGTGTAGCCCCAAAACTCATCTTGAGGGCTTGATCCCCAGTGCAGCAATATTCAGAGGTGGGGACTAGAAAGGCGATTGGGTCATGCGGGCACCAAGGGCATTGCTGGATTAATCCGGTGACAAGTTCCTAGCTGAATGGGTTGTTGAGAGGCGGCGCTGGGTTGGAGGAAGTAGGCCACTGGGGCTCTGCCTTTCAAGGGTGTGTCTTTTCTTGGTCTCTTCCTGCTCACTCTGCTTCCTGGCTGCCATGAGGTGAACATCTCTCCTCAGCCAAACTCATATTCCTTGATGTTTCTGCCTTGGAGCCAAGAGACTATAGACTGAAACCATGAGCCCAAATAAATCCTTCCTCCTCTAAATTACAGGTGTCAGGTGTGGTGTCCCAGCAACAGAAAGGTGACTAACACAGATCCAAGAAGAAAACACCCAGTATCATGTATGTGTAAAACAGAAAGCAGTATCAGTGAAATGATGAATTGTGAATCAGTTACTACTGTCACACACCGAAATCAAACATTAAATACAAACCATCATCTTTTAATTCTAGATTTTTCAGTTGCTGAAATCTTCACAAATAGAAACACTTGTAATCTCTGTTTTAACAAGATTCCATTCCAACCCAGTCTACAATCTCTAACAAGATTCCATGCCAACCCAGTCTAAAAAGGATGTATAGATCTCACAGAGAGCTTATTCTAATACTGCCATGCTACGTAATGATGTTGTTGCTTTTTCAGACTTAGCTGGCAGTACCAGCAACCAAACAACAAACTGTGTGGTCATCATTATCTTTTGTCACCATCCACCAATATGCTTTCCACATAAGGGACAGGGCTGACCTTACCAAAAATCTGTACACCAGCTAGACTCCAAAAGAAGGCTCTCAACTTTCACTTATCTACCTAGCTCTTGGTGAGAAGTTATTGATACATAAAAAGCCCCATCCATTATTTCTGCAACATCTGGAATACTCCAATTTGAAGCATAAAATTTAACAGCATCACTGACAAAGAGTGTGTCTGGACAACAACATTCCAGAGGGAGAGAGATGGGAGAACTCCACTACTGAAAGAATAAACCAAACAGGATTGAACAAAGGGTCTTCAAACTGATCTAATCCCCAGCCTTTTAATTTTTCGCTAAGTTGCTAAATTGCTCAGGCTGGGCTTGAAATTGTGATCCTCCTGCTTCAGCCTTCCAAAATGCTGGGATTACAAGTGTTCACCACCATGCCCAGAAGACATAAGCCTTTTTATATATTTGTCATCTCAAGGACGCTGTGAGCCTCTCTGAAGGGTAGTGTCCTTCATTTGTCTGAGAGTACAACACAAGGCTTTCAGCTTGCTCAGCAAATACGTCTTGAGCTCTTTAGATGACCTGCCCTGCATGTATTTCTCCAACTCAATCTTGCACCAGTCTTTCTTCCCCCAACATAAAGAGTTTTTCTTTTTTTTATACAAATATTTTATTTGTTGGTTTTTTGAGACAGGGCCTCACTGTGTAGTTCAGGCTGTTCTTGAACTCACTATGTAGCTCAGGCTGCCTCAGCCTGCCTCCCAAGTGCTAGGATCACAAGCATGCACCACCACACTTGGCAGGTTTTTCTAATTGGTCTGGTGTATCCACTGCCCAGCATTGGGACTATCATGCAGCATTTTTTTTCTGCCTCGAACTCATCAGGCTAACTCCTATTCATTTATCACTTCTCAGCTTAATCATTATTTTCCCAGTGGTCTCTCTTAAGCATCCCTTATGTAACTCTCAATCACAGTATTGTGGACAGAATAAAACAATTTCTTCATCACCTCTTCTTTCTAAAACCACCTCAAAACAATAAGGCAAACAAGAATCAGAAATACAAACTCTACGTTCAATGAAACCCGGAACTATAACTGAAGTGTATGACATGAAGACGGAATGTTGCCACAGACTACAAAGAAAAAGAAAGAAATGAAAAAGATCAGTAGAGAGTGGTGCTGAGCATCCTCCCTGAAGGTGGAGGAAGAAGGGACCTAAAAAGTGGGAGGATGTTGAAAAGGAGCAGGTGGCCTTCCATCTCCAGTGTTCCTCTTAACAGTCAGGTCACTACCTCTGATCCAGTCCATGGAGAAACTTCTATAAATCAAGGAAAGTTTCGTAACTCTCTTGTACTGGAATCTTCCACTCATACAAACCACATCTGGTTGAGAATAGAGGAGCATCCAAAGACTGTAACTACTGAACCACAACTCAAGTATTTCACAACCCTATAACTTTAGAAATATGAAAAGCCTACTCTATAAATTACATAACTTCAAATTGTCTTACTGGGGGAGCAGAATTCAAAAACTACACTCACTTCTGACTCAGAAGATCACTTGCAAATCACCTGCCTTTTCTCCTCTGCCAAACATAGCACAATGAGCTTTTAATTTATCATCCATTTTCATTATAAGAATGTTTAAATTTGGCCAAAGAATACTGATTCATTTGTGGGGCTACCTATAAAATATATATCATGTTAACAGTGACATATTCATCTGAATAAATGCTGATTAAAATCACTTCAAAGGTGTATACAGAGACTAGGATATACCATTGAAACATTCTGAGGCTCCAAGAGTAGAAAGGTCTAATTTTTACTTCTCTCAGAATTTATGGTTTCTAACTGTAAGAATTTTCCTGTTGTTTTCTGATTTTTTTTTTTTTGACTGAACTGCATTTATCTGGAAGCACTTTTCACTGGGTGAATAAACTAACTGTTCCCAGCCCCCACCTTTTCTACACCTCAGTTTCCAAGCCACAGACCCAATACAGCCTAGGGACACACTGTGTTTAGTCCTCACAGCACTGTATTGACCAAAAGTGGAAAATTAGAAGGTTTCACATGAGGAAATCTGAACTTCCACATGCCCTAAGCTCCCACATAGCAACCACAGTTGCATCCGAACCACCACTGTCTCACACCAGGCCCTGCAGGCAGCCAGTTTCACAGCCCTGCTATAGAAAGGGGAGGGGAAAAAAAGTTTTCTTCAGACTTGAAGAAAATA
The DNA here is from genome assembly GCF_000247695.1 of Heterocephalus glaber. The sequence goes on from NW_004624758.1 coordinate 23,765,684, forward strand.
TAGAGGCTCACAAATTCATACTAATAAAGACAACATTTCTAAATCCAAGGCCTAAGAGGCTGACACAGACATCACGGTCATTAACAGGACCATGCTACAAATGGTGCCCACTCCTTTAAATCCACTTTAAAATTCCAACACATACTCCTGGCTACCAAATCCTAAACACAGGCTCCCAAGCATGTCATTCACAGTGGTAATGTCACCAGAATTAGGAGCTGAGAAATCAAATTAAAGCACAAGTCACTGTCTTCACTATAAGCAGCAACAGGTCTAGAATTCAGACTCAAGTCGGCAAGCCTGGGAAAATCAAAGGGAAAACACTGGCACAGAGGAAGCGCCCGGCACTCATGGCCACACTCACTCAGTGAATGTCAGATGCCATCATTGGTGTGGTTGCATTTCATGATGCAAGGCTGTCTGTGGTCTAATCCAGGTACCAAGTTGAGAAAAACTTCAATTTCTGGCTCATTATTATAATTACTCCCCAAATTTATTGCTCAGCAAGAATTTCCTTAGGTTCCTTGAGTAAATATCGAATTTCCAAGCATTTCCCAACCACTCCCTTCACTCTTCACAAGGAAAGAAAGCCCTTAGTTCCGCGAAGGCCTCTGTACTTAGCCCTTTCTTGAAATATGGTTTGCATCTCTGTAATGTCTCTCAACCCCATCTCCTCTTTTTCTTTCTCACAGTTATGCGGCCAGCAAATATTTACTATGTGTAGCATTGCCAGGCACCAACCTAAGCCCGGGGAAACTGCCTTGAATAATCAGCCAAATGTCAGCCCTGTAGAAGCTGAAATACATCTGACACTCAGGCCAACCTTTTCTGGGCCAGGCTCACGATGTATTCGTTTATTTTAGTAAATTACCCTGTGATTACCATTGCTCATACTAGATGATTCAACACATGCTCTTCAAGAATTATACTAAAGTAATCGTTATTCTAGTAAGTCTCAAGTTTCTAACTACTAAAGTGTCTGTAATTAGATGGCACCATGAGCAGAACAGTTCAAGTCCCAGAAAACTGTACATTGCTGAAACAAAAAAAATCATTGGATAATCCAAGGTATTAAATGGTCTTTTCAAGGCATGGTGCTGTAAGGAAAAGCATGCTATACCGGGAGCTAGCAGGCCCTCATTCAGCCCATGCTCTGCCTGGCCTTGGTCTTAGATCCCAGGCAGTCACTGAGCCTCATCTCATTAAGCTACTCTGCCCTTCAGTAATCAGGTGGGGGTCCACAGACTACGGCACGGGACCCAGGCAGCCCTGAGTCTAAATCTACACTCAATAAATGCCTGCGCTCTCGCCCGCCCCGGGCACTGTGCTAAGTGCACCCCTGTATCATTCTGCTTAATCCTCACAACAACCTAAAGCACAGATCCTGGTGTCATCCACATTTTGTAAATGAGGGAATGGGAGTTTGAAGGATCAAGCAAACTTGCTCAAAGTCAAAGACTAAACAGTAGGTTGGGGACCCAAAGCAAGGCAGAAGGCATCTTTACTTCTAGCAAATATTCTCTGGAAAGGGCAAAAGCAAAACTATGCAGGCCTTGTAGAATAACCAATATTTTCTCTCCAGACCATGCTGTCACAGCAAATTTTGTCCAGCGGCTCTGTGGAACCTGTATGAGTTTTCTGTGTGTTTCTGACCACACAAAGCCCTGTTTCCTGGGCAGGTAAAAGCCCTGGAGGAAATGTATCCCTGGCTCCTGGCAGAGACAGTGGCATGTGGGGAAGCAGGGTAGGGAAAAAGGATACAGGTAGGAAAGACTTTTCAAACTAACCTTACAAGCAAGTGAACTGTAGCAGCTTGCATTTAATACCTGGGGTCAGGGGAAGACATGGGAAATGACTGGGGGGGGGGGTGTGGACAAAATCCTTGAATTATTTCATGTCCCAAGATTAACAGTCTGCCTTTAGAGTTTATGAAATTCTTCAACTAAGCCAAAAATATTTTAAAGAAAGCAGTACCAATCTGGGTGTACTAGCTTAAAAAACAATTCATTAAAGGCTTTTGCAAGTGAGTTTAGAATCTTGGGGGGAAAATAAATGAAGATATAAATTCTAATTTTAAAACTCAATCACAAACAGGCATGGTGGTGCACACCTGATGGGAGGTGGAGGCATGAGGATCACAAATTCAAGCCCAGCCTGGGCAATTTAGCAAGCCCCTGTCTCAAAATTTAAAAACAAAACAAAACAAAATCTAAGGGGGTACTGAAGACATAGCTCAATGCAAGCCCCTGGGTTTAATCTTCAATGCAGAAAAGAAAAAACTCAATTGCACATGACACAGAGGTGGCTGGTATTACATGAAAAAGGTATGCTTGCACATTACCTCTGAGTAACAGGTGTGTGTGCAGATAAAGAGACACCATCAACCTCCATCAGTGTTCCTGTTTCAGAAAACCCAAGGATGCATGAGCTGGCTGCCAAAGGCATAAGGTGCCGAGAGAGCAAAGAAACAAGTAAATAGGGCTGGGGATTTAGCTCAGTAGCACTGCACCTGCCCTGCAAGCCCAAGATCATGAATTCAATCCTGGTACCAAAAACAAACACGCAAACAGAAACAAGTAAACATATCTAGAATTGTACAGTGCAATGCATTAGGGACTTCCAGGCACAAGCATGGCTCTGGTGGCAGCAAGACCAGAGGATCCCAAAGTCCAAGGCAGGAAGGAGGAGTGCATATGCTAAGCCACAGGTAGCCAGAATGTATGGACTTCTTTTAAAAAAACAACTATTACCTGCGCAAGTGCAAGGACCGGAGTTTGAGCCCCGGTACCAAAAAAAAAAACAAAAAACCCACTATTACTACATCAAACATCACTTAAAAATCGGACTGGGCATCAGCAACTGGCACAAAACACCTGCTATCTCAATGACTTTATCCTATAGAGTTTAGGCTCTGTACCAAGGTTAGCTGGTGGAAAAGACAGAAGCTATAACCAAAATGGTTGTGGTCATGTTAAGCTGGACCCCTGCAATTCCCCTTCCCCAGAAATGACAAAGGGAAACTCACCTAAGAAACTTATGTAAAGCTGTGATTGTTGAAGTTTAAGTCTCTTATTTTTTAACTTCCTTAATAATAACAGAGGCTACTCTGTTACTGTGTGTCAAATACTTGGTATAATTTAGCTCTAATATACCATCCTACACACCAAGGAGGCAGGTCTTATCTTCTCCATTTTACAGAATAACAACGAAGGACTATCACAGAGGTTAAATAACTTGCTCAATGACAATGCTGGGATTCAGATCTAGATTTCTCATTCTAAAACTATGCTCTTTCCACTTTAACATTTAGCACATCCCCTCCCCTGTCCCCACCACCAAATGATGTGGGAGGACAAATTAAAGACAACTTTGTTTCCAGAAACTGGAGAAGATGCTTGTTTAAAATGATCTGATGTGAGTTTGTTGTTTCTCTTGCCTACAAATAAAGCAAGACAGCAAAAGAAGGTGGGCTCTAGGGAGCCCACCTTGCCCCGTGGGGCAAGCATACACCCCAGCACAGAGCTGAAGCTACGAGAGCTTCAGGTTCTGAGTCTAAATCTTGACTGGAGAGGCCAGCTCTGTCTCCTCCTCTGGCCTGTGTCTATTAATCTATGTTCACTCCTAAAAGACTCCGCCTTAAATCAACTGAAAAGTGTTAAGGAGAGAATACTAGGTCATTGCTGATAACTATGATATTAATGAATATCCTGAGAATAATTGCTCACATTTCCCTGTTGGTGGAACTCAAAGCAGCCCTCCTGATGTCCCCAGGCCATCTGCACTCTGGCAGGGATAGTCCACAGGAGGAGCATGCTCTGCCTATGCCCTACCCTATGATAGGGGAGACGGTAGTTGTCTGCCCTCTGATGCCTGCTAAGTCTCAGTCAAGAAGAGGGTCAGTAAGCGGGCTTGGCCAACACAGGCAATGCCATCTTCTCCCATAGCATTATCAGGCCCAAGGTGCTGATAAAGGGATGGGAGCAAAAGGGATTTTATAGTAGTCACACAATCTTTGCCCTTTTGCCATGGTACATGCTAAAACAAACAAAACCAAACACACAGTGATCTTTAATGATCAGCTAATGAATCAATTAGGTCTCCTGAAAGCAAAGTATTTGGCTTGCAAAAGGCTTGCTATGGCCCATATCATTTAAGTCCCTCTTTCTCAGTTCCCTTGGACATGTACCACTGACTTCATCATAATTTATTAAGCTAATTCCACCAGCCACTGTTTCATTTAGTAGCATTCTACTTAACATCTTGTATTCAGAAAGAACATTAAAGTTTAGAACGTATAATATTGTTAATGCCATTATACCTACGAGAAAATAATATTACTTGTCAAAATGATTTCATCTTATCATACATGGTTTAAACATATTTTCTTCAAATACTGAAGCTCCATATTTTTCTGATCCAATTTAGGGGAAATTTTGCCATATACTCTAACTAGACAGTGGCTTTATTATCAAATCTTATTTTATCAAAATAATCAGCTATCAAGCATTTTCTGTAAAAATAACCTGTCCTCATTTTTTAATTCAAATAAAGGTTTTGACATCCTTTTCAAAGGGAAATAGATTATAGGATACATTTTATAAGATAAGTTTACTTAAATTAGCCAAGTAAGGATGTAAATTGAATCTAATAATTTTAAATGAATAAAGAAAAAATGTTTAATTAAAATTAGAAGCTATTTATAAAAATGGCATATGAAAAAGATACAGTATTTCTTTGGCTAATATAACCATGGTATACTGTGCCTTTGAAAATAAAAATAAGGAAAGAGTCTATTAATTTTTAAACATGAAAAGTAAAATTTGCATTTAATGAAAGAAAAAAATGCTACTATAAGCCATTATAGCAGTTAACATAAAATGCTTTTGTCAATCTGTGGTTGAAAATATTAAATATTTTATAGGTAGGAATGAGATGAAGATTGACTATAAATGAAAAAGTATCTCAGCATGATTTAATCAAAATAGGTTTTAACTACCTTACTGAATAACGTACATCGAAATCTGGAAAAAGCAGTATAAAAATTTCATCCATGCATTTGAAGAGTAACTCTAGTTTTCCTTTTTGGCTATTTGAAAGTGCTTTGCCTTCCATTTAATGGCTTGTCCTAGGGATAAGGAGTAAGGATCGATTAAAAGAACTGCTTATATTTTTCAGCCTAGGGACTGGGAATTTAGCTCAGTGGTTCCACTGCCTGCCTCGCAAGTACAAGGTCCCAAGTTCAAGCGCAAGGTACCAAAAAAAGAAAAAAAAAGCAAGTATTTTTACGGCCTAGAACTCTATAATTTGATAGCTGTAACTAATAACTAAACTTACAGCTATTTATTAACAAACCACAGTTTAAACGAGACCATGAGTCTGTCAATAGGAAAGTAAAATCTTTAAATATGGAAGTGAAATATGAGAAGGCAGAGGATAAGATCTCTGAGAGGCTACATGTGTGAAAATGTTAACATTTCATCTTCACCAACCTGAAAATCCTCACTGCTTTTTTTTTTTTTTTTGGTACTGGGGATCGAACTCGAGACCTTTCGCTTGAGAGGGAGGCGGTGGCACCTCTGAGCTAAACCCCCGGCCCCTCACTGTTTTAAGGTAGATTAAAACAAAACATCTGCCCTATCCATAAATCTCAGGGAGCCCAGATAATGAGGCATTTCTCTGCTGCCAGGGAAGGTAATTAATCCAGAGCCAGGCCAGCTTGGCGGAGTGCAAGGTGAGGACACCCACAGTGCCTAAGTCCATGTGCCAGGCCTGACAGCACAAACCCAGAATCCCAGCACTCTGGGAGGCTGAAACGGGAGGAGCACAGGTTGGAGCCCAACCTGGGCAACTTAGTGACTTAGAGAGATTCTGTATCAAAATAAAAAATAGAAAAGGGCTGAGAATATACTTCAGTACAAAGGCCCTGGATTTGATCCTCAGTACCACTGAGGGGATTAAAAAAAGAAAAAAAAGCCTGTGATATGAGTAGGCTCTCATAATGTCACAAGGCCAGGAGCTGAATCTGAGCTCAGCCAATAAAACTCTTGGGCCAGAAAACAGCTGACCGGGCCTATGGACATGGAAGGTATTTAAGTGTGTTTTTATAAAACTTACATTTAGCTCCAGTCATCTAAAAGTCCATCCATGATGTGGAGAACTTCAGATGCGGGTTACTTATTCATCAGTCATGTAAGCTCTAATGACTTGTATGCCCTCTCAAATCTGAGAGCTCACTGTGTTGCCAGGAGCCTCATCCTGAACCTAGAAGTCAGGATATATGTTGCATTTTACACCAAAGATGAATCCTCCCCTAGATACTGCCTGCACTTCTAGTCTGCCCTTGACCTGAAACTTCCCCTCCCACTTATCCTTGAGTTCTCCAAAACTGCTACACAAATGAGCCAGACTGGAAGGTTTCCTTTGCTGTGACATTGGGTAAGCATCTTATGACTATAAGCTGAGTCATCAGTGCTCACTTGGAAATCATGCCACCAGGGTCCCTGCCTAGTGAGGTGACCACAGTGGTGTTAAACTCAAGCTGGTGAATACAATAAGATCCTGCCCCAGATGAGCATTCTTCAGCTGGGGAGCAACACTAACACAGGGATGGGTCTAGCCTGGTGCAGAGATTTACAACTGCCGGTAAAAACCTTTACTCAGCCTGATATGGTGGCACACACTTGCAGTCCCAGCTACTGGGGAGGCTGAAGCAGGACTGCTTGAGCCCAAGAGTACCAGGGCAACCTTAGCAACATACTGAGATCCCATCTCAAAAAAAAAAAACAATTCTCTATGCAAAAACACTGGACTTCATGGACTCTATTTCCCATTGTGTGGATGTCATCCAGCTTGGAAACATAGATATGTAGAATGACAATTCTTCACCTGTACTTACTGCTGGGTGCCCAGGGCCCCGTGACCATCTCTGGCCAGTATCACGTTAACAGCCTCTGGCCCGGGTCCTGTCTGCAGGCCTGCTCCCACCTAGTCTGTCCCCACACTGTCATCAGTAGGGAGTAGTCTGGAGCCCAGCAGAGCCAGACAGGCCTAGCTTTGACTCTGGACAAGTTACTTAATCTCTCCAGGCCTGCTTCTCCATCTGCAAATGGGAAATAATAAACAGCCCAGGGCTGCGGTGCAGATTAGATAAGTTAATACCTGTAAAGCACTGTCCCTCACATGCTGACAGCCCTCTGTACCTTCATGTCTCTCACAGGTGGTGCATCCTGCCTTTCCTCCTCCTGCCCCGTCACACTGTTCTCTAGATCCGAAATACCTAGGCCACTGAACCCAGAGGGCAATGCCTGCATTGTATTTTTCAGTACTGTCTTATTTAACCCTAAAGAGTAACAGTAATGACCACTTTCAGTCCTACACATGTGCCGTAGTACACGTCACCATGCTCAAGTCTGTCCAGATCCTCTCACCAGAATGTCTTTACTTAAAAATATGTCTGCGTTATCCCATAGCCCTTCATAACTCGCACCTTTGGGCCACTCACAAGTCCTCGCTGGCTGCATAGTCTCCTCATTCCCACTAAACTACATCCAGAGAAGTGGCAGAGATGCAGCACAAGCTCTGACCCACACAGAGGAATGATTAGCTAGCATTTGACACCCTGGTCACAAATGCACACTCTGGGGTTGATTAGGGAACACACGATAAACTAAAAAGGATGCACACTCTAGAGTAGGGTTCTTAACATGAATGGGAGGGTCTCTAACATGGATGGAAAAAAGTTATGCCTTTATTTCTCACAATTTATAACTGAAATTCAGCAATTCCTTCAGTTACACATAATGAATTACAGTACTAACAGTCCCCGTGACTTTGTCACCAACAAAAATCAGCTATTTTCATATCACATTCTAATTATTTTAAGTACCCTGAAGTACTGTTTAAATTCAACACAATTTTGAAGTTTAAGCAATTATCCCCAGTACTAGGTTGTGTTAACACAGTAATAAACAGCACATATTACTATATTACACATCCTAAAAATATTTCTGATAACTATATTTCAGTATATATTTGGTTTCCTTTAAAATCTTGTACATTTTATGTTTCTGAAAGATTATTCTCAGAAGTCTACAGATTTTATCAGGTTTATGGCAAAAAAAATAGAAATTTCTGCTCTGGAAGCAGTTTTTACATGCCTTTGGTTATCTTTTTTTTCTGATCAGCAAAAGGAATGTTAGAAGTGATTTTTCATTGGTGAAATGCATGTCACTAAAACTAGACTAACAGGAAACATGATACAGGTGCCTCCATTCCAAGGAGAGCAAAGCCTAAGACTGCAGCAAACCCAGCATCCTATTCCTGTGGGAGCAGTATTCTCAGCTAGGGTTCTATCTTGACCCGAATTCAGATTCAGCCAAATGGGCATCTAAATCCTGCTACATTTGCCTCAAGGGAAACTTCCCAGCAAGGCACTAGTCAGAGAGCTATGACATCCCTGTGCTTATAGCAGCTGATTCTGTGACTAATATTATGGATGCCTGCTAATAGATATGTGGCGGAGTTCAGTCCAGGATTCACCATCACACACCTCCTGCTGGGGTGACCACAGGAGAAGGCTGACGATCTCTCAGCTACCTCTAATCATAGGAGGTTATTAATACCTCATTATAAATTACAAAAATGGGTTAGGCCCATCCACAATAATCAGCTAGACCAACAAGCTCCATGAAGCCTGGGGCCAAGTTCCCTTTTGTTCTCCAGTGTATTCTTAGGGTTCTCACCACCCTGACATACACAGAAGGCACTGAATAAACAGCTGCTGAATGAATGATACAATACACTTAGCTGTGTATGGGTTTCCCTAACTCGAGGATGAATTCCTTTTTTGTTTTTGGGGTTTTTTTTTCTTTTTTTTGGTACAGGGGATCGAACTCGGGACCTTGCGCTTGTGAGGCAGGCACCGGAACCACTGAGCTAAATCCCTGGCCTGATGAATTCCTTTTTTTAAAAAAACCATGTCATTTTTATCTTTCCCTCATTAGGCACCTCACCAGGATCATGTAAATTACATCTCAACCAATAACTGTTGAATGCCTCTACTTTTACTGCAATCTGAATTAAGAATTAGATTTTTCCAAAAGTGTAAAAATGAAGAAACTCTATGGAACTGTAGAAGGCAGTGAGAACCACTGAGCTTCTGTGGCTTTGCAAGATGCACTCATGCAGACCTGTGCTCAACTGCCAGCTCTGTAACTTACAAATCATGTGCTCTTGGGAAGCACCATAACCCCTGTGAGTCTCGTTCGCTTCTGAAATGTCAGAGCTAATACAGTAGTGCCTATATCTTTTGCTGTAAGGATTTCATGAGAACTTGTAGCCTTGCAAAGAAACGAACACAACATGAATAATAATGCCCATAAATAAATGCTGTTTGTCAGCAGTAAGATCTGAAAACTACAGTCTCTATTCACCTCTTGTACTTCTAAGAACTCTGTACTGGCTATTTCTGCCTTACTTTCACCTTCTGAGTATTTTAAGACCTTGACCACTGAGTTCCTCTTACTATGACAATAATAGTTCTTTGCTCAGAACCCAGAAACCAACCCTGGGCAATATTCAAACTGATGGTCTTCAGAGGAGACCCACAATCCCTGAAATACTCATCTTGTAGTTGGCGTCTGGAGGGTTAAGAAACTCTACTTAGCTCTACCGTTTAAGTCACTTATGATCGCTGTCAATTAAGAGCAGGGCATATCTGTTACAAGAAGCCCTTCCTACATGTCTAACCCAGTCGATGAGTATTTATTGAGCACCTAGCATGTGCCAGTAGTGTTTGAAAAGAATATTATATAAAATGATATATTTCAACAAATAAAATTTTTATAAAGTTGATCAGAATAAATCAATCAAAGCATAACACTAGCTATCATCTAAGTACCTTCCATGACCAGGCATTTTACATAAACAACTGGTTCATGCCCAGAGCAATCATGCAAGATCCATCACTTACATCTCACAGAAAAAGAAACTGAGGCTCAGGAAAGGTGATATGAGCTTCCAGATTTACACAGCTGGTGAATGGTAGGCCCAGCTCATGCCTCAGTCTAAGTCTTACTTCTCTCCAGTTAACTACAGCCTTTTCCTAGCCCTGCAAAGCCATGAAAACAGTTGAACTTCACTGACAGGACCTCAATTCCAGAGACTTTCTAATGCTTATGGAGTTAATAAATTAAAACATCACCCCTCCCTCAGAAGAGCAGGCCTATCTTCACTCTAATTTTTCAGTTCAGGTCTTTATTATCAGTTTGTAGTACTGGGAGTCAGAAGGACCAGGTGGGTCAATTCAACTGAGAGCCAATCAACACATAAGCAGAAGAATCAATCCATCAGTACATAGAATGGCACCATAAAAGGACATCTCAGCATGGACTCCCCAGGAAGCAAACCCTAAGGCTCCTTAGGGTGTGCAGAGAGGGAGTAAGGCATGAGTGTGTATCTGACAATGACCACGTGCAGCTGGTCAGAGTCCAGGCTTGGCTGGAAACAGGGAGGGCCAAAAAGTGAACAAAGGCTCTGGGAAGAGGGGAGGCCAGGAGGATGTGAAGCGGCACATAGAGGTGTCTGATACAGGAGAGAAGGACAAAATCAGAGTCTGAAACTTAAGTGAAGCTTCTGGAAAGGGCAAGGCCCAAAGTCCTAGTTCAGCCCCAACATATCACTTAATCTTGAACTAGTCTCTCCAGTACCCACACTTTAGCATCCTTCCTGGTGTACAAGGATGAATGCTGGCATCCGGGTTCACCTAATACATCTACCATTCAAAGCAGGCTTTGCATATAGTGGGGTTTTCCCAGGCTACTTACAAAACTTAATTAGAATGATTGACACAAAATGGTACCAAATATGTGGAAACTGTCCAGCTTCTCCTACTATGCTACACTGTACCCAGTCCTCCAAGCAGACACCAGTTTGCAAGATTGGCTACCACTACACCGGTGACCACGCAGGAGGTAGAGCTGTACAGGCAAAGGCTTTGCTCATGCACAGCTTCTGCAAAGATAGGGCTGGTTGAGCACAAAAGCTCTGTGCTACATGCACGGCCCAGGCACCAAATCAGCCAATTTCCTAGATGATGAAATATTAAGTCTCACTTGTAATGAAGAGCAATTACACAAATGGCAGCGCCTGTGTACCGATCCTTACAGTAGTTTTCATTTCATAAGGTAAAGTTTATTTTTAAAACAATAATTCTATAATGTTTATATCTTCTAAAAGTAAAAATAAAATCAATCTTGCTACCCTTTTTCCCTCACAGTGGTCTTCCTGTTGACATCTGAAATTAGTAGTTATCTTTTCACTTAGGAATATTTTAAAATTTTTTGTTAAGCTCTAAATTTGGTAAATTTATATTCGAATAATTCCATCTTGATAAAAGTAAACAGAATACTGATTTCTCAAAAGTTTCTTGCTTTGCATGGTAGCACATGCCTATAACCTCAGCACTCTGGGAAGCTGAGGAAAGAACATCTCAAGTTTGAGCTCAGGCTAGGCAATTTAATGGCTTAGGGAAACCCTGTCTCAAAATAAAAGTAAAGGGCAAAGGAAATAGCTCAGTGTGAAGGCCCTGGGTTCAACCCCTAATACCACAGGCAGGCCGGCAGGCAGGCAGGCAGGAAGGAAGGGAAAGGAAAGGAAACACTACTTTCCAAAGTAAAAAAAATATACTTACTTTACAGAGTTGGCAATGCCTTATATTTTTGCAAAATAATGTATTAATTTGAAGACTTTGTTAAGAACATTTGATAATTTATAATTTACAACTAAAAAGCATGTTAAGAATTATAGAATTCATGTGGCTAACCTCTTGAGTGGAAGAAAACTGGAGAACATGATATATTCAAAGGGCAGAAGCTGATGGTCTCAAGTGAGATCCAGCAACTCCCCGCCTGAGTACATATGCGGAAGAATGGAAGGTGAGTCCTGAAGAGATATGGGTACCCTCGAAGTAGCATCACGAACAACAGCCAACAGGTAGAGACAACCCAAGGGTCCAGTGACCAATGAGTAGGTAAGCAAAGTGCAGTCTATCACCGCAATGGAATACCATTCAGCCTTTAAAAGGAAGGAAATTCTGACACATCTACAACACGGATGAACCCTGAAGACACAGCAAGTAAAGTAAATCAGTCACGAAAGGACACACACTGGATGATTCACTTATCTGAGGGAGTTAGGGCAGTCGAAAGTCATACAGAAAGTAAAACCTGGTTGCCAGGGGCTGAAGGCAGAAGGAACAGAGAATTACTATTTGTGAGCATTGGCTTTCTGAAGGAAGATGGTAAGGGTTATGCAACCATTATAACTCTAAATACCACTGGGCTGTATAAACATCAGAATGGCTAAAATGATACATTTTATGTACGTCTATTTACCACAAAAAAAGTGGAGGAAAGAAAAAATATGAACCCCCAAAACTCAGGACCAAGGTCAGGAAAGAACATCTTCTATGACAAAATAATATATAATATTTTATATCTCCAGTGGAACGTGTGAAACAAGTTTGTTATCAAAATGACAAAACCAAAAATAGCTGTGCTGTTACAAGAGTCTAGAAGGGTTACAATAATGAAATTATTCCTCACTAGAGAACATTTCCAGTGGACAAGGATATCCATTGTGGTATGGAAGAAGGCAGCTCATCTGGCTCTACTGTTGCCTTCAGAAAAACCTGGCATAAAATGCAGATCCCAGATTCACAATTCGTCCTTCAAACTACTAACTAGATCCCCTGTTCTTGGATAGGCAGAACCAATGTAGTCAAAATGGCCATACTGTACTTCCAAAGCTGAAATACAAATTGAATACAACCCATATCAAGATACCAACAGCATTCCTCACAGAACTAGAGAAAACAATCCAAAAATTCGTGTGGAACCAGAAGAGACCCAGAAGAGCAAAAGCAATCCTGGGCAACAAGAGCAAGGCAGGAGGCATCACAATCCCAGACTTACTAAAGTTATATTACAAAGCTACATTGATTAAAAAAAAACAGCATGGCACTGGCAAAAAAAAAAAAAAGACATATGGATCAATGGGAGAGAATAGAAGGTACAGAAACAACCCCAGACACATTCAGCCACCTGATCTTTGACAAAGGAGTCAAAAACATACACTGAAGGAAAGGTGGCCTCTGTAGCATATGCTGGGAAATCTCACTATCCACATGCAGTAGATTGAATCTAGACCCATAAGTCACACCGTATTCTAAACTAAAATCAAATAGATCAAAGATCTAAATGTTAAAACAGAAACACTTTATCTGCTGGAAGACAAAAGAGGAAAAATCCTTGAAGACACATATGTAGGCAAGAACTTTCTGAAAAGCCTAATTGTACAAAAAATAACATCATGAATCAACAAACGGGATCATATCAAACCAAACTAACCAACAGAATAAAGCAACAACCTACAAAATGGGAAAAAAAATTTGCCAGCTACTGCTCAGACAGAGGACTAATATCTAGAATATATAAAGAACTCAAAAACTTAGACCTCCCCCAAAATAAAACCCAAGCAAAAAGTGGGCAACTAAAATAAATACACGCATTTCAGAAGAAATACAAATGGTCAATAAATACATGAAACAATGATCGACATCTCTGGCCATTAGAGAAATGCAAACTCAAACCACACTGAGATTCCATCTTCTTCCAGAAAGAATGGCTATCAAGAAATCAAAAAGTCAGGTGTGGTGGCACAGGCCTGAAATCCCAACACTCAGGAGGCTGAGGTAGGAGGATCACTTCAAGTTTGAGGCCAACCTGGGCCGGTTTGAACTGCATACCAAGACCCTGTCTCAAACAAACAAAAAGAAAGAAAGATAGGGGAGGGGAGGGAGAAAGCAAACAAGCAAGCAAAAACAAACACTGGCAAGGCTTCAGGAGAAAAAGCATACAGCATTGGTGGGCAGCCAAACTAGTACAACTACTATGGATATCAGTATGGAAATTCACTGAAAAACTAAAACTAGAAATTTCATTTGAAATCTTCCTAGAAAAGCAGAAGATATCATATTACAGTGATACATGTATACCCATGTTTATAGCAGCACAATTTATAATAGCTAAATCTTGGAAGCGGCCTATATGACCATCAACAGGTGAATGGATAATGAAAATGTGATATTTATACACAATGGAGTATTACTCTATCAAGAAAAAGAAACTTGAGTCACATATAGGAAAATGGATGCACCTTGAGACCATAATATTAAGTGAAATAAGTCAGACACAAGTTTAAACATCAGTTTCTCTTACATGAAAGACCCAAAATATAAATAAAGGCCAAACTAAAAGACAGACAATAGGAGAAAGGGAGTAAAAGGGAAAGGGACAAAGATATGGTGGGAAGATAGGGAAGGGAGAACGAGGAGATGAAAAAAAGAATTCAGATGTGTTATGTACACGCACTAACTTCCTGGGAGGAATGTAATCAGTATGTACTGCAAACATGTAATCATACAAAATGAAAACTGTAAAAAAGATGTGGATTAACACTGGAACCCAGGGGAAGGGGACTGAGAATTATCACTCATAAAACAACTGTAGGCAAGCAAGAGGCAGCTAGCTGCAAAGCACAGCAAGAGGCAAGATGAGTAAGGAAAAGTCCCAGCTTCGCAATAGCACAGTCTAGAAGGGAAGGGAGTTTTCAAAATACAAGGAAAAAGCAAAGCAGGATTAGCATCAGAAAACAATGTGAGGGGCCAGGGATTTAGCTCAATGGTGCCATACCTGCCTGGCAAGCGCAAGGTCCTGGGTTCAATTTTTAGTACAAAAAAAAAAAAAAAAAAAACCCATGTGAGATGTCACCTACATAGTAAATGGTGTTTCTAAGTTAGTAGAAATAATAAATGCTCTAAATTCAAAAGACAAATTACTGGAAACAGGAGAGGCTTGAAGATCACTCTGGTAATAGTAGAGTCCAGAAGTCAGTTGAGAAGACAATGGTGCACTCTGAAACCAAGACAGTAAGGTCTTTAGAGTAATGCCAGAGAGAACCCAAAGGAATGCCACCATGAAAACCTTTACACAGAAAATCAACAAGGTTTGGTATCTGAATAAGCAAGGATAATCTGCCCCTGTGACAAATTCACTTATCAATCCATCTATAGAACGAATGACACAGTTTCTTTAACAACAGAGACACCAATAAATTAGACACTCACATATCAGTTGATCACACCATGCAGACCATTTAGATCCTATTCAAAAAAACTTCAGGGAGCCGGGGATTTAGTTCAGTGGTTCCGGCGCCTCCCTCACAAGCGCAAGGTCCCAAGTTCGATCCCTGGTACCAAAAATCTTCAGGGAACAAAACCTTTATGAGACAACTGGATACTGGATCCTGACTGAAAATGTGATCCTATAGGCTGAGTAACCCTTATCAGTAACGCTTCAGATTTCAGGGTTTTCTGAATTGTGGAAAATGTACATATACATGATGAGATACTGTGGGATGGGACCCAGTCTGAAAATGAAACTCATTTATGTTTCATACACACCTTATTCACAGAGTCTAGAGGTAATTTTGTACATTATTTTCAGTGCTCTTGCATTTTGACTGCAACCTGTCACATGAGGTCAGGTGTGGGATTTTTTTTCTTCTTTTTGTACCAGGGATTCAACTCAGGCAGAGTGCGGTGCCACTGAGCTAAATTCCCAGCCCGGGATTTTCCACTTATAGCATCATGTCAGTGCTCAAAAGTTTCAGATTTTAAAGGAGTTCAGATTTCAGGTTTTTAATAAATATTTGTATTGCGCCGTTTCTTTATGTTTTCAGGGATATTCTACTATTGTTTTTGGTGTTTTTTTTTGGTACCAGAGATTGAACTCGGGACCTTGGCGCTTGTGAGGCAGGCACTGGAACCACTGAGCTAAACCCCCACCCTGATATTCTACTATTGATAACTGTTTTGAGTGTAATAATGGTATTGTGGTTATATTTAATAATACATTAAAAATTTGCATTTGCATTTACAGGTAAATGGAATTTCCTTCAAAAAAATGTAGGAAGGAGAAAGAAAGAACCTGCAGGACCAGCCCCAGGTCGTGGTTTCTGAGGGTGAGTAAAGGCACATGGAGGCTCACAGTTGTGGTTTGGATCTGGATGTCCCCAAAGCCTCCTGTGCTCGTGGGCAGCACTTATGGGAAGTGAGTGGACTGTGGGGTGCTACAGTGCACTTCCTGTGAGGAAGTGGGGCCTGGTTAGAGGCGGGTCACTGGGACCTAACCTGGAAGGCCTCATCTCCCTTCCCAGCTCCTCAACTGGCTCTCTGCTTCCGGCCACCTCGATGTGAGCAGCTCTCCTCTGCCCAGGCCCCTCCACCATGCCTTCCTTGCCTTGGAGCCAGCCAACTACCATATGGGCTGAAACCTATAAAAACCACGAGCCAAAATAAACCTTTCCTCCTCTAACTTATGGGTGGTACGTATCCTGTCCCAGTAACAAGACAGTGACTAAGACACTCGCTATATGGTTATATCTTTAAGTTCTCCATAACAAAGTGTTTTAAATTAAATAGGAAATATAACTTTTACTTGATCTTTCTTTAAATTCTATTTTAGTTTTCCTAAAAGTAGAAAAGGATTACTGACTTATTTTATATATCAGTCAAAAAACAGACTTATTTTACTTTTAATAATGACCCATCCTGCATGTTATTTAAATATATATATAAATTAGATTTGATAAAAGTGAAGCGAAAGTTAAGTTTACTATCATGTAAGATGCCTACCTTTTCTAAAAGAACTTATTGATGAAGTTTAAGGACTCCAGAACTCTAAATTATAAAAATGGTCAATGCTCAAAATTAAACAGAACCTTTTCAAACATGAGTCTGCAAAATCTAACCTTAGAAAGTCCACAAGAGAGTAATTTAACTTCTTTCTACTTCCAAGCTTTTTGTTTGGCTTTGTTTTTTGCCCTACTAGTTTGTGTACAAACACATTGTGCAAAAAATGATTAATACCATAACTGAATGGAACTAAGGATTAATAAAGACTATCAGAACTCGAGTATCAACTTGGCATGCTGTCAACATTCAGATGTTGAATGGATCAGAAAAAATTCCAAAGGCATTGTGAAACAGCAGCTTTGGCAGCTGGATGGGTTTCTAGTATCACATTCCTTCTAGGAGGACCCTGCTCCACCTCTAAATCAGAAATCTAAGCCCAAGGCAGTGGTGCACTGGTGGGCCCAGACAGTGCCAGCTGCTCAGGAGGGAGGATCGAAGCACAGGAGTTGGAGACCAGCTGGCACAACACAGCAGGCCTCTGCCTCAAAAACAAAACAAACAAAACCCACCTAGATTCTGATACAGTATCTAGGGTGTATTAGTGATTAACTCCCACCCACAGAGATAGGTCGAAGAGCCCCCCCCAGTAAAAAGAAGAAAGGGAAGGCCAAACAAAGAAAAAAGCCAAACAGAAAATATCCTTCAACAGCGGGGCTCGTATTCCCTAAATTTATGTATAATTAGGTATTTTATCTAGTATACCATGTACCACTGACCTTTTTACGGTAAATCAAGAGTTCAGGAAAAAAAAAAAAAGAGTTCAGAGGAAAGTCGAAGTATTTGATTTCCTATTACTTATAACTTACTTGATCCTCACATAACCAAGTCCTCATGTTTTCAAATGTTAGCATCCAAGTAGTATTCTTTAGGGTCTAGTCCTCTTATTGCTATACCAATAAAAGCAGCAGCACAGGCATCCAATGACAATGCCAAAAATACCGTAAATTTTACGGTAGTATCTATCAAGATGGCTTTACTAGAAAGCCGTCAGATTATTTTAGCAACCCGCTAGACTTTGCTGCTAAAACTTTGCAAAATGTGTATTGGCTACAATTTAATTATCTGCTTCTATTAACTATGCAATGACATACATTCAACCACCCATATTTTCTTGTCCTTTTAGAGACTCCCTGATTCATTTTCACAACTATATTCAAAAATAGTAAATGCTGATCAGAGTGTTTTTTAAAGGGGAGAGGTTGAGTGATCAATCATCTACATCCTCTGAATGCACAGAACCACGCTCTGACATAATTAGGGTAGACAGGCTCCCTGGGGAAGAGCCTCTTTATGAAATTGAAACAGACCACATACAATTCTCCAGGGGAGCAGATTCTATTTGGGCAGAATTATTAGCCCTACTCAAGTCATTTCACAGCAGAGAGAACAAGCAAGTCTATTGTGCATAGCGTAATTACATTGTCCATGACTTCCTTCAATTAAAATCTTAATTTAAATTAGCATCCATGTAGCAGTAGAGAAATTTAAAAAGTCATTATCTAATACGACTTAATGATGCCTTGCACTAACAAGGAATGAGTCAGAAAATAACTTCATATATGTTAAGGAAATTACTGGCATAGGGCCCTCCCCACAGCAGCATCAGCAATGTATTTCGTAAGGGACCAGCAAGTCATCCTCCCTTAATTTGACATTTATTTTATGAGCTCCAATTTGCACACCTATCAGGATCACAGTATTCTGATCTGCAAAAGAAGGGCTGGGTGTGCTTTGCTAGCATTAGGTACTCATTAATTGCCTAATGAACTTAACTAAACTGATGTCTACAAAAACTCAAAAGGAACAAAAAGGTTTTTAACGACCTTACTAAGTGATTGTGGAATCAACATGTCAGACACTCTTCTCATTAGACTGGCAGCTGCAACTTTCATCCTGTGTGCTGATCATTATATTAAGCTTGAGCATGTGGGGGAAGGAGAGGGCGACATCCAGTTTTACCCTAAAACAAGAGACATCCATCCCTGTGTGTCTGTGCCACTTCGGCTATTTCTGCCTGGTTGGGGAGCTGTCACTCCCTTGTCTCTCCACAGAACTAAGAATAGGTCATCTCTCAGAACACTGAAGTCAGTGTCCAAGTTAATTATGATCTTGAATCTAAATCTCCAATCCTTTCAAATTCAAAAAGTTCTGATCTTGCTGGGGATGTAGTTCAGCAGCACAGCGCCTGCCTGGCAAGCACAAAGTCCTGAGCTCAATCCCTGGTCCCCCCTCCCCCCAAAAAGGCAAAAAGTTCTGGTCTTAAAATCTGACATTTGGTGGGGGAAGGTAACAAAAATGATAGGAGAAACTCCAACTTAACGTATTAAACACCATGCCATTAATACGCACACATGTACATATGCTACCCACTTGGAACAGAGAGCAGAGGGCTAAAGAAGAAACTGGCCTAACCGGCCATGCGACAGAAAAGTGCAGTTGACGCAGGCACTTTTTCCTTTTCAGTCTCAGTGGTGGTGTTTAATCCCTGTTCCACAGTCTCTTTGAAGAGCTGCAGGTACACTAAAACAATTTCCAGTGCCACAAGGGCTTGGAATGCACTGCAAGCAAGAGATAAGGGAGGAAAGCTTTTGTTCTAGTTTAGGTCTTTAAACCAAACAAGATTTGATAAAGAAGTTGTAGGTTTCCTCCCCAAGAGTAAGTTGGCCTTATTTCTCTTTTAATAGTTTGGGTTTTTTGCCTTTAAAAATCATGCATCATTCTTCACAAGGGTAATCGATCTTTTTGAGTCACTCATCTGGTATTTTTCTAGAAAAAGGCATTCAAATACACTCAGTAATGTGCAATCTACAAACATACACGGTGAAAATGTAATAAAAGTCAAGGGAAAGATACAAATCAAATTCAGGAACGGAGATAACTGTGGTGCTTAGGGAAGGCAAATCAAAAGGTTTAAACTGTGTAATGACTTACGAAACTGAGTGACAAGTATATAAATGTCTTTTCCTCTTTGGTACTTTTTCTGTGTCAAACTTTTGAAATTTGCTCCATTGTTTCTAAACCTTATAAAGAAGTGGTGGTTAGTAGAAAAGTGACTAAAATCTAGTTTACCAGAAGTTGGGGTACCAAATCAGCAGCCAAGGCTTGAGGCTGGCCAGGCTTGTTTTGTTTGGACAGTACAATGTTTTGTTTTGCTTTTTCCTTACAATCTGAATGCCTTTCAGGCAGAACATGTAATCTCCAATTAGCCAAAGGTATCACCATTATCCTTAAGTACCATAAATGACAGTTCTTTAAAAAAACAAGCCAAAGAAACCGGACCCTCACACATCCTGGTGGGAATGTGAATGGTACAGGGGCTTTGGGAAACAGTTCGGCAGTTCCTCAAATGCTAATCATAGAGTTTCCAGTTGACCCAGCAATTCCATGCCTAGATATCTATGAGAAATGAAAACATATGTCCACACAAGGACTTGTACACAAGCAGCATTATTCATAAAGCCAAAAACGTGAAATGACCCAAACGTCCATCAACTGATGAACATAAAGAAAACAGAATATAGTGGAATATTACTCCACCATTTTTTTAAAAATGAAATACTGATAAATGCTACAACAGAGATAAATCTCAAAAACATCACACCAAGTCAAAGAAGCCAATCAGACCATATAGTGTATGACTTCATTTATCGGAAATGTCCAGAACAGGTAAATGTCAAATGCATAGAGACAGAAAGAATAATAAAGTAACAAAAATGACATAAAAGTACATAACACTACTGACTGTACAACTCAACAAATATGATTTAAAAGCCCACTGAATAAATAGAATCAAAGGGCTGGGGATGTAGCTCAGTGGCGCCGCACCTGCCTGGCAAGTACAAGGTTCTGAGTTTGAACCCTGGTACCAAAAAAATAAAAATTAAAAATAAATAAATAGAATCAAAACTTTTAAAGTCTGGAGATGTAGCTTATGGTTAAGGCCTTAGGTTCAGTCCTTTGTATCACACACATACAGAAAGAAAACTGACCAATGGAGCTGGGGTTAAGCTACCCACTCTCCTGACAGATCACCACTTTCACGCACACAGTCAACAGTCCCTATGGGAACATGCATTCTATTTTCCAAACTTACCTACACATCGGCTTCCATAACCCTCAAAGTGACTCAAAGTGGAAGCTGCCACTCTCCGTCAAAAAATACCCTACTTTGCCCAAGAAGTCAAAGGCAGGTTAAACTGGACCTAAGAAACCATCCTGCCTTACCATGGTGACAGACACCCACACTAACATTTTCTTTTAGGATAAAATTTTCATATAATATGAGGCCTAAAGATTCACTTTTTATTTAAAAGGGGGCTGTTCTGCATCACATTATCATTGTAACTAGTTACATAAGGTATACCAAGACGCTTCAAAATGCTAAGAATTACACACTGAGATTTTACTTATACAAAATTTAAGACTACCTAATGAATTAGCCATCTATTTGCTCAAAAAAAATTGTAAATTAATTTGCTGATGAAGATCTGAGAAACCCCAAGGACCAATCTAGAAAATTAAATTGATTCAGGGCAAGAAGATAATTCCAGAAATATATTCAATTGTATTAATAGTATAAGCACCTAGGCTGTGCCTGAGACATCAGATAAAATGTATCTGTGTGTATCCAGTACTAACCAGATTTAAAAACCAGGCAGAGCTAGTGGATGCAAGTGCTTTAGTCACTAGAATTATTTCTACAAAAGTGTTGCGGAATAGGAAGAGTGTGTCATTTATCTTTTTCACTTTTGATAAAATGTCCCTTTGTTCTTATCCTAGGCTCACAAGCAGTGTTTGTACCTGGTTTCCCAAGTTAGATGATACTAAGGAAAAGCCTAGTTTACATAGATTAATATTTTATTTTCTGCATTCATAAAATTTGGGTCCTGTCTCTTGAAGAAATGGAAAATTCACAGACATGGTGCCCACCTGTAATCGCAGCAGTTGGGGAGGTTGAGACAGGAGGATCACAAGTTTGACCCCAGCCTGGGGAATTTAGTGACTTAGATCCTAGTCAAAGTAAATCCGGGCTAAGGATGTAGCTCAGTGCAAAAAGTTCAGAGTTCAATCCCCAGTACTCCCCCCAACACACACACAGACAAATTACTCCTTAAGCGCCCATCAACACTGGGTAAACACAATAAAATAACATTAAAATAGCATTTCTCATCCTGCAAAGCTAAAATTTTTCTAGAACTAGGTAATTTCTGCATAGGCATGTATATGCAGGTACTATGTTTTGATTTTTACAATATTTACTACATTATTTGATTCTATTACAGCTTACTGGAGACAGCATAGGCTATACCTTAAACACAGGCTATCAAAGCAGTAACTGTAAATACTAAGAGCAACGGCTAACATTTCTGTAGGGTTCACTGGCACCAGCACAACTGTGTGACGTGTTCTAACTCATTTAATCCTGTAACAACTCACAGGCAGGTACTACTATAAACTCTACTCTACATATGAGTAAACTGAAGCAGAGGAGGTGGAACTTGCCTGGAGTCACACAAGCTAAGTGTGGCAGGGCTGAGATTCAATCCAGGATGCCTGGCCCCAAAACTGGTGTCTTTAATCTCCTGTTGGTATACCAATTATCTCTCTATATATGTATGTAGTCAGGGGTTTTTTTTTTGCACCACTCCTGGCTCCAATTTTCTCAGTTTAAAAAGCCTTATTTTTCAAAAGTTTTTAAATTCCACGTATAGTACAGAAAAATGTTTCCCAGATCTCATGAGTAGGTGGTTACACTGGAAATGGTTTACCCATTAATTATGGCTCCCCCTACTTTTCATAAAATCATTATGAAATTTTCAGAAATACAGACAAAATCAGAAAAAAATATATTAACCATTGTTTTAAAATTTAAATATGCTCACTTTTCAAAGCATACCTTGAGTTGTAAAGTATATGTATAAAATAAGAGTTTTATAATAGAACTGGATACTAACATAAAAGCAAAGGTATAGTTTTTATTTTGGTACCGGAGATCGAACTCAGGACCTTGCTCTTGCGAGGCAGGCACCGGAACCACTGAGCTAAATCCTCAGCCCTGGTATAGTTTTTAAAGGATACTGTCTTTTTTTTAAAGAAAACACATTGAGTCTGACTAGTGATTTAAATGAATTCAAATCACTTTCATGTTAACTTCAAATCCCTAGTTCTCTAGTTATAAACTTAGAGTACTTAATACCATAATTTGTTTTATAGATTAGAATGTATTTTACAAGTCAGATGGTAATTAATCTCATTATCATTAATAAACACCTATGCATTTGCACCTGAGCATGGTGGTGCACGCCTATAATCCCAGCAATCGGGAGGCAGAGGCAGGAGGATCCCTGCAGGTTCAAGGCCAGCCTGAATTGCGTAGCAAGACCTTGTCTCAAAAAAAAACCCAACTTTTGCATTTGTGATTTCCTTAAACTGAATGAAGTCAACATATCCACTGAATGGCTACATTCCAAAATTTCTATGAAATAAAGAAAAAAGCTCTTTGGATGAAGTAGTCTCATGCCATCCTAGTAATATTCTATCTCTTTCTCTGGGTGCCAATTACAAGAGTATGTAAAGTTTAGAAAAATTAAGCCATATACTGCTCTGTGTATTATACATACTCAATAAAAAGCTACATTTCTTAACTCTACTTCATCAGAAACTATTACTATTATCTTTCTTGGAAGTTGTGATTTTAAAAAGTTGTGTTTTTTTTTAATCAGGAGAGTACTCAATAGCACTGAGCAATATTGAATTTATACTTTCAGTATATGGGGACAAGGTGCTATCAAACTGGGAACTGATCTCAGGACCTTGTGCTTGCCAGGCAGGCTTGGTGCCAACGAGCTAAATCCCCAGGCCCCATCCAAGATTTTCTATGGAACCAAAAAGTGCTACATAATTGTTCCACAAATCCTCAAGATTTGAAGATCTCAAAGGGAAAGAAAACATACTGTTAGTTTCTATGTGCTCATTTTATTCCTACAAGAACTTAACAAGAAGGTATTACTACACACTTATGACAAATTGTGTTTTCTAAAGGTGGCCACTATGCTCATTCTATATCAAATGCTTTTCTTATAACGATGCTTTTCCTCTATTGAGAAGTGTTTCTTCTTCTCTAAACTGTGTAGAGCTTCATACTAGCTTCGAACAAGAAAATGTGAGAGAAGTGAGCGGTGTGACTCCCAAGTTGACCTGTAAGGGAGAAGAGCCTCCCCCAGCTTGGTCTCCTTCAGAACGCTGGCCTAGGACACTGCCACCAGCCTGTGGGTAGATGTCCCCAGCCAGCCACAGAGACACCTGAAGCCAAGAAGGACCAAACACCAGGCCTGGGTGACCAAGCCTTTTCCAGTTGATCCAACCCCACCCTTTCAGTCTGCCAGCTGGACCCCCATGGTACAGGGGGATGGACACACTGTCCCTTGTCTGGACTAACCCACGGAAACCAGGAGCCAAGAAATGACTGTTTTAAGCCATTACACATTTGAGGTAATTTGTCAGACAGCAACAGAAAACTGAGTGTGTTACAAATAAGAAGCACATCTCCGATGTAGCTGGTGGCCTTGAAACATGTCTTTCCCTGCTCTGACCCATTCTCTGCATTGCCAACCAACTTCTCTATCTCCCTCAATCGTAGTACTCAAAAACTGCCAAAGACACTACCTTACTGACAAAACTCCAGACCAAATTTCCTTGTCTGCCTTCCAGGTTTTGTGTAATCTGATCCTAGCTTAGTCGGTCAAACACATTTCCCATTTATGGAAAAAACCTAAGTGAATCTCTTCAGTCTTTCCCAATTCACTTCCCCTCCTCTGGCTCATCCCATCATCCAGATCTAGAAGAGACTCTCAAGCGCTCATTCTCAGCCCCAACTAGTCTCTTCTCTCAGACTAGAACCAACTTATAGAACTAGAATTCTCAACCTTAACCATCAAGTTCAGTAACATCATAACAGCTGACAGGTATTTAGAGGACAGGAATCACCGGAGCTGCCGGAAGCCTTCCAAGACACAGTGCTAGAAGTGGGCTCTGAGTGACAGGCAGGATTTGAACCTGCAGAAGGACAAAGCCCCTTCATTAAGGAATTACCTGACAGCCTTCCCTTCCACATCCCCCTCTCACATCTTAGCTTTCCTTCAGCCAGCAACACCTGCTTGAAGAAGCCTTCCTCAGTTTTTGTTTTTTTAAGCCTTCCTCAGTTTACTCAGAACCTAACACTCTCTTCTCTGAGGCCCTAACAGTTACTCTCTATATCACTCACTCTAGCACTTTTTTCCCAGTGTAGACCTCAGCCCTTCTACCTGAGTACTGACTCCTGGAAGACAGCAAAATCTCTACAACAAGCATTCACATGTGTTCAAGTAAACTCAATTCAGTAGCCATTTCTGCTTCCAGGTATTTAAAAATCCACTTAATGTAACACTGTTTCTTAACTTACCTGGCATCTCCTTTGGAAAGATTTGGATTTACAGGATTAAGAATAACCTTGTTTGCATCAACATCCACCACACATTTGGTATGCAAGTCAATTTCTGCAGATAAAAAGAACAAGAAAGCCATTTTTAAAAAGTAATTTACTTTGGAAAAAGTATTTGACAAAAATCCAACACTCTTTCATGGTGAAAACAAACAAATTAGGAATAGAAAACTTTCTCAACCTAATCATGAGCATCTAGAAAAACCCACAGCTAACACCTCACTTGACAGTGAAGGACCAAACAGCCTAACCTCAACATCAGGAATAAGACAAGGATGTTTACTACTCTTCTCTCCAACATTGTACTAGAAATTCTAGTCAGGGCAGTTAGGCAAGAAAAACAAATAAAAGGCATCCAATTGGAAAGGAAGAAGTAAAACTACCTCTGAAGATACGATCTTGTGTGTAAAAAGTCCAACCAAATCTACTAAGAAACTCAGAATAAACAAGTTGTGTAAGGTCGAAGGATATAAGAAAATACAAAAATCAGCTGTGCTTCTATACAGCAACAATGAAAAATCAGGAAATAAAATTAAGAAAACAGGGCCAGGGATTTAGCTCAGTGGTTCCGGTGCCTGCCTCGCCAGCACAAGGTCTCGAGCTTGATTCCCGGTACCAAAAAAAAAAAAAAATTAAGAAAACAATTTTACTTATAATACCATCAAAAGTACTAAACTACTTAGGAATAAATTTAAAAGAAATGCCAAGACTTGTACACTGAAAATTCCAAAACACTGTTGAAAGAAAACAAAGACTTACATAAATGGAAAGACATCCCCTGTTCATGAATTGAGTTCACATCATCTAGATGGCAGTACTCCCTAAATGTACAAGATTCAAGGTAGGAAATGGGGCTGTAGCCCAGTGTGCATGTTTTTAGTGCAGTCCCCAGCAACACATACACACATACACACATGCACACACACACACACGCACACTCACTCAAATGAATCTCTTTCCAAAAAGAGACCCAGAATAGCCAAAACAAGTTTGAAAAGAACTCACAGTCCCCTATTTCAAAATTTACTATAAATCTGTAGTGACCAAGACAATGTGCCACTACTACAATTATAATTATCTAGATACATAGATTAACAGAATACCACAGATACTGTATTTAGATTAATAGAGTAGAACTGAGAGTCCAGAAAAATACTACCCCATTTAGGATCCACTGATTTTGACAAGGATTCTAAGACAATCCAATGAGGAAAGAACAATCTTTTTTTTATGGTTTTACAATATAGTGCTTCTGGGACTTTTTGATGTAAATAAACATCCTACATTTATTAATTTTCAGAGTATCTTTTTAACATATGGTTCTGGGAAACTGGCTATCCACATGTAAAATAAAAGTGGATTCCTACCACACATCACACACTCAAAAACTACAGAGGCAAGAAAAAATTCCAAATGGATGAAAAGTCTAAATGTAAGAGCTAAAATTATAAAACTTTTAGAAGAGGCCGGGCATAGTGCCACTCGCCTGTAATCCCAGCACTAGGGAGGCTGAGGCAGGAGAATTGCTGTGAGTTTGAGGTCAGCCTAGGCTACATCGTAAGTTCAAGGCCAGCCTGGAATACACAGTGAGACCCTGTCTCAAAACAAATCAAAAAACTTTTAGAAGAAAACATAAACATAAATCCATATGACCTTGGGTTAGGTAATGATTTCTCAGATACAATAGCAAAAGCTATTTTAGCAAAAGAAAAAAAATTGGACATCAAAATTTTTTTTAATTTGTGCTTCAAAAGACACCACAAAGAAAAAGAGAACAGAATTGAGAAAATATTTGCAAATCATGTACCTTTAAAGGATTTACACCAAAATATACAAAGAATTCGTATACTTCAACAAAGACAATCCAACTTTTTTAAATTTTTTTATTTTTTTTGGTACTGGGGATTGAACTCCGGTCCTTGCGCTTACGCAGCAGGCGGCAAAACCGCTGAGCTAAATCCCTGGCCCAACAATCCAACTTTTAAATGGGCAAAGAATCAGAATAGTTATCTCTCCAAAAGAAGACAAAACTGCCCAATAAGCACAAGAAAAGATGAACAACACCATTAAGACACTGGCAAAATTCAAAACAAAACCACGAGATACCACCTCACACCCAGTAAGATAACTATAATCAAAATATCAGACAGTAGGCCAGGTAGCATGGTACCTGTCTGCAATCCCAGATACACAGAAGGCTGAAGCAGAAGGATTACAAATTCCAGGCCAGCCTGGTCAACTCAGCAAAACTTTACCTCAAAATAAAAATAAAGAATAAAAAGGACCAACATCACTGGTCATTCGAGAGATGCAGATCAAAACAACACTGAGATTCCACCTCACCCCACAAAGAATGGCTGCTATCAAGAAATCAACCAATAATAAATGCTGGTGGGGGTGTGGAGAGAAAGGAACCCTTCTCCATTGTTGGTAGGAGTGCAGACTGGTGCAACCTCTGTGGAAATCAGTATGGAGATACCTCAAAGAACTAGGACTGGAAGTCCCATTTGACCTAGCTATTCCCCTACTGGGAATCTTCCCCAAAGAATTAAAAGAATGATACCACATTCCAAAAAAAAAAAAAAAAGAATCATACCACAGCGATATATGTGCACCTATGTTTATAGTGGCACAATTTGTAATAGCTAAGGTTTGGAAACAGCCCATGTCCCCATCAACTGGAAACTGGATAAAGAAGCCGTGGTTTTTTTATAAAATGGAGTACTACTCAGCCATAAACAATGAGAAACTAGAGACATTTATAGCTAAATGGATGCATATTGAGGCCATACTCAAGTGAAATAAATAGGACACACATGTGTAAATACTGAATAGTATCTCTAGTGTGAGAAACTGAAAGTGTAAATAAGGATGAAAATGATTAAAACAAATAATTGATAATGTGAAATAGGAAAAGGTCCAAAGGTGGAGGGATAGCAGGAGGGGAAGGGGAAAGGGAAGAAAGGAAAGGAAAAATTATGAGAAAGAAAAAAAAATGGAAACAAAGTCTATGTAAATAGGGAAGGGTGGTGGGGGTGAAGGGCGCATAGGTAATGGAGGAAAAAATAAGAACCAAGATACATCATATTCAGGTACAAACACCCAATGATAAATGTAAATGTATTATATACCTAAAATGTACCAATTAATATATATATATATATATAAAAGAATAAAAAGGGGTGGGATGTGACTCAGCACTCCCTGAATTCAATCCCCAGTACTTCAGTACTGAAGAAAAACATATATAATAACAAATGTTATTTTGTGGGGAAATTATTACCTTAGTGCATCACTGTTAGGAATGTAAAAGGCCCTTCGGAAAACAACTTGGCAGTTCCTCAAAAGGCAGGCGTTCCCAGCACTCTGGGAGGCTGAGGCAGGAGGACTGAAGTCTGAGCTCAGCCTGGGTAATTTAGCAACTTAGCAAGACTTTGTTTCAAAATAAAAATAAGGGTTGGGAATGCAGCTGAGCACGAAGGCCCTGGGTTCAGTCCCAAGTACAAAAAAAAAAAAAAAAAAAAGAAGAGGCCGGTATTCAGAACCCACAGCTCACAGGCTGCATGCAGCCCAGGACGTGGCCCCAGGAGATCACGTGCTTAGAAAGTCACATCATGTGATTTTAGCGGCGTTCTCATGACTTCGCTGTGTGGGTGCTTGCACACAGACTGTGCAGGGGACAGGGGAGCACCATGTAGGGCAGGGCACAGTGCCTGGTCATCCTGCCTCTCATGCCGGTCAGACAGAAACTGTCGCATGCCAGGTGCGGTGCCATGGGGCAGGGAACACACAGTGGTTACCATGACGGTGGCTCCACCTCCCTACATGAGTGTGCACCTGTGAAGACCGGCCTTTATTGTCACTACTGGTGAGACACATGTTTTTTTACTGAATTATTAAATCTGGGTTGTTTATTTCATAAAATAATTCAATGTTAAAATACTTTTTAGCAGCTTTGCTACAGGAGGTACAAAAGTGTATCAAATACTAATTTGCTCATGATATTATCACAATTACAAATACAGTATTGCTAACATAAAAATGCTATAATGAAAAAAATTTTATTTTGAGACAGGATAGTTCAGGCTGGCCTTGAACTCATGGCGATTCTCCTACCTCAGCCTCCCGAGTGCTGGGAGGCTATAATAAAAATATTTTTAAAGGAAGTTTTGTTACTTATACACACCAATTATGTGTTTTATATGCGGTCCAAAACAATTCTTCACTCACTGTGGCCCAGGCAAGCCAAAAGCTGTATACCATGTTACAGTTACCACAGGATCCAGCAATTTCACCCCTACACATGCATCCAGGAGAAATGACAACTATGTTCATATAAAACTAAAATAAAAATGCTCATGGCAGCATTTTCCAAGATAAAATTGAAAAAGCTGAAACAACCCAGTCATCCATCAAGAAAGGAATGGATAAACAGGATATGTCCATAGAATGAAACACTATTCGGCAATAAAAATAACTGAAGTAATGATATGAACTACAACCTGGATGAAGCTTACACTGAGGAAAAAGACAGGCACAAAGGACTATATGCCGTATGATTCCACTGAGATGAAAGGCCCCAAAAAGGGAAATCTAGAGAAACAGAAAGGAGACTAGTGGTTCCTTTGTGCACAAGAATGACTGGCACAGGGTGAAGTTTTCTTTTTAAGGTGATGAAAATGTTCTAAAATTCACTGTGCTAATGGCTATATTAACTGTGAGCTTACTAAAAACAATGAACTAGATGCACTGCATGAAGGTGAATTGTATCTCAATACAGCTACTAAGAAAGCATATTTATGTTCTCCTATTTTTATATCCTTCTACTTGTCTGACCCAAAGTATGAAACTGTTTCTGTTCACCCTATCTCCATTGCCAAAAGATAAGCTCTGAGGAAAGGAGCTGAACTATGTTGGAGTCATTTGCGGTTCCCAAAGAACCTTGGCCAAATGTCAATGTCATATTCATTATAAAGTATTTCCACTGTCAGGAAAGGTGATTTTAAAAATCCATTTGACCTTACAAAACAAATGCAAAATAAAAACACCCCTCCCTTTGCTGGCCAAAACTTAACTTTTTTGTTATCAATTATTCTACTTTATTCTCAAAGATACATTCTAGAAATACAAAGTTAGTATTTCCTTTAGTCAGCACATATTTAGACAAAGGGAATGTTTTTGATTTGTTTTGTTTTTGCAGCAATGGGGTTGCAGAACCCAGAGGCACACTTTAACACTGAACTTCATCCCTAGTCCTTTGTTTTTTCCCTTGAGACAGGATCTCACTCTTAAACTTATGATCCTCCTGCCTGAACCTCCTCAATAGCTAAAATTACAGGCATGTGCCAAGATCTAATTATTTTTTGAGCACAAGATGTTGAACCCAGGGCCCCATGGGTGCTGGGCAAGTGTTCTACCACAGATCTACGGCCCCCAGCCAAGAGCTGAAAGGAAACCTTTAGAACTTCACCTCCAGGGAAGACCAACCACCCCCAAAAGGCATCTATGGGGTATGCTCCGCTGTGGTCAGTCAGCCTTAAAATCTATTTCTAATGCTCTCTGTTTACATCAGCTCTAAAGCATCACAGAAACGCTGCAAGAAATCTCAGCTCTAGTGCAGCTCCTTTTCCACCATTTACTTTTCCATTTACATTTTACTTTTATTTCCACCAGTTACTTCCTTAGGCTCAGAGAACAAGAAAGTGTGCAGTCATCATCATTTGCTAATCCTAACCATATTGTATTATCTGGCCCCTTACAGGCCAATCTATATTACACATAAATTCATTATCAACTCTCCGGAAGTTCTGTGACTCATAACCTACGATCTCACTACCCACCACAAAATCAGTTGTTAGTTTCATGCAAGAATGTTTGGTCAGAGCAGAGAAGCTGCAGGTTTAGTTTCATAAGAATGTGTGCCCGAAAACCCAGGCAATAGCTTGAATTGAAAAGAGATCCAAACATTTTCCTCCAACATGTATATTTCTTCCTTACCCTCTTTAACAGCTCCTCCCTCTGCACACCAACCCCCACAATGTAGTCATCAAATACAACTAATATTTTGGAGGCATTACATAGTATGATTACCAGCCTCTAGAAAATCCTATACAATACAAAGCCCACCTAATAGCTAATACATCCAACAAATGCATTTTGCACTCAAGATAACAACACTTACAAATATTTCTACATCTAACACCCATCAAAGATGACCTTAAATATATAAACAACCATCACTTCTTTACTAGCTCATTGTTTGTAAAACAAAATTCCCACCCTCTGTTGACTGGTAGATAGATATTAAGAAAAAGGTTTTTTCCCTCCCCCACAAAACTGTTTAGAACACACAGAGGCAGAACATCTAGCATGCACAAAAAGCAAATATACAGAGCCAAGCCAGGTGTGTCAGGGTGCACACCTGTAATCCCAGTACTCTGGAGGCTATATGCAGGAGGATGATAAGTTTAAGCCTAGCCGGGGCAATTTAGAGAGATCTTATCTCAAAATAAAAAATAAAAAAGGGCTGGGTATGTAGCTCAGGGAAAAGGTTTTGGGTTCAATCTTCTGTACCACAAAATACACACACACAGAGTCAGATTTGAAAACAGTGTAAGGGTCAGATACATGAAAAGCATTTTAGCATAAAATACTACAGTGAGTGTATCCTCAAACCATACTAGATGGTCAAATTAAATTATACTGCTTCAGTATTCTCCACTAAAAACTTTTTTTTTTTGGTACGGGGATCGAACTCAGGACCTTGCACTTGCGAGGCAGGAGCGGTGCCACTGAGCTAAATCCCCACCCCAAAACTTCTTATTCTATACTGCCTAAAAAGCAATGTGGTGATGAAACAGATTTACAAATTTAGGCCTTACATTTAATCTGCAAACAACATCAAAAACAAAAACCACCAACTAGCAAAAATCTAAAAGATAAACATCTTCCTCTTAGTTCAGAACAATACCTAGATTAGAAAGATAAGAACCTAGCCACTACTCACTGCCTTATAAAAACAGCACCAAGTACACCCATGTTTGCAGTAGCATTATTCACAATTTTCAAAGGTGGATGTGACCCAACTGTTCACTGCTGAATGGATAAACAAACTTTGGTGTATACATACACTGGAGCATTAGACTGAAAAAGGAAAGACATTCTGGCAACTGCCACAATATGGATGAACCTTAGGACACGATGCTAAGTGAAATAAGGTAGGCATGAAAAGAAAAATACTGCCTGGCTCCACTTACCCCAGGCACCCAGAGGAGTCAGTCATAGACAAAGAGAGTGAATGGTGGCTGCAGATAAGGGAGCCTGTGTCTCCCCCAGGGAATTTGTGTCTAATGATTATGGTGCTTCAGTTTTGCAAGGTGGAAAAAATTCTGGATATTGATGGTGGTGATGGGGACACTATAATGTGAAATTACTTAATGCCACAAAATGGTTAAAATCATGAATATTATGTTACATATACTTTACCATAATAAAAATAGCACTACTTATTACAATAAGTAACACACAGACAACAGTTTACTCACAGTGAAGCTTAAAATAATGAGATTAGGATTTAATTAATACTATGTCTGAAAATCATTAAAAACCAGAGTGACCTTAAATAGTACTAAGTTTATGTTATGACTGATCAAGTTTTATAGGACTCAACTATGAATGCTTTGATATCTATGATTCCTAAAAAGAGAGAGAGAGACAAATAGAAGAAATTTAGTAACACTAAAGGTCCATATTATTTCCTATACAGGTGCCTTTCCAAGTCAAATTTCTTGTGATAAATATTAAAACACCAAGAGCTGGCAACTCAGCTTACTCAGCATATTAGTCATCTTGTAAAGTGAGCAATAATATGAAACAAGTCTTTCTCCAATGTACAAATTGGCCATGGCTCGCACCCCAATGACTTCATAGTAAAACATGGGCAGGGCCTGGAAGCCTCCTCTTATATAAGTCGTGTTCCGTCTGGGGAAACACATCACTCACAGTGTGAGTAAAATAACTGAGCTGCCCAGTTAATAATCAGCTTTTCTAGTTCTACACGAAACTAGTAATAATTTCCAAACCAAATCTACCACCCAGGAACGTAGATGCACCTTCCTTTACCAACACTCATGTTCCTAAAAGGTTAACTGTAACTTACTCTTAAATTCACTAGGGTCCATTTTAAAACAGAATAAATTATACTAGAAAGATGTACTTTTTCATTAAATTTCAAAGTTTGCATCCATATCCAGCCCTATTTTCATGTTACTTGTGTCAAACACCCAGTACTTTCACATGTCTATGCATGCTCATGTAAGTAAAATGTTCACTAATATTTCATGTATTCAGGATTCGTCTTTCCAATTGGACTGTGATATTCTCACTGGCAGGACAGGGAATGTGGCTCACATTTCTTCACCTGTAAGAGTCTTCAGATCTCTTTATTTACTGAGGTCCTCTGACCCAGGAGGAAAAAAGAAAACCATGTGATACCATGGAAGTAAAGAGCAAGTTGGTCTTTTGCTTTCTAGAAAGATATATACACTCTTCCCACTACCTTTATTCTTTACCAGTGAACATGAAAATCTACTCAACAAATAAAAATACAACTGACTGGGTGTGGTGGCAAAGACCTGTATTCCCAGCACTCGGGAGGCCGAGGCAGGAGGATTGCCGTTAGAGGTCAGCCTGGGCTACATAGCAAGACCCTGTCTCAAAACATATAAAAAAAAATCCCTGAGATCTAATATGACTAAAAAATGAAGGAATAAAGGAGATACAGGATGGGGTGCCAAATAAGGGGAGGACAGATGATAGTGTGAAAAATAATCACAATAACCCAAATGTACACATTCAAGAAACTAATCGACCTCAGAGGGCTAGGAAATAGTATTCAGAAACTCATAGGGCAGGGCCTAAGATGTACCTCAGTGGCAGAACACTTGGCTAGTATGCACAAGGCACTGGGTATGATCCCCAGCACTGCAGAAATAAAACTACGTTAAATTAAAACAAAGACTAATAAGACAGAACCAAAATAGACCCAAAAAGTCTTAAAAAGAGAAAGCTAGAGGACTCATATTCCCCAATTTCAAAGCTTACTACAAAGCCACAGTAAATAAGACAATGTAGCACTCTTACAAGGATAGAAAGATATACAGATCAAAGGAATTCAGAGTCCAGAAAAACAGTTCAAAAATACAACTCACATTTATGGTCAATTGACAAAGATGCCAAGATAATCCAATGAGGGAAAGAATAACTGTTTCAATAAACTACTCTGGGACAACTGGATACCCACAGGCAAAAGAATAAAGTTGGACTCCAACTTCTTATTATATTCAAAAACTCCAGAGGCAGGCAGCGGCGCACACCTGTAATCTCACCGCTCTGGGAGGCTGAGGCAGGAGAATCACAAGTCTGAGCCTAGCTTGGGCAACTTAGCAAAGACATCATCTCAAAACAAACAATAAAGCGATGGGGATGCAGCTCAGTGTGATGGACCTGGGTTCAATTCCCAGTATGAAGAAAAAAAATATAAATATATGTGTGTATATATATATTTGCGGGGGTGGGGCTGGGGATCGAACTCGGGACCTTCCGCTTGTGAGGCAGGCAGTGGAATCACTGAGCTAAATCCCCGGCCCAAGAAAATATATTTATAACTCAATAGTAAATGCTCAACATTATTTTCCATCAGAGAAATCCAAATCAAATGAGACACCACTTCATATCTACTAAGTTGGCAGTAATCAAAAAGAAGTTGAAGATATGGCTTAGTGGCTCTGGGTTCAATCCCTAGAACTAAAAATAACAGGGGAGGGGGGTTATAATAACAAGTGTTGCCAAGGATTCACAGAAACTGGAACCTTCAGTTGCTGGGGAAAATGTACAATGGAGAAGTCACTTTGGAAAACAGTTTTAACACTTCCTAAAGTTAGAGGTACTACAACCAAGCAATTCTACTCCTAGAGATATGAACAGCCAAGAAAAATGAAACTAAATGTCTAGATAAAAACTGTACACAGTGTTCACCGCAGCATTATTCACAATGGCCAAATGCTGGAAACAAGACAAATGCCCAACAGCTGATGAATGAATAAACAAAATGCACCATATCCATTAATGGAATACTGTATAATTCAGACATAAAAAGAATGAAGCACTGATTTATGCTGCATGGATTAAACCCTAAATGTCTTATGCCAAGTGAAAGAAAACAGATACAAAAGTCTACAGGTCGTATGATTCCATTTCTATGAAATGCCAGAATAGGTAAATCCATGGAGACAGAAAGTAGATTAGTGGTTGCTTGGGCTAAGGGAAGGGGGATGGAGAATGACTGCCAAAAGGTATAGGGTTTCTCTCTGAGGTGATGAAAATGTTCTGAGTAACACAGTAGGAGGGCTGCACAACTCTGAGGGTACCAAAAGCCACTGGCCGGTACAGCTTTCGTATGTGAGCCACATTTAATAAAAGAAGAGCTGGGCATAGTGGGGCACAACTATAGCCCGGCTACCCACGAAGTTAAGGCAGGAGTCCAAGGATTTGCAGCCAGTCTGGGCAACACAACAAAACCCCACCTCCAGGGAAAAGAAGAAGAAACAAAAAGAAAATGAAACAGAAAAAAACTTAGAATGACTCTACTACCCTCAATAGTCCTTCAACCACATTTCTGTACACCAACTGCTCTGAAGATCCTGGGTCACCTAATTCTGCTCACTTTCAATTACCTCACATTCTGCCTCATCAAGAAAATTAAGTTGCCCAAGGTTTTCCCATTATAATTATTCTCTACCTCCTACATTAAAAAATGTCCCTCTACTGACTCTGTGTATAACAAAGCTCAGGCATCTTCCCAGGTTTTAAAAAAAAATCAGAAAATTAAAAATTAAAAAGGGCCTGGTGCTAGGTACCTGCACCTCTAGATACCACTCCATACCCTTGCCTTCCAAATGGAGCTTCCTGCATGAACGTTCAGAGATTCGCTCCTCCATACTGGCAGACCCAGTTACTACTCCTCAGCCTATTGCCGATGCCCCACCACAGAATCATTTACCTACGTGAGATTATTCTGAAAATTACCAACAAACCCCATGAAGCCAAGTCTACTGGACAGAGTTCCGCATTAATCATCCTGGCTATTCCTGCGACACCTGTGTGCTAAGCGCTCATTCTATGATACATGTGGCACCCCTGGTCTTCCACATCACTTTCACCTGACTTCTCCTAAGTCTCCCCCTCTCCCTTTCTAGCTCTGATCTCCTCTTCCACATCCGCCCTACTGTGAAGTTCTATCTTCTCCCTACAGTAATGGCTCCCACAGTCCATGTATGTCCAATCCCTCGGTTTTAGATTCATGTACACAAAAGCCTTCTAGATCCATCCACCTGGCTGCGCTCAGACACCTAGGACTCTACAGGTCTCCTGAGTTTCCCCCAGGCACGCACTGTATCTTAGTCATGGTTAAAGTCACAGTGCATGGCACATAAGCAAGCACTAAAGACTATCCAAGACTCACCATTTCCCACATCTCTACCCTAAAAGTACCTCTCCTGTATGTCTCATGTCAATGACACCAGCATTCACACAGTCACATAAATCAGAACCTCCGCTGCAGATTCTCAGTGTTTCTCAGGTGCAACACAAACCCACTTCATTTGCAGTGTCTTCTTCAATCAACCCTGTCACCCGTGATGGACTAGAGGCAAGAACCTGTCCATACTGGCTTCTGTGCCATTCTCAAATCCCAGCCCCACTTCTTTAGTTCATAATTCACTCAACTGTACACTCAAGTTCTTATAATGTGTACCTCTTATTACCAACACGACTATGAGCTCCTCTGGTCAAAGATCAGGTCTTAATTCTTTTAGGGCATCCTGCACCTCACAACTCCAGGTTCCCTGAAAGATCATCATGTCCAATATAGTAGTAAATGCACAGGCCTTGATGGCAGGCTCCAAAATACTAGTTATATAATCTTAGGAATGTTAACTAACCTCTCGGTGATTGTAGCAAATAGAAATTCTACAACTACCTTTCAAAGTGTGGTTTGAAGAATGAGATAAGGTAAAATGTAAAAAGCACTGACCTCTGTAGCTCACAAGTAGAGAGGTCTTGGGCCGGGGATTTAGCTCAGTGGTTCCGCCACCTGCCTCGCAAGCACAAGGTCCCAAGTTTGATCCCTGGTACCAAAAAAAACCCCAAAAAAACAAATAGAGAGCTCTTGGTGCTGAGATGGGTAGCTCAGTGGTAGAGAGTGTGCTCAGCATGAGAGGCCCTGGGTTCAATCTCCAGCAAAAAAAAAAAACAAGAAAAAAGAAAGAACGAAAGCTCTCCAAAAAATTAGCTATAGGGGCTGAGGATTAGATTAGTAGTGGTGCACTCGCCTGCCACATGGGCATGCTAAAAAAAAGAAGGGGGAGGGGTAGGAGGAGGAAGAGAAGAAAGTACAGTGGACTCTCAAGTTATAACTAGCCTGACATACAAACAACTTGGGTTAATTAGGTTAATAGAGATTCATCTGCCTCTTGTTACCTATGGCATGTACCCAGCTAAACGTCTAGATCTCAGCTGTACTGACTTAGTTACAACCAGCCCTTAGAAACTGATAGAGTTCATAAGTCAAGGGTCCACTGTAGCTCATATTTTTTCCTTCAGTCAACACTTGCATGGGCAGGCTAATGTATATCACTTTCTAAGCCTCTCTGGAGCTTCCGAGAGAGAAAGCCCAGCACCATTATGACATGATCTGCATCCCATGCACCAATTTTATACACTTCCCCAGTCAGAGATGAGCTTGCTGCTCGTCTTTGCCAAGTTTTTTTTAAAAGAACATGCTGTGCTGCATACAAGGGCAACTGATCAGCAAGCACAGAGATCAATAAACCCATTTCCACTCAAACACAGAACTCAGATCATCTCCCTAAGTAATAGTTTGTCAGTGGCTTCTTCCCTCTTCAGAATTTAAGTAGTGGGAAAGTCAGGCATTAGTCACTGTTGTACAGAAGTGATCAGGTAAAAGTCAATGCCAGTCAAAATTGTGTCTTATAAAGATGTACCTTCACAGAAAGCCTCTGGCTCTAAACGCACAACTCCAAATTTCAGTCACTGACTTGACAGCAGAAACAATGTCGCAATGCATGTGTGCCTCATTCGCCAGCAGCATATGAAGTAGACGCTAGTAAAACAAGTATCTTCTGTTTTAGCAAACACAAAAATTTCCATCCCGGGTCATCCTTAGCTCCACATATCTCAGTGATCTCTGAAAATGCTGAAGAACCAGCGGATCCTTTCCTGCTCCCTCACTGCCTAAGGACAGGACAGTCGGATTTCCTTGAGGACTGGCAGGCCCCAGGCCTCCTCCCACTTGCTCAGTTTTACCTGTCTTTCTATTCAGGGCTGTTTACTTGATTTTGTCAGGCCTCCTTATTCGTACAATTCATTTTTCTCATGTGCTTTTTAAATCCACCCCGGCTCTGGCATGAAGCAGTCATCTACCTGGACTTTCAATCTTGCTTTGGGAGATGGCAATTTTTCATGTTTGTGTCCACACAAATTTCTAAAACGCGAAACAAACTGCATGCCCCAGCCACCTGAAGCCATACTTCTGGCCCAGCCAGTATCCCTGCAATTCCTCCAGCCTTTCACAATCTGTCCTTCTCCAGTCAACCTTACAGAATCCTCCCTCCAGCCAGGTAAATCTGGTCTCTGCTGCCTAAACTTGCCGAGTTCGTTCCTGCCCCGTGCTCCTCCAGGCTCCCCACATACCCATTCAAATCACACACTTCCCTGGAAGCCTTCTGTGCGGGACAAGCTCCCTCAGCAGTCTTCCCTACTCACCTGGCCTCTAGAGACCCTTCATACCTCTAAATTCCTCCACTTCCCTGTCACTCGCCTGGCACTTGATAACCAGCAATCTGCTACAACTGTTTACCTTTCCATCTTATCTCTGCACACGACAGCCACTTCCTCATGAGCATGCACCATAAAGCACACTTTAAGAAAGTGAATAGAGGGCCAGGGATTTAGCTCAGTGGTTCCAGCGCCTGCCTCAAAAGCACAAGAGTAAGGGCCGGGGATTTAGCTCAGTGATTTCGCTGCCTGCTGAGCAAGCACAAGGACCCAAGTTCGATCCCTGGTACCAAAAAAAAAAAAAAAAAGAAACTGAATATAATAAAAGGCAATACTAAGCAGGTTCTTAACAAATAAAACCCTCCTAACAACAACTTCATTTTTTTCATGATTCTTTCTAGCTCTATTAGATTCAATCATAGTTACACATAATTTGGTTCTGCTTTTCCCACTGACCTAGAAGTCTTCCTCACAAGTCAAAACAAACCTCTCCCTCTTAAAAAAAGAAAGTCTTCCCTGTTGTTAGTTTTGATCCACATCATTTTTAATGGCTGTAACACAATTCCTCCACTGAGATACTAGTCTGTGATTTACCAAAGCTTTGACTGTATTTGACACTACATACATCTTTGAGTCTTGCACTGCACCAAGAATTGCAAAACGCAAAGTAAACACCTCTGCAGTACCTGCTAACATCAATGTATTGCCAATGCTCCCTAACACCTGAAATAATCCATTTCATTTGTCTCTCATTCAATTTCCAGTGTAATTTTCTGTTTTACTCCCCTAGGCAAAGATATTTTCCAAACACATTGTACATAACTTAGTTATTTTGATAGTCAATCTTATACATATTAAAAGAAGGGCAGCCACTTGATTGAAGATCTCAAGCCATCATACAAGGCTAAAGACTTGGCAGACACTAAATAAATGTTCACTTGCCAATTAAATATTTTTAAACCACCTAAAGTTATAAAACGTCAAATTCCTGAAAAGGATTGTGTTGGTAATCCAACCAGTAATGTCAATTATGCTCATAAAACTTTCAGCTTTTAATGATTAGATTGGTTAATGCTGAACAGGTGTTCTGCATAGAACATGGACACGGATGGACACGGATGGACACGGACACACACGGACACACACAGACACACACACACACAATTCTCTGCCGAGTTGTACAGCCTGAAAGACAACATGAACAGCCAATGACATCCACAAACAGAACTTCAAGGTCTTGGGACAACAGATTTCCCCTTTAACTTCATTTTTTGGATAAAGAAAATCAAAAATAAAACTTGTAATGTTAAAACTATGTAAAATTACACATGCATGTGAGCACAAATTAGAATAGAAATAAGAAAACTTGTTAGGAACAAAAGGTATAAGAGACCACTTTCCTTTCCATTTTTTGTTTTGTAAGTTACAATACACAAATAGAAAAATATTCTTGACAAACAAGCCCTTACAACTCTTGTTATTACTGAATTAGGGCTTTAAAAAAAAAAGGAAAATACAAATGCCAGGGATTTAGTTCAGTGGTTCCATTGCCTGCCTGGCAAGCACAAGGTCCTGAGTTCGATCCCTGGTACCAAAAAAAAAGGAAAATACTGAATTAGGGCCTAACCTTAACATTCAAGTACTGCAAGTTTCCCAAATCTACAGCTTAGCAGAAAAACTAAAACACTTACTCCCATAATAAATGTTAAACAAAAACCAACCACTTCAAGACTCAAACATTGAGCCAGGCATGGTGGCACACATGCCTGTAATCCCAACACTAGGGAAGCTGAGACAGGAAGATTGCTGCCGAGTTCAAGGCCAGCCTGGGCTACATAGTGAGTTCAGGGTCAGCCTGAACTACAAAGGCTACAAAGCCTGAACTACAAAAAAAAAAAAAAAAAAAAAAAGACTCAAACACCTAAGCAGAACTTAATGATACACCAAAGGTTTCTGGAAATCTTCGGATTTTCCTAAAAAGATGACTTATATGACTCCAAATAGGAGAGTCTATAAGCAAAACTATATCTCACCCCATGCTACAATCTCACCTTGTTTTCATGTGTGATTAATCAGGCTACTTTCTACATTTATTCACTCTGACAGAAACAACCAGGTATAAAGCTGATCTGTCATAATTATATGCTATTACTTACTACATTAATCTTCCCAGAAGTAGTAACTGTTCAAAGTAATATGCTTCTTTTCCAAATTATTGAAAAGGAATATGGTTTTGTTTTGGCCTTTTTAAATGAATGCTAGCTGCCAATTAACAATCATTGGCCCTAAGGTTCCACTATATTGTACTGTATCCCATAATACCTTTAGTTTATGTAAATAACTACTTCATGTAGGAAAAGAAACAAATTTAACTATCTGTGATCACTTAAAAAAGACCGACCATGTGTCTGTCAAAAAATCTAAGTGTAGGTTGAGAGGCCACTTAAAGAACTGAAGCTGTTCACCACAAATAATGCACTTCTACTTACAGGATAATGGAACCTATGTATAAACATTCATTTAAAAGTGAGTTCAACCCAAGGAACAGCTAACTTCCATTCCACAGCTGAAATTATTATTCTGTGTATGCCTCAAAATGCTAACACTGGCCACTATTACAATCATCAGTGGCAATTTAAAAATAACAAGGAGCAGAATGCTGTGGCGCACACCTGTGATCTCAGGTAAAGTACCTTGGAAGAGGCACGAGGACAAGAGGCTAGAGGAGGTGGGCCTGGGCAATTTAGGGAAAGCCTATCTCAGAAAAGCCTGGATACGAAGCTCAGTGGTAGAATACTGACTACACATGTACAAGGCCCTAGGTTCAATCCCTAGAGTGGGGGTAGGAGGTGAAAATGATAGTAAGGCTCCCAAAATGCTGAAATCAATGGCTAACACAGAGGGGAAGAGGCAAGGCCTCTAAATACCTAAAGTCGTTTTTTTGTGGTGGCTGATTAGCTGCCTCTTTTTAGCACTGACATTTCCAAGTTTTTCTGTGTGTGTAAACCATCTTTCAGAATCAGATAAGTTGTGTTTCATTTGGCCTGGGGTTTTTTTGTTTTTTAATCATGAATGACTGAGTAACTTGAAGTGAACTTAATGACGCCTGCATATTTAAAAACAGAAGCTTCTGAAAATTTTCAAAGGTCCACCAAATTTATTTCACTTGTTCAGACCCTGACCCTTCATGAAAAACTCACCTGAAGGCCTTAAGCAGCCCGAGGCAGCAACAGGTGGGCAAACCAAGTCCAAGAGAAGACAGAAACCAACTTCTAACAGAAGGACAAACTAAGCCTAGAGCAACTGGTTGATCTCTAGATTTCAATATATCAAAAAAAGAACAAGTAGAAGGAAAACCACCTATAATTCCTACATAGAAAGAAATACTTGATTTCGAACAAAGGTGATTTTGAATAGTTTTA
Source organism: Heterocephalus glaber (assembly GCF_000247695.1). The sequence continues at coordinate 23,808,252 of NW_004624758.1, forward strand.
GAAAATGATTCTGGTACTTAAAATGGTTTGAATTAGTCTCGAGTCTTTTCATTTGCAAAGTCATCTCCTGGGACTGTAACAGCAATCCCAATAATCTGACCTCCTGTTTTCCAGCCTATTCTCATTTAACGAAACCTGCCCAGCCACACTGCTGTGAAGTATCAAAGGCCAAGCTCCAACTTCTGACTTGGACTTGGGCTCCACTCCATGGGTCTGCAAAAAGATGATTTACGAGGTCTCAGTTTATCTGCTTTCTCTGCCCTCCCTACAGACTTCAGAGAATGTCTGAACGATACAATTTCACAAGAATCTTGGCACTTAAACTATTTATTGTTGAGAGATGACGAATATGACTTCGAGAAAAAGCAAAAACTTCTCGACAGTCCAAAAACTGGAAGGAAAGAGGCATCGCTTTCACCCCACGGCAATCCAAGTCCAGCAACCCCAGTCCCTCAGGGCCACGCAGGTCAAAGTTAACACAAAGTGGAGAGGCGAGCCGAGGGCCGGCCCGGGGTGCTGCAGGACCTGGGTCCCGCGCAGGGCGAGGCCCGGGGGGCGCGGTGACAGCTGGCGGGGACGAGGGGCGCGGGCCGGGGACGCGGGTGGAGGACGAAGGGCGCGGGCCGGCGGAAGGGGCGGCGGGCCAGGGAGGGGGGCCCGCGGCGCCCCGGGACGCGCGGGCCGGGAGGGGGCGGTCCGCGTCGGCGGGGAGGCGAGCACGGGGTTCCGGGGTCCCCGCCGCCAAGGACCCCACAGGCGGGGCCGGACCCTCACGGCTCGGGCGATGCGCGCCGGGCACCTGCCGCCTCCCCCTCGGCGGCGCGGCGCGGCGCGGCGGCCGGGCTCTCACCTCGTCGGTTCATGGGCCGGACCCGTACCGCCACTTTTACTTTGGAGTCCCCCATTCTGCCGCCGCCGCCGCCGCCGCCGCCGGACTCGCGCTCTGCTTCCGTCTGCCGCGGCCACTGGGCGACTCTGTGGGGCTGGACCCGCCGGGAGGGGGCTGGGGGGGCGGGGGCTTGAGGGGGCGGGGCCGGGTGGGGGCGGGCCCCTCGCCCCCGCGGCATGCCGGGAGTTGTAGTGCCCGAGAGCCTTGGACGCGCGGGGAGGAGGGGTCCCAGGGAAAAAGCGCCCGCGGGTGGCTCGTTGAGCCTGCTGAGGCTTCTTTATGTTCCCCTCGCGCCACGCCATTCTCACCCCCGAAATTAATAGCTTTACGACGTAGGCTCGAGTTGAGGCCGCACCTGAAGGCAGACTGTCTCTGTGTTCGGTCCCTGACTCTCGCGACTTCTCTGCTTGCACTGCCCTCCAGGCCCGCGTGCTGAAGCAGGCGCTCAGAGTGGGCGAGAGGAAGTGCTCAGATGCACAGGACCTCGACTCTAGCCTGCGTCCTCCTCCTCTGGCACCAGACCTCCGGCTGTGGAAGCACTCAGAGTTGACAGCCCACCAGGACGGTCCCAACTGTGTCACCCTAAGCGAGTTATCGCCTCTCCGTGCTGGTCTTTTCATATGTAAAATGGGGAAGTCGGAACCTACTTAAACAGGTGCTTTTCCCCCTGGTACTGGGAAGCAAACCCAGGGCCTTCTCACTGAACTGCAGCTCCAGCCCTTTCTTGAGACAGGGTCTTTCGAAGTTATTAAATTGCCCAGGCTGGGCTCCAATTTGCCATCCTACTGCCTCAGCCTCCCAGACTGCCTGGGATCCAGGCATGCGCCACCACACACCGTTCAAATAGGTACTTTTTTAAACCATAAGATTTATAAGTAGGCCGGGGATTTAGCTCAGTGGTTTCGACGCCTGCTGCGCAAGCTCAAAGACCCGAGTTCGATCCCCGGTACCAAAAAAAAAAAAAAAAGATTTATAAGTAATTGTGTAACATACCCTGTAGAGACCCAGGAAACATTTGTTGCATGAACGAATGAACCCAAGCTGAAATAGCACTTCATTTGTCCTGGTAGAGACTGCCAATTGGTGGCCCCTGACCTAGATCTAGCCCGAAAATAGGTTCTGTTTGGCCTGGCAGCACAGGGCCAGCACGAGGGTCATTATGGGGCATGCAACCGGGCCTACAGCACGTATTGGAAATGAAGTATTGGGACTGATAGTACCAGCTACCTTCACCAGAGGGAGTATCTTGGGTGAACCATAGCTGTCCTCCAGTCGGCCTCACCACCCATGTGCCTGGCCTTCATGGGGCCAGGATTCCACTGTTTAAATGGCAGTGAGGAGCTCAGAACCATTTTACAAGTGAGTGACTACAGAGAACCAGCAAGACCTGCATTTCTGAGAACAATCCTTTTATTTTAAGATCTTCAATACATACAGATCTTTTATTTTTTTTTCTGGTACCAGGACTCGAACTCAGGACCTTGAGCTTGTGAGCCAAGCATGGTGCCACTGAGCTAAATCCCCAGGCCTAAGATCTTCAACACAAATAGAGCTGTCCTGAGAGGTTGAAAACACTTTTTTTTTTTTTTTGGAGACAGGTTCTCCCTTATGTCATTCAGGCTGGCCTCGAACTCATAGTGATCTTCCTGCTTCAAAAAAAGTTTTAAAAGGGAAGAAATTGTGGCACATGCTGCAATATGGATGAAACCTGAAGACATCCTAAGTGAAATAATCCAGTTGCAAAAGAAAGCTATAGACCCAGGTGCACCCCTGTAACCCAGCACTCTGAGAGACTGAGGCAGGAGGATCACTGTGAGTTCAAGACCAGCCTGGGCTACATAGTGAGACTCTATGTCAAAAAAAAAAGCCTTGGGGCCGGGGATTTAGCTCAGTGATTTCGCTGCCTGCCTCGCAAGCAGAAGGACCTGAGTTCAATCCCCGGTACCAAAAAAAGCCTTCCCAGTGACTATTACTTTTTTATTATTTGACTTAGTGCTTTCTGAGCTGCAGGAGGGCCTACTGAGCTGGAGCAAAAATAGGTTTCATGAACCAGGTCTGTTATGGTGTAGATCTAAAATGTCCCCCGATGCCTCATGTGTTTGGAAGGTGATTGGACTGTGGGGTAGTCTCCCACTAGTGGATTCACCCATCCATGAGTTCATGGCTGAGTATGCGGTCAGGAGGTGGCTGGTAGGAGGTGGGTCTCTGGGGTGAGACCTGGAAGGGTGTACTCTTGTCCCCAGCTCTGCTCTCTCTGCTTCCTGGCTGCCAGGATGGAGCACCTTGTCCTTTGCCAGGCCCCTCTGCCATGCTGTTCCTACCCTGGAGCCAACTGACCATGGACTGAACCTTCTGAAACTGTGAGCCAAAATAAACCTCTCCTCCTTTAAGTTGTGTCAGGTACATTGTCCCGGAGTCAAGAACAGAGCTCAAATAGGGTCATTTGATTTTTCACAGTCCAGTAAACAAATAACACCAAGAAAATCAACTTAAAATCACCAGGGCTGGGTGTATAATACACTGGTAGAGCTCTTGCCTAGAGAAGACCCTGGGTTCAATTCCCAGCCTCACAAAGGAAAAAAAAGATTGTCATTTTCTTCATTTTGCCAAATAAATTATTTTTTAAAAGATTATGCATACCAATTGCTATCTACTATTGCTATCATTCCTTTTTAAAAGGGGGGAGGCATCCTTTTACTGTATGAAATTCTTGGCTCCATGAATAAAACCTCACTCCTGTCTTTTTGTTCTTATTGACTGTTAAAGAATATTTTTTGACCAACGTTGAGTAGTCTGGTTTGGGTTTTGTTTTTGTTGTTCATTTTGTTTTGTTTTTGCAGTGCTAGGGGTCAAACCCAGGGCCTTGTGCATGCTAAGCAAGTGCTAGCTTGAATCTTTTTCTCTTCTCAGAACTGGAGATTTAACCTAGGACCTTCTCACTGAGCTACATCCCCAACCCTTTTTATTTATTTATTTATTTATTTATTTATTGGATACCGGGGATCAAACTTGGGACCTTGCGCTTGCAAGGCAGGCGGAGGAACCACTGAGCTAAATCCCCGGCCCTTATTTTGTATTTTTGAGAAGGGTCTCACTGAGGTGCTGAATTTCCCAGGCTGGCCTCCCACTTTGGATCCTCCTACCTTAACCTCCCAGCATGCTGGGATTACAGGCAGAAAAAGAGAGGGGGATGCAGTTTCTATGAGAACATTGTATTCAATCTAAAATTTAGGAGAAAGGCCCTGAGGACTCAAGGTGGAGACAATGAAGAGCCGAGGACTTTCTCTAAAGTTCCAAACCCCTTTGAATGGGTCTGGAAACTTTTGATGGGAAGAAAATGATAGCAGCTCTCCTAGAAACAATATGAAACACTATGGGAAATCCCTGCAGGGTATTCTCCCTTCCCTTGGTCTACCTACCTCTTTCCTTTGACTTCTGCAGTGAAAGTAAAAAAAAAAGGAGATTCTTGCCACCCAGGAAAATCTTCCCAGGGTAAGTGAGGGTGAAAGAGGGAAGCTGCAGTCCAGAGGTGGGGCCCACACAGATCAGCTGGGGGGCTGCGGGGAGCTCCTTGAGGGGAGGAAAACCCCTGCTTTCTCTCTTGCCAACCATTGGAGGAAAAAGAAAGGATAAGGAAGGCACTGCCCTGTACTTTTTATTTTTACCCCTGTACTGGGGATTGAACCCAGGGCCTTTGGATTGGGCTACATCCCCAGTCTCTTTTTAGTTTTTATTTTGAGACAGGGTCTCACTAAGTTACTTAGTTGGCCAGCCTGGGCTCCAACTACCAATCCTTCTGCCTCAGTCTCCCCAGAGTGCTGGGATCACAGGTATGCGCCACCACGCCCAGCTGTTCCTTTTTTTGTACATGGACAACTATGTTTCTCATTGTTTGGCCCTGACATTTTGCAAATCTACTCATTTTGAAACCAATTTCTAGTTTACTCCTTGTCGCATTGATCTGCCCATTCGACAGCTCTTGCTGGTCCCTGCGGAAGTGGAGGGGCACTTTTCGCCCTGCCTGTGTGAAGTCATTGCTTCCCCTGACCGTGGTAGCTCACTTAGGTTGAATGCTACCACTTGGCAGCCACTGTCCTAAGCCTGTTACATGGATGCCCCGCCAGTCCCCTGCCACTTCGGAAGCAGCCCCTACTGTGACCCCTGCATCATCCTCAAGTGCTGCTGTCCCCCACCTCCCTGCTCTGCAACCCCGCACCATGGACAAGTGCAAGAGCCCATGGTCCTGTCCACAGGAATTCAAAAGATCCAGTGCTTGCCACTCTTACTTCCCAACAGTTTTTTGTTTTGAGACAGGGTCTCTCTGTGTAGCAGCCCAGGCCACCCTGGGACAATCCTTCTGGCCCAGCCCAAAATACCCATTATTGTAAAAACCACAAGTGGTTTACTAAGTTCTCTTTTATTTTATTTTGTCATTGGAAATGAGCTAGTTGCCTCCTCAGGCAAACTGCTCTCTAGCCTCCATCAGGATTTCCCTGCTCCATGGGACTAAGCTCATTTTCCAATTGGAACTGTCTTCGGCTGTCTCCCCAGGAAACAAACGCACAATTCACACCCATAACCTCGGCCTCTCTCAGCCGGCTTACTCTGATTCCTAGGTACTAATACACTGTTCTTATGCCTCCTGCACCTCAGCTTACCCTTTCCACACCCAAGGTTCATCTGCTTCCATCTCTAGCCAGAACCTCCCTCTTGACTGCCACTTGTGCCCTGAGAGGCCCCAAATCCAAGTGTGGGAGGCAGCTGTCTGCTGTGGTGGCAAATAACAGAAAGAATCCACTCAGGAAGGTTTGGCTTCAGAGGTCCAGGCCATGGTCGGTTGGCCCTGTTGCCTCTGGGGCAGATTCCCTCATGGGGGGAGCCCAGCAGAGAGGCCTGCTCAGCTCATGGTGGCCAGGAAATGAAGACCAAGACAGGAAGTAGATGGGGGCCCAATGTCCCCCTCGAGAGGACACCTCCAACCAACCACCTAACTTCGGTAGGATGATGCCCAACCTCCTTTAGGACACCAACTGCCTCCCAGTCGCACCTTGGGCTGGGGACCAAACCCCTGGGCTCCCTTGGGGGACATTTAAGATACAAAGAAAGCCTGGCAAGGGGGCACCTGCGTGTCATCCCAGCTACAAGGAGGGTCAAGGTCTCGAGGGCAGCCTGGATAACACAGGGAGACCCCTCTCCCCATCCTTGGCTCAAAATAAGGATTCAAACGCCTTGTTAATCTTCCTTGCCCCTGCTCCCCCATGCCACAAGGAGCCCTGCTAGAGGAAGTCCCCCAGCCTTGCACAGTGGCGCTTCCACAAGTCTGTGGCCTCTGACCGACCCAGGGTGGTCATCTGTAGCACCTGATGCCCATTTTATTTTACCCCTTTTTGGGGACAGGATCTTGCTAGGTTGCTAAGATGCCAAGGCTGGGCTGGAACTTGTGATCCTCCTGCCTCAGTCTCCCAGAGTGCTGGGATTGTAGGCGAGCACCACCACAGCTAGCTATTCGACACCATTCTCCCGCTCACTTGTCTTTTCCTCCAGGCCTTTACCTCCTTTCACCACTGTCTTCTAGCCCCAATGCCGCCCTCTCCAATCACCTACTCCTATATCCTGCAAGAACCTGAGCTCTCAGCTGAAATTTCCCTACACTTCTGTGCCCACCTTGTCGTCTCAAACTTGACCCAGTGCCACTCCCTCCTGTGGTGGCAGAGGCAGGTGAGTGTCTTGTGCTCAGGGCTAAGTCCTGTCCCACGCTCTCATCCCACCCCACCCCGTGTTTGTCTACCAGTCGTTCCAGTCTGGCCAGCTCAGTTTTCCCAGTCAGCCGAGCATCTCCTAGGAAACACAAAAATCATCAGTAACACTTGCAGAAAAAAACAAGGGCTATTTTCCTTAACCCGGAGTCAGCCCCTAGTTCCCAGGCTGCCTGCCTCCCCCATTGCCGAGGGCCCCAAATAATAGTCTGCAGCCTCTTCCAGCCTCCCCTTCATCAGCCAGCCTTTCGCCCAGCCCCATCTTCACCGCCAGTAATGCAGTCCTGGCCAGTGTGCCCTTGACCTTCTCCCTGCAAAGCCAGCAGAGCCGCTCTTCAGGACCTCGGAGGAGTGATGCCTGGTGCTGCTGACTGTCCTCTTCTCGAGCACTGGGCCCCTGTGGTTTCTGTGACCTCTCTCTCTCTCTCTCTCTCTGTCTCTGTCTCTCTGTTCTCCTTGCTTCAATTAACTCACTAATTTCGCCAAAAAACTTCTCTACCTACCCCACACTTGTTGTTACTCAAGCAGTCTAGAAGTGTAAAAGATGCCATGGCTGTCTGTGGTCCTTAATGACCAAGAGGTTTGGGCAGATTTCTGGAAATTTTGTAACTTCCTCCAGTTGCTCTGCTGGCTCTCGGTTTCTCTGGAGCTCATGGGGATCCCCTTTGGAGACAGTGCACTGGAGAAATGGAGGTTTGGTGGGTTCGGCCTTGGAGAGAGCGGGAAGGCAAAGCAAGCTGAGGATCTTCATCCAAACCACGAGCTCCCCAGAGAGGACAGCGGGAGACAGAGAGCAGCTAAGAGCCAATGGAGCAGGAAAGAAACAACTCTGTGTGTCTGAGAGCAGCCTATAGATTGCTGATGTATCAGCTTCCTTGCGGTTCTCTTTTGGCGTTTAGTAAACATTTCTTTGCTCAGTTTTTTTTTTTTTTTTGGTACCAGGGTACGAGGGATTGAACTAAGGCCTCTGCACTGAGCTATTACCCCTGTCCTTTATTTAAAAAAAAAAAATTTTTTTTTATTAGGAGTCAGGGTCTTGCTAAGTGCTAACTTGCCCAGGCTGGGCTCCAGTTTGTGATCCTCCTGCTTCAGCCTCCCAGCATGCTGGGATTACAGGCGAGAACCACTGGGGCTGGGAGGTAAACTGGGAGGTAAACTCTCTTACACTTATTTGTGTTTATTTGACCTTTGCTAAGGGGAAGCAGAGGAAGGACTTCTGTCTACACTTGGGACAAGGGTGGAAAAGGGAGGAAGTCCGGCCTCGGAGGCAGTGGGGGTTAGGAGCAGGGCCGAGGTTTGACAGCAGCACGCAGGGGGAGACCTCGCGCTGCTCGGCCTGGCGCCGGCCGCTCCTCGCTCCTCTCCAGGTCGCCCCACTCCCTGAGCACTGCGCCTTTCCCTGCTGGAAACTTTTCCAGCGCCGCACAGAGCCAGCGTCAGGTTACAGGCTGATTTCAATAATGCATGCGGGCCTGCGGTCTCGGGTTCTTCCGCCCGCCCCAGTCAGGGCTTCCCTTCTGGAGCTGCTGCCGCGGGACAGACAGTGAGCGGGTCGCTGAGGGCCAGACACAGCGGCGCGGAGCCGGTCAGAGCGCTAGGGGAGGAAGAAGGGCTCACCTGTTTTACCTGATATAGCAGAGTGACAAGAAAAGAGAGGACTAGCCGGGAGTGGTGGTGCATGGCTGTGATCCCAGCACCGGGAGGCTGAGGCAGGAGGTTCGCAGAGTATTCAAGGACAGCCTAATTACATAGTGAGTTCAAGGCCAGCCTGGTCTACGTACCAAGCCCTTGTCTCAAAAAACAAACAAAAAGGATGAAATAAACCAGGATAGTACAGGAAAATATCTTTAGAATGTCCCTTTGCCCGCTCTTTTGAGGACACTGAAGTCCCTGCTAAGCTTTGAAGAGCTGGAATCCAGGGCAGTGCCCTCAGCACCCCAGGGAGCGCCTGCAGGGTGAATGTGACCACACACACACACACACACACACACACACACACACACACGGAAGGGTGTCTCTGAAGAAGAGAACAACAGCAGCAAGGAGCCGCGGACAGCGCCGGACAGCCCCATCTGTCTCCCTGGATCACCAGGGACAGAGGGCGAAAGCACAGCTCCCTGGCGTGGTGGCAGGCTCACGGCCCATTATCGAGCACAAGGGCAGTGAGTGATAAAATATTCAGAGGCTGCTGGGCACAAATGCATTGACTGCTTGGGGACCAAGGGCCCTGGGATTCATTTAGCCAGAGTAACCTGCGGTTGCCACACTCCCTAAAGGCCCCTAAGGCCAGGGTCTCCCCAGCCCATCAGCAAATCTTATTTAGAATTGACAGAGATTTACTGAAACCACAGGACAGAGAGGAGAGAGGTGAACTGTTCCCCGGGGCTCCTCGCAGAAGGAGAAGTAACTGACGTTTTTTCTCCCCAAGAAAGGCAGTTTAGAGAGGGAAAAAGCCTCTTCCAAGAAACACTAGATAAAGTAAGATTTGGGAGAAAAGAAATTCATGGTGGCACACATCTATAATCCCACCACTCAGGAGGCTGAGGTAGGAGGATCTCCTTTTGAGGCCAGCCTGGGCTACATAGTGAGTTCAAGTCCACCCTGAACTGCATAGCGAGACCCTGTCTCAAAAAAAACGAAAAAAATTGTTTGAAGATAACTATTCTTGCCAAAATGGAAGCTAATGTCCCTTGAATCCGCCCTTGGTACCAGAAGGTAAGGAAGAGCCTGTTTGTCCGGGACATGGACAGCTGCAGGTGGGTGGGGCGAGGCCTGAGCAGGAGGCAGAAGAGGGTCCTTCCGGAGTCACCCCAGATCCAGCAGGTACGTCTTGCTCAGGAAGCGTGAGGGCCAGAGGGGAAGGGCAGGGAAATGGCCCAGGTCACACGTGGTCACCGCCCACCAGCCTCAAGGGCAGAGAGAGACTCAGGCCATCTGTGGCCCGGTACTGGGTGATGGCCACACACACAAAGTGCCACAGGCTTCCCTCCTGTGCTTGCCTCAGTGGGCCCATCTGGGTGCCGTTCTCCCGCTGAGGGCTGGGAGTGGAGTCCCCCAAGGCCACAGCGTCTCACATGGCACAGGGACAGCGCTGGCACTGGCTCTCTCTCCCGGCCCGTCTCTCCCGTACAATGATACAGCTGCCTGCGCCCAGGCAAACGCAGGCCAGCAGGGACAAAATGGTCCTAGAAACCGGCCCAAGTTGACACAGGTGGAGCCAGGACCCACCTGAGCCCTGAGGAACCCAGAGGCTTTTGGGGGAACTGGGCCCAGGACTTCACACTTGTGGACAAGAGCTCTGCCACTGAGTGACATCACTAGCCATTTTAATTTTTATTTTGAGACAGGTCTAAATTGTCCAGGCCAGCCTTGAACTTTCGATCCTCCTGCCTCAGCCTCCCAAGTAGCTTGGATGACAAGGGTGTGCCACCATACCTGGCCCTGAGTTTCCTTTTTTTCTTTTGGTACCAGAGATTGAACTCAGAACCTTGTGCTTGCAAGGCAGGCATGGTGCTTGCCCTTTTTTCCTTTTTTGTGGTACTGGAGATTAAACCCAGGGCTTTTACACTGAACTACATCTCCAGCTCTATTTATTTATGTATTTATTTATTTTTGAGACAGGATCTCACTGAACAGGGTCTTGATGTGTGGTAGGTTGCCCAGGCTGGACTCAAACTTGTGTTTCTCTTGCCTTAGTCTCCCAGAATCCTGGGATTCCAGGCATCTGCCACCACATCTGGCTCTGAGCCTTGCTCTTTTGTTTTATTTTTTGTTTTTTGAAATGGGATTTTGCTATGTAGTTCAGGATGGGGCCTTAAACTCACTGGGTAGCCCAGGCTGGCCTCGAACCTTCAGCAATCTTCCTGCCTCAGCCTTCCAAGTGCTCATTTTAAAAAAATCTAACAACTTGGCAAGCTTTTAACAACTACCAAAAATGCCTAATTTTTGGTGCAAGTAAGGCAACTAGAACAGAATCATACTAAACCAAAAAATATAATCTCTACTAAGTAATTATACATATATATGCTATGCCTTAACATATGTATGAAAAAAATGTTTATTTGAAATTGTGTTATTCTGTGCTACTTTTCTGTTATATAAATACTATTATTTAAACAAAATCACATAAGACTAGTTAATGGGTAATTAATGATAAATAATAATAGGACTAATTTCAAAATAATGTGGAAGAAAAAATACAATTAAAAAATATTTTTTGGTGCGGGGATTGAACCTAGGGCCTAGTATATGCTAAATGTGCTCTACCATTGAGCTAAACATCCATCCTATAACAAAAAAAAATTTTGGGGCCGGGGATTTAGCTCAGTGGTTTTGCTGCCTGCTATGCAAGCGCAAGGACCCGAGTTCGATCCCCGGTACCAAACAAAAAAAAAATTTCAGTACTGAGTTTGGACCCAGTTCCTTCTCTGAGCTACATCCCCGGGTCTTTTGGGGGAAGTGGGAGGAGGGTTTTACTAAGTCACTAAGTTGCCCAGGGTGGGCTTGAACTTGAGATCCTCCTGCCTCAGCCTTCCGGAGTACCAAAGCAAATAAACTTACCACTGTTTTAACTACAGTAATAGGTTGAATCACAGCAACCCCAGTGTTCCACATGATCTCTTCCAGGGAAGAGCAATAGGCTCTTCCTTTTTTATTCTCTTTTGGTTTTCTGAGACAGGATCTCGCTATGCCGTTCAGCCTGGCCTTGAACTCACTATGTAGTCCAGGTTGGCCTCAAACCCACAGTGATCCTCCTGCCTCAGCCTCCTGAGTCCTAGGATTACAGGCCTGTGCTACCACTTCTGGCTCGTACACTGGTAAATTCTGACATAATCAGCTTGACATGGTAACAGTCCAGCATATTTGTTACCAAAGTGTCCTCCTCTGTTCCCTCCCGGGACACTTTATTTAGGAAATGAAAATCTACTCAGCTTCACAGAGCGAGAAGGGAACCAGGGGACAACGCGCGTCCCTGGGGCAGAAGGCCCCCGGCCAGTTTGGCGGCTATTGCTCACGTCGAGGCCTGCTGACCTTTAGAGAAACAAGCAACAGAGCCCCGGTGCTTCGGCCTGTGCGTCAGTCAGGTGTCGCAGCTGCGTGGCCTCCGCGGTGACCAGCGGGTCCTGCACTGTTGGTCCGGTAACCTGAACTCGCAGACACCGAGACCAGAACACGCTCGCACAGGGTTAAAAATTAAACCAGCGCTATCTCAGCGCAAACAAGGCGCACCTCCCCCGGCCCGGGCAGAGCCAGAAGCTCACAGGAGCGCTGGTGACCGCGGGGCCTCCGCCTCCGAGCCCACAGGGCCCTGTCACACCCCGTGCTGGCAGCTGAGGGTGACCTGCTGCTGAGAACAGAGGAGCCGCTCAGCGCACAGTGTCTGGGAGGCGGGGGTGGCTGGGCCCTGGATTGGGGCACCGGGGCTCTGCACTCGCGCATAAATGTATGTGTAGGTCACAGTGGGAGGCAGTCATTGAATGCAGTCATTAAAATTCACGTTTTTGAGGAATAGTTGATGGCATGGAATAATATAACCTACTGGTAACCTTAAAACCAGATTATAGCATGATCCTGTTTTTAGCTACACAATGCATACAATATACATACACCTACGTGCACGCTAAAAGAAAAGCTAGAAGGAAATAACCCAGTATGTTACTTTTCAGTAGGAAGATTATGGTTAATTTAGATTTTTTTTATAGTTTTCATATTTTCCTGACTTTCTATAATCAACAGTTTTTTTCTGGTAATTAAAAAAAAACAGGTCAAATAACCTTAGATGAAGGTTGAGCTAGCAATTGTTAAAAGTTTAAACTATTTTCAATTTTTAAAAAAATTTTATTTTATTGGTACATTTTAGGTATACAATATAATGACATTCATCATTGGAAATTTGCACCTTTACATAGTCTCTCTTGGTTCTTATTTTTCCCCCTTTCTCTGCCCTCCTTTCAACTCCTCCATCCCTCCTTATTTACAAAGACTTTGTTTCCATTTTTTCATTTTCTCATATTAAACTATTTTCAATTTTGATGAAGTAAACCATGGGCAACAGAAGATGTCACAAAAATATTTATCTAAGGTTTCACCAAGATGTGGAGCAGGGGGTCTTCACATTAAAACAGTACTCCGTGATATTTATAGTTATAATTCATATAATTGTCTAAATTAACAATAGAACTAGGTGTAGTGGTGCACACCTGTAATCCCAGCACTGGGGAGGCTGAGGCAGGAGGATCACCTTGAGTTCAAAGCCAGCCTGGGCTACATAGTGAATTCAAGGCCAGCCTGAACTACATGGTGAAATTCTGTTTCAAAAAAAGGAAAAATGAGGCCAGGGATGTAGCTCAGTGGCACAGCACCTGCCTAACAAGCAAGAGGTCCTGAGTTCGATCCCTGGGACCCCCCCCCCAAAGAAGAAAAATAGAATAAATTGTACATGGTTCAAAAATCACAAATCTGAGGTCATCGCAAGACCCTCCCAGATTAGTAATACACATGAAGGATCTTTAGCAATGTTGAACTCTTGTTGACATTTGACATAGGGGGAATAGATGTAATTCCCTAACCTGCTAGATATCCAAGACGAGAGTTCGTGTTCTCTAAAATCCAAGAATTCTAGGAACAGGGCCGGGGATTTAGCTCAGTGGTTCCGCCACCTGCCTGGCAAGCACAAGGGCCCAAGTTCGATCCCCCGTACCAAAAAAAAAAAAAAAAAGAATTCTAGGAACAACAGAGGTTAAGAGTAGGAAAAATTTATTGAGAAAGATAGCTTCTAAGAGAGACAGAAGGGGGACCAGAAAGTGGGTAACCCAGGACAGAACTATAGTCAACTAGTAAGATTATGAGCACAGTGGCTTAGGTAATATTGGTCCAATGAGAATTCACAAGGTGGACATGAGGTGGGACAAAACTATGATCAACCAATAAGATTACAAGTATAGTTGCTTAGGTAATACTGATTAAATGGGGATCCAAAGGGGATGCAAATCATGAAGCAAGTGTACAAGGACTGAGCAAGGATTTCCAGTAATGGATGCGTCAGGGATCTTCCCTGGAAGGGGTGTGTAAGATCTTGGTCCCCCACCCAGGTGATTGATGGCTACTTAGAATATTAGTCACTGCTATTCATCCCTAGGGGAAGCACCGGGGTGTAGTAGCTTCTCTCCTTTTAGAATGCTGGCCTTCAGTGAATGTGTCTTCACTGTCCTCCATGTTGGCTCCTCGAGGGCCAGCCCTGTTTAACTGCCTACAAGATATCTAATTAACTTACCTATCTACAATATTGTCACTGGTAACTTTTTTCCCATTCTGGGGCCCACGTGGACCCCCACAGCCCGACCTGGTTGATTCTTAAATCTCAGTCTTGCTCCGACAGTAAAAACACTCTGCTTTCCTACCTGGGTCCCCTGTGGTGTGTGATATGGGGGTGTGGGTGGGGGGACAGGAGAAGAGGTTAGGGGAGGAAGACATGATGCTCTCTGCCCAAAGACTCTGTGTATGTCCCCAATATATAGACAGCTAAGTTAGTTAAAATACTACAGGCAGCGCTGGGGATTTAGCTCTATAGTTTCGCTGCCTGCTGCGCAAGCGCAAGGGCCCAAGTTCAATCCCCGGTACCAAAAAAAACACAAAAAAAAGGCAGTCAGAGCTGGGCCCCAGAGCCAATGTAGGAGATAAGAACATATTACGACTGTGGCTGGAGGTGCATTCATTAAAGGTCAGGCTTCAAAACAAGGAAAAATGACTAAGCCCACATACTTCCCCTAGGGATGAACAGCAGTGATTGATATTCTATATAGGCATCAGGCACCTTGGGTGGGGGCCAAAATCTCCCTAGTCCATTTCTTCCCAGAAAGTCCTTGTTCAGTCTGTGTACGCTTGCTACGGGACTTGCTTCCCCATTGGATCCCGATTTAATGCATATTAACTAAGCGACTATACTTGTAATCTTATTGGTTGACCACAGTTTTGTCCCAGCTCATACCCACCTTGTGATTTCCCATTGGATCAACATTACCTAAGCGACCATACTTGTAATCCTATTGGTTGATCATAGTTTTGTCCCACCTTGTACCCGCCTCACTTTGTGGCTCTGCTGTATAAAACTCCCTCTAGAAGCAGGGTCCGTGGGCAACTCAATTTCCAGACTTCTTTCTCTCTTAGGAGCTATCTTCCTCTCAATAAATTTTTCCTACTCTTAACTTCCATCGTTCCTAGAATTCATTCTTTGATTTTAGAGAACACGAACTATATCGGACCTCTAGCAGATTGGGAGTTATAGTATTTCCCTCATGTTATTTGGATTATTTGGAAGTCCACGTATCATCCCTATATCACACGCCCTTTATCACCAGGACATCAGAAAAAGAGTGGCCACCCCCTTCCCTGGATTAATTTACCCCTAAGTTTCTCTCTTCCTGTTTGTGTATGTGTGTGTGCAGGCGTGCACTGGAGATTGAACCCAGGACCTTTTCTTTGCGCTACATCCCCGGCCCCTTTTTATTTTTTACTTTGAGACAGTCTTCCTAAGTTGCTATGTTGCACAAGATGGGCTTGACCTTGGGATCCTCTTGCCTCAGCCTCTCAGAGTGCTGGGATTTCAAGCATGTGCCACCACGCAGGGCTCTCTTCCTTGTGGTTCAATGGGTTTGACACCTTGATCTCCACTGGAAGGGAAAGTGGAGACTGGGGCCCATAAAGGCACTGATGGCCAGGCTGGGGTTTAGGGGCAGGACAAGAACCTGAGTTGGAAGCTGCAGGTGGTGCAAGCTCAGGAGTCTGGGACCTGTTGTGGGCGGCCTGGGGTGAGGCACCAAGAGCCAGAAAGGACTGGAATCCCCAGGTCCCAGACTTCCAGGAGCCCAGAGAACAGAAACGCTGTCTGTAGCCTGGGGGCGAGGAGGCCAGGCAGGAGTGAGACTGGTTCTGGCCAGGATGTCAGGATGTTATCAGCAAACTGAAGCAGACCAGGAATCCAGGAAGTTGGGAGGTGACTCAAGGTATTTGTGACCTGAAGATGGAAGTTTCTGTGGAAACCCCTGGGGACGGAGGGGGGGCAGCGGCAGGAGCGAGCCCGGGGGCCATGGTCACCAGGTGTCCCAGGAAGGGACAGAGGTCACTGCAGTGGCACCTGGGTCACCTGGGCACTTTGGAAAAAATGCCAGCCTCAGCCCCACCCCAGGCCAGTTACACTGGAATCTTGGGGTGGGGGTGGGGGGTTCTGGGTGCAGGGCTGGTTTTTTAAGGCTCCCCATGTGCTTTGAATGTGCGGCCAGGGCCACGAAGGACAGGTGGGTTTCAGAACTGCTCCTAGGGGACTCTGTTTTTGTGACCAGTCAGTAATTACAAAATAAGCCTTACAAAAATAGCATTTAAAGAAACATTTAAAGAATCCTGTGTGCGTGTGCATGTGTGTTTGCAGTACAGCTACATTCCCAGCCCTTTTTGTAGTTTATTTTGTGACTGTGTTTCAGTAATTCACTATGTTGCCAGGCTAAGCTCTAATTTGCAATTCTCCTGCCTCAGCCTCTCAAGAGCTGGGATTATAATTGTGTACCACCATGCCCATCTTCAACACCCTTTCATGTTACATGAGTATCTCTTATAATAATAGTTTACAATGATAAACTATATTTTACTTGTTCCTGTGATCAAACCAAAAGCAAGGATACAGAAATAAAGACTGCAGTCATGTGATTTTCAAAGCTACTGGGAGGTAGAAAGCAAGCAGGAACTATAAGCCAGGCATTAGTCTAGGCTCTTTCACTTGCATGATATCCATCCATCTATCCATCCATCCATCCATCCATCTTTTGAGACAAGTTCTCCCTATGTAGTTCAGGCTGGCCTTGAACTCATGGTGAGCCTCCCACCTCAGCCCTCTGACTGATGGAATTACAGGCTTCTGGTACCACATTTTTTCATTTAGTTTAATGACAGTCACCCAGTGGTTAAAACCTTGGGATCTGTGGATAAAAAACTTGTCTTTGGAAAGGCAGGGCTGATTTCTAGCTGCATGGTAGCTGGAGGGGTGTGGAGAGGGTGAGGGCCTGTCCTGCCCTTGGGAAGGCTCAGCAGTTGTTGGTGAGGTCTACAGTGGCATCATCGGGTCCTTGGTTTGTGACCATGGAGAGGACAAGACGTCCATATAGAGACAGAGCCAGGTCATTGTCAACACCAACAGCATGGAAATTTGCCACCTTTTGGGGAAAAACAGCTGAGGCAGTGTGCATCTCTGACAAATGGACCCTTCATGTGCCACCAGGATCACCCAGGAGGACACAGTGACATCCTGATGGATGTCAGCTCAGTGACGATGGGTAGCTGGCTTAGGAGGAGGAAGTCCTGAGTCCAAGTGCCTGAAAGCAACCCCTTCTAAAGGCAGTGTGGTGGCACATGGCTGTATTCCTAGCATTCATGAGGCTGGGCAGAGTGGTGAGCAGCAAGAGGCAGCCTCTCCAAGATTTGGTGTCCAGAAGGTGGAATATAGCAAGATGAGGAAGGGATGAAGGAGGAAAGTGGGTCCCTGAGACCCAGCAAGGATCTGAAGTGAGAACTGAAGCCCACAGGAGAGTGAGGAGACTTCAACAAAGGAGGAGGTGGCAAGCAGCTTTTTCTACCTGGGCCCTGACTCACTGTGTGAGAAGGGCAGCTTGGACTTGCAGACCCACAGTGACTGCTGGTGACCCCAGAGGCCTCCACAGAGAAATGCACCAGTGGAACAGAGCAGTGGATGCAGCAAGCTGCAGTGGCTGGTGAATTATTTGCATTCAGATGTCCCCCAAGAGAGGGCAATTAGTCTGTAGCCATCTTGGAGAGGGGCCAACTGAGCTCAGAACTCAGAGCAGCTGTGGGCCAGTTCTATCAGGGTGAGGCAGAACCCCAGTTCAAGTTGGCAGGAGGTCAAGAAGCCAAGTTCAGGTCAGCAAGACACACCGAGTGTTGCAGGCTGAACAAATCAGGTTCCAGGCTCACAGCCAGAAACCAGCCCGAGCTTCAGAACTAAAGGTGCAGGCTTGCTGGGATTATCCACTACTCTGGCATAGATCAATGGCTCGCTTCTTGGGATTAGTCAACACAGATCTGGACTCTGTCTGCTCACTTAGTCTACCAGTGACTACAGAGACACGCCTTGAAGTGGACATTTTTTTTTTCTTGTTTTTTGTTTTATTTTTTTCTTGATTGTTCTTGTTTTTATGAAAGTGAACAGTTTCTAGGTTTTTTGTTGTTGTTGTTCTGTTCTGTCCTTGTTTTTATTTCTTCCATCTTTTCCTCCTGTCTTCACCAGTTTCCTAAAGTTTGCAGAATCTTCTTTTGTCCTCCAGCCTTGCTTCTAATCTCTTCCTCAAAATTTTCCCCAAATCCCTTTTAAATTTTCTGCCCCAGGGTAAAATCACTATACTGAGGGCATGTTTGCTGTATACAATTTTCTGGTTTTAGATTTTGTTACATAACCACAAAGCTTATTTGTATAGTTAAAGGTGGCATTTTTTTTTTTTTTTTTTTTTTTTTTTGTACCAGGGATTGAACTCAAGACCTTGTACTTTCAAGGCAGGTGTCAGCACCACTGAGCTAAATCCCCGGTCCGGTGGCAAATTAATAGTTATCACAGTTTGTCATTTTCTAGGCTGTGTTTGATGTTATTGTTATTGCTGATTGTACTACTTTAACCAAGGTGACATAATTGTTTTACTTAGTTGTTCTTCCTGGTATGGCAAGACTGAGACTGCCTAAGAGTCAAACAATACTACAGGCCATTGACAAAGAACTAGAGGCTAGGCCAAATCGGCAGCAACTTCTCATCCCCAATAAATTGAAGAGGAAGGATCTTGCAATGGACTCAAAACCCAAAAGCCAGCTATACCTGGAAGACATTTCTGAGAAACAGTCATTTCCTAAGGGTTCTAAATACTAGCAATAGAGGAACTTGCCATAAGCAATTTACAAACATCAATCTAGGAATTCAATTTTTTAAAAAGTAGAAAATGAGAAGACATTTAAGCAAGATGCAACCCCAAGCTTCCAGCTCATCAAAGGCAAACCCAGGGTGCAATGAGGTAGAACAATTCAAAGCCAACTCCTGGACTCTCTGAAGTGGTAACAGCAGAAGTAACAAAGCAGATGAATGAGGAACTAGACAAAATCAAATCAGGAATAGTTTTTCAGATAACTACAGAGATTGTGACCATAATGAAAGACATAGTTAGTGTTATGGCTTGTGTCTGGATGTTCCCCCAAAGTGTCATGAAGTCTTTTTCAGAGGTGGCTGAATCTGGAATGTGTGATGCTGGGATTAAAGGCATGTAATTACTAAACCACTACATGTGAGCGATTGGTTTGCACTGCCCTAATCCCGGGAGTCTGGATGGTAACAAAGAGGCAGAAAGACACTGTTAAGGTCTCTTGTTGCTTTTTTTTTTTTAAAAGAAAGTTTTCTTAAAGATGGCAAAGTACCACAAAAAAATCAATCCAACAGCTGCTAGATGATGCAAAGAAAAATAGCCTAAGATTGATCAGGGGCTGGGGATTTAGCTCAGAGGCACTGCACCTGCCTCACAAGCACAAGGTCCTGAGTTAGATCCCTGGTACCAAAAAAAAAAAAAACAAAAAACAAAAACGGTATTCTCAGGAAGATATTCATGACCTCCAAACCGGCAATCACGAGACTGAGGCAGGAGGATCACCACAAGCTTGAGGCCAGCCTGGGCTACATAGTGAGACCCTATCTCAACAAAACAAACAGCAACAAGACTAAAAGTAACCCCTTCCTGAGGCTCTTCCACTTACCCCCAAGGAACAGGGGGCCTCTGTATCTGAACAGTGTCACACTCACAAATCGTCTCCTTCGAAAGCGAGCACTGGCTTTGCTAAGGAGCAGCACGGGGCCTCTTCCTGCTTATTTAGGTGGTGCATGGCTTTCTTCCGAGGACTGAGCGGTCCCTCTGTGGCTATCTGTCACTTTCTCATCACGGGGACACAGTACCTGACGCTCGCAACTTAAGGCAGGAGAGATTTACTTTGGCTCACGTCCCAGTCCACAGTAGGCCAGCTGGAAGGCAGGCTGGGGTGACTCTGCAGGAAGCAGAGTGCACTGGAGGAGTCTGGGAGGGAACGCCCCCAACGACCTCCTCCAATCAGATGGCACCTCCCCAACCGGAAGCCAGCTAGAAGCCCCACGAGCCAATCGCCTTCCCCAAGTCCCGCCCTCTCAGCGCGGCTTTGCGGAGCTGGAATGGAACTCAGGGCCTCACACGGGCTCAGCCCCGTTCTCTGCTCCTGAGCTCTACCCCGGGCTGGGCTCCGGGTAATATTTCCTTACCCGTTTTTCATATGGCAAAATATGCATAACATAAAACTGACTATTTTAACCTTTAAGTGGCATTAAGTACTGGGGATTGGACCCAGGAGGGCTCTACCACTGAGCTACAGCCCAGCCTTTTTTTTTTTTTTTTTTTTTAAGTTTGAGACAGTGTCTCCCTAAGTTGCCCAGACTGGCCTTCAACTCACTATGTAACCCAGGCTGGCCTCAAAC
>NW_004624758.1:23829070-23880015 GCF_000247695.1 Heterocephalus glaber
ATATATATATATTTGTTTGTTTGAGACAGGGTCTTACTAAATTGTCCAGGCTGGCCTTTAACTTGTGGTGCTCCTCCTGCCTCAGCCTCCTGAATGCTAGGATCACAGGCGTGAATCACCGCAGCTCTTAAAAAGAAAGACTATTAACAAGGAATAAAAACTAAGGTCAGATTATGAAATACTAAAAAAAAAAACATAGCCCAAACTAAAGTCAGTGAGTCCCCAGAGCCACACTGCAGTGGCGGTGTCACTTCCGGGCCCCTGGGTGGCTTCTAGCTTCCATCCCCCTCAGGGGAGGAGAAATGGCTGGATCGCATACTCCGTGAGGAAAACCTGCTTCCAGGGTGCGCAGTCCCTGTCCTGGCTGGCTGCCTCCAGTCCGTTTCTTTCTCCTCTGGGCATCGTGTTCCGGGCACACTGCCTCGATGTTATCGCCCTCCCTCCTTGAAAGGGGGGAGTGCTGTTCTCTCTCTCTCTCCTTTGCTGATCCTTTCTCTGTATGCTTCACTTTCTGAGTCCCCCAAGTCTTTACACCTGCACACAAGAAACTCCTGAATCGAGCCAGGCCTGGTGACATCGCCTGTAATCCCAGCACTCAGGAGGCTGAGGCAGGAGGATGGCGAGTTCAAGGCCAAATGGGGCAATTTATGGAGACCCATCCTAGCAACAATGACAACAAGCCATCAAGTCCATTCCTGGACTGGCTCCTACTTCTATTTCTTTTCCTTTTTAAAAGATAGGGTCTTGCTAAGCTATCTTCCTGCCTCAGCCTCTGAGTGTGCGGGGATCCCAAGCATGCGCCACCATGCCTGGGTCTACCCTCACTTTTTGCTTTCTCTTTTGTAACCTTACGATCTTCTTCGTGCACACCCAAGCTTTGCTAAAGCTGCCTTACCTCAAACGGGGCCGTGTTGTCCCCACTTATGAGCCTCTCTCCCCTTGTGTTTTCATTTCTTCCCCGAACTCAACAAGGGGACCAGGCGGCCGCATCGGGAGGGGTGGAGGCCCAGCTCCAGGGGCAGCTTCCGGAAACAGAGTCCAGACCACACCGCACACTGTGCTGCCACCAGCCACGGCCACCGAGCGCAACACCGTGGCACCTGTGATGCTTCTGGGGAGCAGCCGAGGCAGGAGGCAGGAGGCAGGAGGCAAGGCCAGGGCAGATCACCAGCAGGAAGCCTCAGAGCAGCAAGGATGGTTGTATGAAACTAGCGGAGACCAAGTCAAAAATCATCCTGTCCCCCCAAAATGCCCAGGCAGTGCAAGTCCAAGAGTACAGGACCCCGGCCTGTGTCCAGCCTTATTTACATCGTGGTTGTTTTGTTTTGTTTTGTTCGAGACAGGATCTCATTATATAGTCCGGGCCTAGAACTTGCAGCCATCCTCCTGCTTCAGCCTCTCCAATGCTGGGATCACAGGTGTGTGCCACCATGCCCCAGCTCTCTTTTACACTTGAAACCTTTTTTCTCTTTCTCCTTCCTTCCTGTCTGCCTCTTCCCGAACCCCTGGCCCCAGAGCCGGAACCCAGAGCCTCACACATCTAGAGAACCCCTCATCACCACTGAGGGACACCCCTGCCTGTGACCTCCGTCTTGAGGACAGATTTGTTTCTGTTTTGTCTCCCACCACAAGGGTTCATGGCCGACCTTATACAATGGGCGATGGGCCATCTTGATAGTCACGTGATTGGGCTAAGTGACACCCAGAGTCCACGGTTGCCACGAGGGTTCATGGGTGAACCCAGGAGGGGCTCCAGGAGGCTGTGTCTCTCAGGAATAAACAGCAAGGGAGCAAGCTGCCCCCAGGTGTCTTCTTTCTGGCTGCCCTCTCTGAGTCCTGGCTACCAGGAGGGGCACAGCCTCCCCCCTCCATGCCCTTCTTCTGGCCCATACAGCAATGGAGCCAGCTGACCATGGACTGAACCCCTGAAACCATGAGCCAAAATAAGCCTCTCCTCCTTTATTTTATTACTACTTTTTTGGTACCAGGGATCGAACTCAGGACCTTTTCCTTCGAGGCAGGCAGCGGCACCACTGAGCTAAATCCCTGGCCCTCTTCCTTTAAACTGATTGTGTCACAGTGATGAAAAGCAGAACAGCGCAAGCAGGTGTCTGGACGTGGATGCAGGGGAACTGAGCCCTATACCAACCTGGGAAGACGGTGCTGGGGGACTGTGTGGGGATGTCCAGGAACTGAGAGGGGGGGCTCGAACTTTCAATCCTCCTGACTCAGCCTCCCGAGTACTGGGATGATAGGTGAGTGCCACTCTGCCTGGCCACTTCACCCTTTTTAAGGTATTAAAAATACAGTGGCAATCACTTCTCTGCCTTTTGGCTAAGATCAAGTGTAAAACTACAGTGGCAGTCAGAAAGTGCGTTCACACTTTTGTGACGCCATTGTCACCTTCCGTCCACAGAACTTTTTGGTCTCATAAAACTGGAACTCAGAGCAGCATACAGGTGGCACCCAAGGTATGCATTATCTCGTTGATCAAGTGGAAGAAACTTCCTTAAAGCCACATCAAAGCCTAGGCCTAATGGCTCACAGGAGAGGAGTCTTAGTGTTTTCTCAGAGAAAACTGAGTAAATTTTTAAAAAATGCCTGGCCAATTTAAAGCTTTCTCTGATTTAATTTTTGCAGAGAACTTGATATACTTTTCAGGATGTGCTGGGTACAACATATGGTACTTTGCATACCTGTCATTCGCACAACACTCACAAGGACACCACGGTGGGCGTGTCACTACCCTACAGTGGAGGGCAGCATGTGGTGGCACGGCAAGAGTAGTAACTTGCCCAAGTTTGTATAGCCAGTGAGCGACAGACCTGAGATTTACCCAGGCAGCCTGAGAGGTTTTCCTTATTGTCCTTGTTGTCTATTTTGTTTTTTGAGACAAGATCTCGCTATGTAGTGCAGGCTCCCTCAAACTTGCAGCGATCCTCCTGCCCCAGCCTCCCTGAATGCTGGGATCACAGGCGTTTGACACCATGCCCGGCTCAAGTTTTGTTTTTTGAAAACTCCACGATGTTATGTTGCTTTATATTCCTTGTAAACCAAATTCCGACCGCACCCACATCATGTGGGTGGGCTCCCGGATTCTCAGGAAGAACTCCTCCCTGGCGTATGCGGCACAGGCCGCACGGGTTCGAATCCTGCCTGCGACCACATCTTCTTAACTACGGGCCCTAAGCCCAGAGAGCTGACTTCCGTTGTCCTCATCGTGAAACGGAGCTACCTTCCCTGGGGCCCCGCAGGTGTAGATGAAGCCCGAGGTGCAGGTGGGGCCTTGCTTGTCCCGCCCTGCTCCAGCCTTCACTCTGACTGCAGCTCCAACCTCAGCTGGAGTTCGAGACGGTGCTGCTGCCTCTTCGGCCTGGGACCTGGTTGCCTTCCCGCCCCCAGCTGTTGAAATCTGTGTAAGGGACCGGCAGGGGGCAACTCCAGGGCGCAGGCTCTCGTCCCCCAGCTCGGCAGCCCGGGCCCAGCCGGGAGGACACCTGCCCAAAGCAGAGTGCAGCTTCCTCCTTCGAGATCAGATCCAGTTTCGGAGGAGCCCGGAGGTGAAGTCTGGCTGTGAGTTTATCTTTTTTTTTTTTTCATTCTCAGATTTACTCTTTAAAACCCACCCAGGGACTGTGTCGCCTCTTTAGCAGTCTCCGGCCAGAGCTGGGAAAAGGGCCGCGCTGGGGCAACAGCGCCACCTCGTGGCCAATACTTTAACTGCAGCCAAGGTAGACCTTCGCCGGGAGCCATGAAGAACACATACGGTATTTCCTCCAAATCCTGAGTTTTGCCAGTTGTTAAAGTGTTAACCTAAGAATTAAACATAGACCATATTCCTAAACCATGAGTGTACAGTACGCTGCCATTTCCACATGTACTTTGACAATCACAGACTGGAGAGCTGATGCTCTTTATTCATTAGGTGGCTTACTGACATTCCTTTTTTTTTTTTTTTTTTTTTTAATTATTATTTTGTTGTTGTTTTAAGACAAAAGTCTCACTATATATACAGGCTGGCCTTGAACTCATGGTGACCCTCCTGCCTCAGCCTCTCCAGTGCCAGGATGACAGATGCAGTAAGTTTGAGGTCAGCCTGAACTCATAGTGAGATACTGTCTCAGAAAGAAAGAAAGAAAGAAAGAAAGAAAGAAAGAAAGAAAGAAAGAAAGAAAGAAAAACCTCAGCAGAGGACAATACTATTAATAGTAAAAAAAAAAAATGTGATTAGGAGCTTGCCTGAGCTACAAGATCTCTGCAGCTCGCATTCAGTTCAAAGAATGTAAACAACATCCCAGCTGAGGAGTTTGCTCTCTCCCTTCCTTATTTCCCTTGTTTCCTTTTTCCTTTTCCTTCCTCGCTCCCTTCTGTTCCTTCGTTTAATTTGTAGCCTTTCAAAATCTCTACGGATGCTTGGTCTCCCTAGAAGGCTAAACTAAAAAAAAAAAAAAAAAAAAATTGGAGCGGCTGGAATTTTATACCACTGGTGTCTCAGAGTGCCCAGAAACTCGTGGAGGCTGCTACTCGTGTTCTTTATAAACACAAGCTGGACGAAGGAAGGAGATGTAAAAAGAATTAAGATGCGTTACGTGCTGGGACGAGCTACGTGGAGAATGTAATCCTTACATACTGCAAACACGTACCAATAAAAATAAAAATTAAAACCCTCAAAACAGTCACATACTTTTGCTATAAAAAAGGGAACCCAGATTGATTGTTTCCTAACAAATTCAGTTGATTTGGCAGACAAAAACATGCCCCGGGGTATCGGGATGAAGCAGAAACCGTGCTTCGGCAGACGTGTGAATGATGTCCTCTAGTGGCCACGGGCGACACTACAGCCGGCGGAGGAGGCTCAAGGAGAAAAATGAAGGCTCCACCAAGGCTTTTTGCGGGGCGCTCAGTTTTTGTTTGGTTTTGCTTTTTTTCCCCCTAAGGATTCCGCAGGGTCCTGAACACCCCTTTAGCTTCGGAACTACCTTCCACATTCCAGAAGCCACAACACAGCTGCAGTTCTCTGGCTGCTAAGTTACGGAATCAGCCGTCGCGGCTGGGACCCCAATGACTGCCCCGCGCCGGAGGCCTCGGCCTCACCCCCGTGCGCAGGCGTCCGTTATGGTGACCGGGACCGGCGGGAACAAAGGGGCCTCGGTTTTCTAGGCTGCGGAAGTGTTCGTGGCCAAGGAAATGACCCAGCAGCAGCGTTCCTGCAGAGCGCGCGGTTAGCCGCACCCACCAAGGAGTTTCCGTAGGGCGGTAAGTCCGCATGGAGCAGGCTTTTGGGTGGGGAGACAAGGCCCGAACCTTAAAAAAAAAATTTTTTTTTTTAGTACTTGGGACTGAACCCAAGGATGCTTTACCACAGAGCTACATCCTCAGACCTTTTTATTTTTTGTTTTTGTTTCTGAGACAGGTTCTGGATATGTAGTTCAGGCTGGCCATGAACTCACTAGGTATCCTAGGCTGGCCTTGAACTTGCCACGATCCCCCTGCCTCAGCCTTCCCAGGGTTTGGGATGACAGGCGTGCACCACCACACCTGGCTTAATTTTCATTTTGAGACTGGGTCTTGCCAGGTTGCCCAGACTGGGCTCAAACTTGTGATCTTCTGCCACAGGCTTCCAGGTAGCTGTGATGACAGATGTGTGCCATTGAGCCTGGCACCCAATCTTTTTCCTTTTTTTGGTACTGGGAATCGAACTCAGGGCCTTGCACTTGCCAAGCAGGTGCTGTGCTGGTGAGCTACATCTCTGGGCTTGGCATCTAATCTTGATCTTGCCCACATGACCCCTGGGCCCTGGGGTTAGTCTGTCAAGCTCTGAGTTTCCTCAACTGTAAAAAGTGAAAGTTGGATTAAAAGCTTTAAGGACCAATCTACGTCTGCTTTTTCTTTTAACTTATATTGGACAGACTCTTCTCGAAATTTCCATTCAAAGGCACATCCTCTGAGGAGTTGGTTATTTGTTATTGTATAACTGTTAGCGTTCTGTCACTGTGACAAAAATACCTGGGATAATAAACATATATGACAAAAAGGGTTATTTTGACTAAGTTTTGAAGGATCCAGTCCACAGTCACTTGGACCACTGCTTTTGGGCCATAGCCAGGCAGCACATTATGGCAGATCCTTGTGATAGAGGAGGCAGGTCACTTCCTGGTTACCAGGATGCAAAGGGAGAGACTGAAAGGGGCTCAGGTCCCAAATCCCCTTTGAGGACACACCCCCATGACCTCACTCCCTCCACTAGGCTCCACCTCTTAAAGGTCCCACTACCTCTCAATACAAGCTGAGGACCATGCCTTTCAACACATGGCCTTTGGGGGAGATTCCAGATCCAAACTACAGTAACCATGCCCAGGAAGATAGCTTGGGTACAGACAAATCTGTCAAATATCTGATTGCCTCGCATATTGACTGTTACGTTACACATTACCCCAGTGGTTAGTGATTAAAACAATAATTATTATTTCACATTGTCTATGGGTCCAGCATCTGGCAGTGACTAAGACCTTCTAGCTCAGGGCTTTTCATGCAGTATCATCAAAAGGCTTGACAGGGGGAGGATTGGCTCATAAGTGTACTCTTGTGGCTGATAGGCCTCATTCCTCATAGGCCTCTCCATAGGGTACCTGGCAACATGGGAGCTGGGGGCATCAGAACAAGAAGGTGAGAAGACCCAGAGAGAAAGAGGGAAGTCCCAGTCTTTAGTAAGCTAACCTCAAAGGTGATCTCCTACCCCTATTGCTATATTCTATCACTTAGAGGGGAGTGACTGTTTCCAGCCACCAGAGGGAAAGGGTCACACTAGGAGACACACTAGGAGGAGGAGTCTTTGGGAGCCACTGAGGAGCTGGCATCACACTGTAGGACTTCAAGAATGTGGATGTCCTTAGACCTCAGATTTTTCAGTTGTGAAATGAGGATAACAAGTCCTACTTCTGGAGTTCGGGGTAAGAAGTCAGTGTGGACTACCGGGCATGGAGCCCTTACATCCGTGATTGTTAGTTCCTCTATTGAAAGCTTTCCGCAGACATGACTGGAGAATCAGTCACAGGAGTTGTTTCATGATTTGTTCCCAAACGGGGTCTGATCTCTCAGAGGTACAGCAGTGAATGGAAATATGAATGTTTATTTTGCTCTTATAGTTATAAATCAAAGTAACAAAATAGGGGCTGGGGATTTAGCTCAGTGGTGCCACACCTGCCTTGTAAGCACAAGGTCCTGAGTTCAATCCTCATTATCGGAAAAACAAAAAGCAAAATAACAAAATAATCTTTAAGCCACCAGTTACATCCGGGAAAGAAATTAAGCAGCCATTGGAGGGCTGGTTTCTGTATTTCTCACCATTTAAGTCCTAGCACCACTGCACCTGGCCCTTGGGGGATAGTTAATAAATATCTCCTAGGACTGGGGATTTAGCTCAGTGGTTTTGTAGCCTGCTGTGCAAGTGCCAGGACCTGAGTTTGATCCCTGGTACCAAAAACAACAACAACAACAACAAATAAACATTTCCTGAATTATATGGTGTTTGTGTTTTATAAATGGATTTCCAAGGAAACTGACGCAGCACACGGCTTTGGCTTAAGGAGACAATGAGTTTCTTGATAGCCTAGGGGATATTATTAGAAAGAAAGAATCAGACATTATTGTTGTATCCTTAGTTAAAGCTGTGGATTTCTCTGTCTGGAACATTGTGTGATTTCTGGTCCTTTTCCCCCCGAGCAAACTGGAGATTGAGTCCAGGGCCTTTGCACTGAGCTACATCCTCAGCTCTTTTTATTTATTTATTATTTATTTATTTATTCATTTTTTGGGTACTGGGGATCAAACTTAGGACCTTGTGCTTGCGAGGCAGGCGTGGTGCCACTGAGCTAAATCCCTGGCCACTTGTTTTTTATTTTGAGACAGGATTTCGCTAAGTTGCTGCATTGTCCAGGTGGGGCTCACAATCGCCCACCTTCTGCCTCGGCCTCTCAGAGTGCACATGGTACAGTGCCCAGCTCTGTCCTTTAAAAAGAAAATGCCAAAAAAAAAAAAAAATAGATCCCCGGTACCAAAAAAAATAAAATAAAATAAAAAAATAAAAAGAAAATGCCCCACGGAAAGCGAGTTTGAGTGATGACCGTAATCAGAAACCCAAAGGGCTGTACCTTTAGGATGAGAGTGAACTGCCCTTCAGAGGGATTGGACCCAAGTTTACACAGACCTGGTAACCCAGAAGCCTCAACCCATCCCTGGGCTGCTGTACCCCCTGAGGTAGGAGCAAGGCCAAGTCATCTCTGGGAAAAGAAGCTTCATCCAAGGCCCCAGAGACTTCCTGTAAACAATAGGTTCTAGTACAATAGTGGCACACAAAGATAAATACATGCAAAAGGAGGACAAAATAATGACTAGAACTAGAAGAAACAGCAGGACAAGGCCCACAAAGGTATAGCTAGAATACTGGAATTCCAAAGGAAATGAGAACTTCCAGGCACAACTAAGCAACTGTGCTTTCTATAGTTAAGCAGGTAGAAGCTAGGCTTGAATATATGTATGGGAAAAGAAATAACAATGATAAAGATCAAATTTAATGGAAGAGGAACCAAATGGAAATTCTGGAAGTTAAACAGACAGTACTGAAATTAAAAGCTCAGTGGCTGGGTTCACCAGCAGAATAGATATGGCTAAAGAGAGAATCACCTTGAGGATAAGTCTGAAAGTTTCCAGAAGGTAGCAAAAAAACCCAAAAAGAGCACTTAAGAGAAAGAGTGGAAAAGTCTAACCTATGTTTAGTTGAATTTCTATAATGAGAGGAAGGAATATTGGTAGCAGAAATATAAAGCTAAGAAATTTCTAGAAGTAATGAAAGGCAGCAAATCACAAATATAAAACTGTCAATTACAAAGTGGTTCAGTACAAAAAAGTTCACACTGAGTTTAGAGTCAAGCTCAAAAGACCCAAGACAATGACAACTAAAAGCAACCAGAGGGCTGGGATTTAGCTCAGTGGCACCACTACCTGCTTCGCAAGGGCAAGGTCCTGAGTTGGATCCCAAGTAGTGGCAGCAAGAAATACAGCTGACTTTTCAAATGCAACAGTGGAAATCAGAGACAATAGAATGCCATGTCAAAGCACAAAGAGAAGCTCACTGCCACTTTTTTCTTTGACATTTTCACCAGTACAAGTTTGCAGTACATAATGATTACATTCATCATGGGGAGTTGTTACATGCACGTAACACATCTTAATTCTTTTTTCATCCCCTTGCCCTCCCTCCATTGTTGGTCCCCTTCCCATTTGCAAGACTTATTTCCTTCTTTCTTGTTATCTATTGTTTATTTTGTTCTTTATTTATGCTATGAATTTCTCATATAAGAGAAACCATGTGATATTTAAGCTTCTGTGTCTGATTTATTTCACTTAATCTGAAAATTACAAGGACTCACATTTCCTAATTTCTAAACATAATACAAAAAACGTTAGTACCCAAGGTGGTATGACACTGGTGTAAAGATAGATAAATGAATGGCATAGGACTGAAATCATTCCTGACATTTATTTCCACCAGTGTACATCTTCTTTTACTTTTTCCAATGATGTTTTGTTATTTTCAGATTATGTCTTATACTTCTTTTGTTAATTTATTCCAAAGCATTTATTATTTTGGGCACTATTATATACACATTTTATTTTAAAAAGTTTACAGTTTTCATTATACACAACTATTAAGAAGTTATCGTCAGAGGCGGCATTTTTGGGCACTATTATAAATGGAGCTTTTTTCTTAATTTCATTTCTTACTGATCTGCAGAAGTTCTTGAGTGTTCTAGATTTCTGTCTTTTGTCAATTGGTTTTTAATAGATGACCATATGATCAAGATAATTTGATGGGGAAAGCATTAGGGTTTTAACCAGTAGAATGGCAGGAACCAGATATTCCCATGCAAAAAGATTTTGTGTTGGACCCATCTCACACCATATACAAAAATTAACTCAATAGGGGCTGGGGATTAAGCTCAGTGGTTTTGTTGCCTGCTGCGCAAGCACAAGGACCCAAGTTCGATCCCCGGCACACCGCCCCCCCCCAAAATTAACTCAAAAATGGATCAAAACCTAAATGTAAGAGCTAAAACTGTAAAACTCCTAAAAGAAAATGTAGATGTAAATCCTGTGTAATCTTGGATTAAGCAATAGATTTTTTTTAGATAAAATACCAAAAGTTCAAGGAATAAGACCAAATGTACGTAAGTAGAACATGTAGAAATAAAAGCATCATCAGAATTTAAAATTTGTGCTTCAAAGAACATCTTTAAGAGAGTGAGAAGAGAACCCACAGCATAGAAGAAAATTTTTGTTAATCATATATCTGATAAGAAACTTTATCTAGAATATGTAAGGACTCTTATAAGTCAATAATAAAAAGATAGAATCTAATTAAAAAGTGAGCAAGGAGGCTGGGGATGCAGCTCAGTGGTGCAGTGCTTGCCTAGCCTGTGTGGGGCCCTGTGTTCAATCTCCAATATCACAAAGAGAGATAAATAGAGGAATTGGAACCATGATCTATGGCTGGTGAGTCTTTAAAATGGTACAACTCCTTTGAAAAACAGTGTGGCAGTTCCTCAAATGGTTAAATGTAGAGTTACCATATTGGCTGGCTGCTCCGTTCCACTCTAGGTATATCCCCAAGAGAAATGAAAATATGTCCACAGAAAAACTTGTCCGTGAACATTACTAGCTGAAGTTCATAATCATCAAAAAGGAGGAAAAATCCCAATATTCATCAAATGATGAGTGGATAAATAAAATGTGGCATATTGATGCAATGGAATATTATTTGGCAATAAAAATGAAGTTCTGATACCTGCTACAAAATAGATGAACCTTGAAGATATGCTAAGTGATGCATTTATGTGAAACATCCACAACAGGCACTCTATAGTCATTGCTTAGGGCTGGGGCTGGGGCTGGGGTGGGGGAGATGGTTGGGCAGTGCTTTCTAAGGGGCATTTTTTTTTTTTTGTAATTAAAATGTTCTACATTGAGTGTGGTGATACAGGCTCACTGTATGAATATTGTAAAAACCATTGATCTGTACAAATTGAAAGGGTAAATTGCACGGTATGTGAATTATATCTTGTATTAGTTTGTTTTCTGTTTCTGTAACAAAATACCCGAGGCTAAGTACATTATAAAGAAAAGGTCTATCAACTCACAGTGTTTAAAGCTGAACATCTAGGACCAGGTTGTCCCATCTTTTTGGCCTGGGTCTGGGCTCCATTGGGCTGTGTTGCACAAGGTGGAGAAGCAGAAAGAGAAATGGCCACCAGGGGAAAGGGCCAAGGGCATGGGGTGGCCTTGCTTTCTAACTACTACTCTGGTGAGAACTCAGCAAGCTCCCTCCTTAGGTCACACCCCAACGACCTGACCACCTTGCACGAGACCTGTACCTAGGTATTACAGGGTACGTGTATAAGACTAGCAGGATTACTTGTCGTAACTCTAAACACAGGAGCAGCTCAAATGTTCATCATCAATAGAATGTGTGATAAAAATGTAGCATGATCATATTGTGGAAGATTATTGGGAAAGCAAATAAAGCAGAACTACTTGGGACAAACACGGATGAAGCCAGAAATTTAGTGTTGAGGGAAAGAAACATAATACGAGAAATACAGACAGTATTAATCCGTTCATATAAAATTCAAAACTAGCCTAAAAAGCTAGTGGTGCACGTGGTGATGGTGCACGCCTGTAATCTCAGCACCTGGGAGGCTGAGGCAGTGGGATCGCTGCCAATTTGGGGCCAGCCTGGACTACATAGTGAGTTCAAGGCTATCCTGGACCACATAGCGAGACTGTCTCAAAAAACAAAACAAAACAAAGCAAAAACACAAAACCCAGCCCAAATGGCAGTATGTAAGACTTAGGAGTTTATCAGCAGATGATAGAACAAAAAGAAACACAAGGCTATGATTATCTCAAAAGTTAGAATAGCATTTACACTCCCCTTGTGGGAGAGAGACCTTTAGGGTCTCTGGGACCCTTTTCATGTTCTTCCTTCATACCGGGGCACAGCTGCTACCTTTAAAATTGCTCATTAAATTGTATACTTTTTAGTCTTTTTGATAAGACACAAGAAGAAGCTGAAAGAAAAGCCTAAAACTTTTTTGGAACTAATAAGGGGAGCACTGTGTTACTATTTTAACCCGGGTTTTAATCTATTATTCATGGGAACCTGGAGCAAAGCAGGAAGTATTCAGAGAACTCACCCACAAGCTGGCCCTCCTGGCTGGAAGTTGATAGATTGCGTCATAAACAAAAGTGCTCACTACCTTAGTGCCGGGTGGAGGACTCTGCTTAGCGGAAGCAGGTCCAGGCGGGACTTAGAGGAATCGAGGGAGGTGCATGTCACTTGAGGTCACACTGACCTCGGAAGCTGTGTCGAGGAGGGCAATGGGCTGCCCTGCAGGTGGGAAGCTAGGCGGGATGGACGGAGGCCGTGACCCAGGGAGGCTGCAGAGGACGAAATTTCCCCAGGTGACCACAGTCCATTTCCAGCCCGAGAGTGGAGGACCAGGCTGGGCGACCAGAGCTCCCCGTGAGCCCCGGGGCACAGGGCCTTGTCGTCCCCATTTTCCAAGGATTCACCATCTGGTTGGAAAGGCAAAAGAAAAGTGACGCCCACGACCGGGAGATGGAAATTGTGAATGACGTTGCTTTGATCACAAGTGTATTCGCCGGGAAAATATTTGCAGATGTTGTACCAGAAAAATGTACAAATCGACAAGAAAAGTATAAACGAGTCAACCGGAGTGTGGACAGAGGACCTGCAGGGCAGCTCCAGGCTGAGAAACCCGGCAGCTCTGCTGGGACAGTGGCACAGCACGGGGTTCTCCTCATGGCCTGCTCCACTGGTCTGAAAATAGCCAGTGCTGGTGAGGGTGAAGAGAAATAAGCATTGTTTACTGCTGGGAGGAATGAAAATGATGTTTATTAATTTCTACTTGGTATTCCACTAATTACTAATTACAGTGCAACCTTTCTGATGGTTGGCAATATCAATTTAAAAATTACCCACTTTGACTCAATAATTTGAATACATTTAGAAATGTAGTCCTTGGTTATTCCCTCAAAAGAGAGATAGGTAAGAAATGAGTGACTGCCAGGTGTAGCAATGCATGCCTGTAATCCCAGCACCTGGGAGGCTGAGGCAGGAGGGTTACTGGGCGTTTGAGGCCAGCTTGGGCTGTGTGGTGTGTTCAAGGCCAGCCTGAACTATACAGCCAGACTCTGTCTCAAAAAAGTAAAAATAAATAAAAGGGAAGGAGGCTAGGGATGTAGCTCAGGGCAAAGGCCCTGGATTCAATCCCTAGCACTGAAGAAAAAAAAAAAAAGGAAAGAATGAAAGAAAGAAAAAGGAAACTGGTGACATTAATCGCTGCTTCCTGCAGGGCCCCAGGAGGACTTGGTACACAGGGCCTCCTGGCAGGGCGGCTGCTGTTCTGGTTGCCTGCATCCCAGACCCCTTTGGGCTGAACTCACAGGACCCCAAGGACACACGGGGCTCAGTGGGGCCCCATGGCAAGCGTCCCACCGGGGCATCAGGTGCTCTCCCGCTGCAGCCCCCCACAGCCGGGTCGCGATGGTGGTCCGGGTGACTGGCGCAGGAAGCAGCACCCTGCACCCTGCACCCTCCCACCACCGACTGGACCCAGGGCCTTCACACTGAGCTCCAGACCAGACCTTAGGTATTTTTGATTTTGAGCCAGGGTCTTGTTATGTTCCCCAACTGGGGCTCCAACTTGTAATCCTCCTGCCTCAGCCTCCCATTTGTTTATGAATTGGCAAGTCAGGGGGAAATTAAATAAGATCTTAAAAGTTAATTTTTAAAAAAGGAACTGGGTGGCAATGTGTAGGGTGGTAGGATGAAGTGGGCATTTTCATTCTGCATGTTCGTGTATAAAGTGCGCACATGT
This sequence comes from Heterocephalus glaber, assembly GCF_000247695.1. The sequence goes on from NW_004624758.1 coordinate 23,843,029, forward strand.
GTCCAAGCACGGGCTTGGTCCTGGGGTGGAAGTGACCGGGGGTGTGGAGGTCACTCCACATCCAGAGCCCAGGGCCCACAGAGAGGCTGGGCTTGTCCTTGCTCAGGCCGGGAGCATCCCTGGACCAAGCCCTTCCCCAGAGACCTCCTGCTCCAGCTGCCACCCGAGGTCAGGGACCTTCTTACTGGTCCAGGCCTGGTGATGCTGCCCAGTTGCCATGGCGATGAAGGACTCGCCTCACTGGCAGAGGACAGCAGGCGTCCTGGCCATCCTGTCAGCTCACACTGTCACCCCTCAGAGAAGGCCCTGTCCACAGCCTGGGGAGGCAGCTCATGTCTTTCGGGACAGCTCTGGGGGCCTTGTTGCTCCAGCTGCGGCTGTCGGGGATGCACCACAGCTCGACTTCCACCCCCAACTGGTCCCCAGGACAGCGAAGCTGCTTAATCATGCCAAGCCTCCACTTCCTTTAAAAATTTTTTAAAAAATGATATTGAGGATTGAACTCAGGGCCTTCATACTGAGCTACATCCCTAGTCCTTTAAAAATATTTTTAAAAAATTGAGACAGGGTTTTGCTATGTCACTAAGTTGCCCAGGTTGGCCTTGAACTTGCGATCAGCCTGCCTCAGCCTCCCTCGCGCTGTGGCTGCAGACCCGTGCCACCCCACCTGGCTCGTATTAGGTATTACAAACCATCTAGAGATGACATGAAGGAACGCTGTGCTCAGGTGCAGAAGGGAGGGACTCAAGCAGACTGTGCGGCAGGGGCCCAGCCCATCCCTGCCTTCCTCCCCGTCTGGCCGTGGCCCTGTGCGCACTGCGCTCTGAGCTGCACAGCAGTGATGGGGACTTTCTGTTCCCTGGCTTGTTTTCGTCTCTGCTTGGCTGCCGCTTCCTCTGGAAATCTGTGTCCTGGGTATGGACTTGGCTGGGCCGAGCCGGCCATCTGGGTCGCTTTGATGGCAGAGCACTGTCTGCCACTGTTTACGTTTCCAGGGTGGAGGGGACAAGGACAGCCGCACGGGCGCTCCGGGTGTCATCTGGCTGCAGACACTCTGTCCCCAGCCCTGTCCCAGCCCAGAGCAGCCTTGGGCTGCCAGTCTCTGCTCAGTGCCGACGAATTCCAGAAATTTCACTTCGAGGATAGTACTGAGCTAATGCATAATTGTTCTGATGGCTTACTGACAACGTGAAGGGTCTTCTCAGTATTTTCCGATTTGGACAAATGTGCGCATGCGTAGTCAGCCATCTGGTTCCCTGGGAAACAGGTGATTCATTCTCTCTCCCTCTCTCTGTCTCCCTCTCTCTGTCTCTCTGTCTCTCTCTCTGTCTCTCTCTTTGTCTCTCTGTCTCTCTCTCTCTCTCTCTGGAGAGCTCACTGTCGAGGACACTCTTTCTACGTATCAAGTCCGTGCTCCACCGTCACTATCACGTACCAACCTCTCCCTGGCTCTTCCCTCCGCTCCTGGATTTGGCCTCAGCGACTCCGCAGAGCAGGTCACCAGTCACCATTTAACCCCCAAGGAAACAAGCTCAGGGGACCCGGGGACTGGCACACGGCGGGTGGATGCCAGAAGGGGAGTAGAATTCTGTTGCTGGCAGGGATGACACCTTTTACCCATCAGAGAAGATGGAGTAGGTTTTTAACCTTTTCTTGACGACGTAGGGGCTCCGTGACGGTGCAGTTCCACAGGCACTCGTGTGGGTGGCATCCTGGTCAGGGTTACAGAGACCTCGCTGTGCTCGGCAGGGAAAGAGGACAGGGTGAACTGCAGGCTGTGAGGGCAGGATGGGGGACCTCTCCCCGCTTCATGTCTGCTCTACTCTGCATCTGTTTGTGCTTTGTTCTCGATCTTCATGCAGACCAGTTTGAAGGTAGGCGGCCTGGGGCAGGTGCCGTGGCTCTACAGCATTATCTAAGATGGAGTCCTCATAGCTTCCTGCTCTTTCTTTTGTCCTCATTATCAGAAGGTGGCTGCCATATCTCCAGGCATCACATTCTCATTCCAGGCTAGAATACAAGGGAAAGGTGAAGGGCAGAATGGAATTTACCCCAGTGAACCCTGGCAGATCTTGCCTCACCCTCATGAAGTTTATAAAGCCTCAGGGAAGGTAATCATTGAGGAGTTAATCTCCCAGTTGAAGAATGCTGTTAAGAGACACAGGAGCAAAATTGGATGTGGTGATGCATGCCGGTAATCTCAGCACTCTAGGAGGCCGAGGCAGGAGGGTCTCAAATTTAAACTCCATCTGGTCAATTAGTGACTGAAAATAAAAAAGGTCTGGGGATGTAGCTCTGTGCAAAAGCCCTGGGTTCAATCCCCAGTACTGTAAAAAACAAAGGTGAGCCCAGGGTGCTGCACAGACAGCCCCAGCCTCCTGGGACCACCGTGCTTGTCTGTGCATCCCGTCACTCACTCCCATTTTATTTATTTTATTTTATTTTTGAGACAGGGTCTCACTATGTAGTTCAGGCTGGCCTTGAACTCTGCTTGATCCTCTTGCCTCAGCCTCCTCGGTAGTGGGATTACAGGTGTGATCCCGAAATCACACCACATCTGGGCCCCATTTGACTTTAATTTTTATTTTTAATTTTTTTATTTTTTGGTACTGGGGATCGAACTCGGGTCCTTGTGTTTGCGCAGCAGGCAGCGAAACCGCTGAGCTAAATCCCCGGCCCTTGACTTTAATTTTTAAATTTCAAATTGATTTTTGACACTGGGTGCCTGTTTACCTGCTTTCATGCTTAGGGTTAAGAAGGTGCATGGTGGAAAGCTGCTCTCTGACCTGCAGCCCCCATCACCCACGACTCCCTGCAGTGACCCCAGGGCTCTGTCAGTTCCTGGGGGATGTGGCGCATTTGAGCAGGACAGAGGCACACGGTCACCCCGACACGGATGGAAGGGCCCAGACGGTCCCACTGCACCCCCTCGGCACCTCCAGTGCTCCCTCCATCCATTTACGATTCCGCAGTGTTCCAGCCAATAGGTTTGCTTCTATCTGAGTCCCAAGGATTTTACTTTCTTTTAATTTTTAAAGTGTTTTTTTGTGGTACTGGGGATTGAAGACAGGGCCTGGACATTGAGCCACACCCCCATCCCTTTCAATTTTATTTTGAGACAGAGTCTTGCTGAGTTGCTAAGTTGCCCAAGCCGGGCTTGGATTTATGATCCTCCTGTTTCAGCCTCCCAGAGTGCTGGGGTTACAGAATGTGCCAACATCCTCAGCTCCCACGGACAGTGATTGATGGGTTGATTGAGACAGAGTCTCTTTATGTATAGTTCAGGCTGGCCTTGAACTCGCTATGTAGCCCAGGCTGGGCTCAAACTCACAGTGATCCTCCTGCCTCAGCCTCCCCAGCTCCCCTACAGAGACTTTAAAAATGCTCAGGCTCTGGTCTCCCTCAGATATAATGTGTCATGGATGCAACCTGGACAGCAGGGAAGACCTGGGCCAGTTCAGAGTGTCTGAAAGTGGACAAATCCCATCCCTCTGATGCACAGAGAGAAGCCCCAGATAAGACTCACATGCAAGAGAGACCTGAAGGGGAAACTGAGAAAAGCTGGTGTGCAGCCTGTGCGGGGCTTAGGGAGTGGCCGCGCTGTGCAGGTCTGGGCGGTTGCAGATCGCCTGGGGCCTGTCCCACACGGGGCCATGCCATCCATCTCTCCCAAGAGGGATGCGGGATGAGGCGCCTTCCGGATCCGAATGGAAGCAGCGGCAGATGAAAGAATGGGATGTGGAGAAAATGGCTCAGGCTGAAGTGATTGATTCGACTTCTCTGAGTTTATCAGCCTCAAGAAGCCGAGAGAGTTGACCAAACACAGGGCCCAAGCAGGACAGGTGTTAGAAGCTGGGGCTGCATACCTATGATCCCAGCACTCTGGGAGGCGGAGGCAGGAGGATCACAAGTTCAAGCCCAGGTCCCGAAATTTAGCAAAACACTGTTTCAAAACAAAAAATAAAAGAGGCCTGGGGCTGTGAAAAAAAATCAAATAAGCTAAGATTGTTAGAGCAAGAGAAAAAGAGAAATAGAGAAGCAACACTGATTTTTACTCAGTTCAGAAGGGAGCTGCCCTTTCAATAGGAGCAGATTCAAAACAGGAAAACTGTACCTTTCCACATCTTGGGTAATGAACTTACTAACCTAACAGATGCAAGATGATGAAAAATAAATATATTTTCTTTTTATTTTTGAGTCAGAATCTCCTTGTGTAGTTCAGACTGGTCTTGAACTCAAGGCAATCCTCCTGCCTCAGCCTCCCCAGGGCTGGGATTACAGGCGTGTACCTCTGCGCCTGGGAAAAAATAAATATATTCTCAAAGAGTGGCAATGCATCTCCATGAGACAATGAGCTGTTTCCAAAGCATTTCTAACCATGGGCTTGATGTCATCCTTCTACAGCCTGGTCATAGTTGGGAAAGTGTGGACTTAAAAATGAATTCCATAGACATTTTTCAAGCTGTTAAGTGTCAGGCACTGTCCCAGGTGCTTGGGGTTGGAAAAGTAAAGGACAAAACCCTGCCTTCTGGAAGTTCCTGACCTGGAGTTCTTCTGTCCCTGTCAAGTGTCCCATGGTTCAGGAATTCAAGGCTGGTGACATTAATTGTGGGACAGAAACGAATGTCATCCTGACACATTATTTTTAATGATATCCTGATTAATAGTCACACTTGAGGCTATTTTAAAAATGGAAACCGTCACCATGAAGCGTGATAAGAATTACCCCAAAATAGACCATTTCATACTCGATGAATAATTTACACACCGGCTCTCCAGTGGAGCAGAGTGTGGGGAGAGCAGACTGGGATCGCAGCTCTCTGTTTCCTGGGAATCTGCTGTGTGTATACAGCAGGAGCTCAAAAGAAAACACTGAATTGACAGCCTAGGTCTTTTTACTCGAGCTGTATGAGTTTGGGCCAGAAGGACCTTGTGGAACTCTGACATTGATAGCTTGAAATTGATTTAGGTAGGATTAGGAGGAATGGGGGCTGGATAAAAAATGAAAGGGAAAAGAAATGGGTTACGGATGTCAAAAGTCATTTGCCTTTCTGTCCTTGTCTTCGTTGCTTTCTCCTTAATGAGACATAATACCCAATGCCTAACAATTGAAGGAGGAGAGGCTTATTTTAACTCAGAGTTTGTAGTGGTTTCAGTCCATAGTCAGCTGGCTCCAAGGCAAGGTAGCATGGCAGAGGGGCATTGCAAAGGAGAAACAGTCCATGGCAGGGTAGTGGGAGGCAGAGAGAGATCAAGGGAGGAGGAGGGAGATAGACCCTTTCAGGGCACGCCCCCAGTGACCATCTTCTCTGATGAGGCTCCAGCTCCCAGCACTACATTTAGCTATAAGCTCTGAGTGGACCAATCCACTGGGAGGTATCACATCCCCATGATCCAGCCATCTCCCCAAAACTCCATCTATAAGCACATGAGACTTTGGGGGGGCATCCAGATATAAACCATAACAGTCCTTCTGCCATGATATGAGGCAACACAAAGGCCCCCATTGTATGCTGGCTGCTCTTTGACCTTGGGTTTCCCAGCCCTCAGAACTTCAAGAGAGAAAAAAACCCTTTTTCTTCCCTTCCCTACCCTTCTCTCCCCCTGTTCCATGTCTCTTCTCTCTTCTCTCCTCCCTTTCTTTTCCCTCCCTTTTTTTGTTTGTTTGTTTTGGGATTTTTTGTGTGAGTGCAAAAAACAAAACAACACATCACATCCTGTTGGGGTCTGATGAGAACTTGCATCATAGGATGTCACAGTGATAGTCCATTTTCTTTGCCAACCTGGGCCCTGCAAAAGCTGACTGTGTGGTGGAGGATGAACAGAGACTGCCACGGACAAGGCCACACAGTAGCTTTGATTTCTGCTCCTGAACTGAGCATAACAGTTTGCATTCTTGTGGGGTGACAGCAATGGTCCTTCATGGTTTTGCCTCGGATCTGTGGTTTTGTCTTCTGCCCTCATCCTAACAGTCCCTAGAGAGCTGGGTCATGTCGTTAGGTAGATGCCATCAGGAAACCTGGTCAGGACCAGGAAGAGGGGCCGGAATTCTGGAAGCCTGCCTGAGATGTAAGCATCCCAGAGTGTGGTGAGGAAGCCCCTTGAGGACTCAGCCATTGGCCCCTCCAGTGAAGTTTTCAGGGCTGCAGTGGTCAGGGGCTCCAAAGCAAAGAACATATTGTGTATCCTACATCCTTGACCTAGTGAGGGAAGCCCAGCCCTGGTAGCCTCTTTGGGTTTGCCTCACCAAAGAGCACTGTGGTGGTAGAAGGCCCAGGGACACCGAAGGTAGCCAGCTTGGAGTGGGACCCAGGGCAGGGAAGGGCGCTTCAGCAAGTCCATGTCCTGGTGCAATGTCCTCATCCTCTGCGACTCGGCCCATAAATCCTAGCAGATCCGGTGGCACTGGAGGTGTCAGTGCTGGGAAGGGATGCAGTGTAGAGCTTATGAAAAATTGCACCTTTGGGTTTCAAATGGGTTGGCTTGATATGTGGGAGCAAACCAAAAGTAGATGGCAGCCACATTCCGGGGTGCACCCCAAACACAGTGTGGACAGGAAATCTCCTCAGTGAACATAGCACCCAGTCATCCACTGTGCACGGAAGGAAAAGTGGGCCAAGGTGAGAATTTGTGCGAGTCCTGGGCAGCAGCTCAGAGGCTCTGTGGTAGTGGGCTGTGGATGTGTATGTGAGAGGTGCACTAAGTGTTGGGACTTGCATTGCACCTTTATGTCCCTCGGATGTGCTGACCAATCAGTCACACAAGATGACTGGGCCAGGGATGCCACTGTTGCTGTTCATCCCGGAAATGGAGCAGCAGGCAGATGAACGGAGCGGCAGAGTGGGAGGGAAGGGGGGACATCTGCATTCTAGAGTGTGGACCCTGACTTGCTGAGGTCAGTGTAGCCACATCCATCTCTGAGCATCAGCGACAGAGCTCTTTTTCAAGGGCACCCACGTGAAAGGGCCATGACAGCACTATTGGGGGCTCTGTAAGCCCAGTCCACAGCCATGGCTTTCCACCCAGCATGGTGTCCAAGTAAGGGACCCAGCTCGCAGCCCATAACATGGGGTTCACTAATCGTGTCACATACTGCACCCTCCTGTGACAGATGCCTCATAGAGCTCTGGAGTGGCCTTCTGAGGGAGCAACTGAAGTGCCAGCTCAGAGGCGGCACCATGAAAGGATGAGTATCATCCTTCAGTGTATATGGGTGGCATTGTGTCACCAGGAGGCAGGACACATGAGTCTGTAAAAAGGGAGGAGACACAGAAGTGACTTTGCTCATTGCCACTCTCTGATACACTGGGGATTCTGTACTTCTTGCTCTGCAGTTCTGGACTCTGCAGGGTGGAAGGTCCTGGTCCCAAGAGAGGGCACAGCCTCACCAGGGTTCCATGAACACTGCATCCTGTTAAAGCCATCACCAGACACTTACCCTTCAGACTCCTGTACACAGAACCAGCAGATGAACGGAGGAGTCACTGGCCAGGAGGAGGAGTGGGATTGCTTTCCTCCCATGAGGGCAGTGGGAATTTGCTGGGTGCCTCCTGGTATTCTCTTGCTTCACTGTAACTGGGAATGGACATGTGCAGCTACCCCAAACTGAGAAGGATGTAATTATCATAGATTTAACTTTTTTAATTCTTTGTGGTATTAGTGATTGGACCCAGGGCCTTTGGACTGAGCTATAACCCCAGTTCTTTTGAGATAGGGTCTTGTTAAGTTTTTAAGTTGCTTGGGCTGACCTTCATGCTTGATCTTCCTGCTTCAGTCTCCCAGAGTTCTGGGAGTACAGCTGTGTGCCAATAGGCCTGACCTTTTTTTAAAATTAGTTTTTGATGTGGGGGCCTCATTATGTTGCCCAGGCTGGGATCCTCCAGCCTCAGCCTTGAAGGATCTGAGATTGCAGATGGGCACCGGTATGCCTGGTTGTTTCTCGTGGGTTTAGACCCATTAGGAATGGTAAGGTAAGCCACCAACACCTCCTGACCTGATGGCCAAGAGTGAGAGAAACTTAAATGAAGAGTGGAGGAGGATGGGGATGTTGAGTTGTACCTCTAAGATCAACTGCAGTGATGAGGGCTTGAAAGAAAGCATCCCACTGTGGGCACACAGCGCACAGAAGAAAGGCCCAAGGGGATCTTGGAGGGCTGCTTCCTAAAGCTTCCTGCTCAGAGAAGATCCGTGTGCTGCAAGAGGTGGACTGTGATGGTAAAGAGAAAGTACCTTAGAGAATCTCAGAGACCAACTGTCAAAAGGACACTGAGGCTGCACTTCCTGTGAGCCGCTCCTGTAAGTAGCAGCATTGCAAGGATCTAAGACAGGCTGCTCCCCCAGAATTGCTGAGACTTCCTTGGCCAGTCTCAGGCACCTCCATCCAACCTCCTCATCCACTCCAACTCCCTGCTCTCCTTCCTGATTTTGCTCTCTGATACTCTTTTCCAGCCTTTTTTACCTCCCTTCCAATTTTCCCTTCCTACCAGTGCTTTCCCAAATATAACCCTTAGGCATTTAATACCTGTGATGTGTAGGCAAGTGGAATATCCAGAAACAAAAGCCCTCATTCATAGCATTGGCTGACTTCTATGGTATAAATAGTCCCCAGTGGGATCTCTATCTATGATTCTCGAAAAATTCCTAAGTAGCTCTCAGGAGCTGGTACAGCCATCCTAACACATTCTTACCCCTGCCCCTGGGGCTGATGATGTGGACCAGCACAGGCAGGTGGATGCATGGAGGCCGAGTTCAGAGTGAGACGGGTCAAAATTTGGGAGAGAGGAAGGAATCAGATGATTGTCAGCAGCTGATCTCAGAAAGAAGTGCTGTAGTTAAGATGTGTTGGGTTCCCCAAAGGTTCATGTGCTGGAAGCAGGGACCCCAGTGTGGTGGTATCGAGGCACTAGGACCTTCAATAGGTGAGAGCTAGTGGAATGTAATTAGGCCTGGGGGCGCCTCTTTCACGAACAGATTAATGCTGTCTCCCAGGAGTGGGTCAGGTCTTGTAGGACTGGATTAGTTCTGTAAGAATGGGTTGTTGTAAGTGAGCAGGGCATATCCCCTGAATTGTTTTTCTGTATATGATCCTGACACTGTGATGCTGATCCCATGAGGCCCTCACCAGAACTGAGTAGATGCCACCACCATGCTCTTGAACCTCCAGAACCATGAGCTAAATAAATGAACCTCTATTTTAGATGTATTACCTATGGTGTGTGGGTGTGTGGGTGTGTGGGTGTGGCTCAGTGGTAGAGTATGTGCTTAGTATGCACAAGGACCTGGATTCTATCTCTGGAACTGAAATGAATGAATGAAAGAATGAATGAATGAAAAAGTAAAAAATATTACTCATCATCAGATATTTGTTACAGCAACATAAGGGAGATTAAAACAGATTTTGTCTTCTCTGTGCTTAAAGTTTCTTTGGGCCAAGTGTGGTAGAGGCCTGTAATCCCAGAAACTCAGGAGGCTAAAGCTATAGGATTGTAAATTTGAGGTCATCTTGGGCAATTTAATGAGACTTTGTCTCAAAAAAAAAAAAGTTGATGAAGTGGCACCCATGTTCCCATGGGGTCCTAGCATTTGGAAGGCTGAAGCAGGACTGCTGAGTTCAAGGCTAGCCTGGGAGACAAAAAACAAAACCGGGCTGGGGATTTAGCTCAGTGGTTCGGCCGCCTGCCTCGAAAGTGCAAAGTCTTGAGTTCGATCCCTGGTACCAAAATCAAAACAAAATAATTAAAGCAAGTCTTTTTTTTTTTTTTTTTGGTATTGGGGATTGAACTCGGGTCCTTGCACTTGTGCAGCAGGCAGCGAAACCACTGAGCTAAATCCCCAGCCCCTAAAGCAAGTCTTTTGTAGTGACTTTTCTCAAACTTGAGTGCCAAAGGAGACATTTCAAGCCCAGAGAAGAGCTTACTAGAAATCAGACCTGTGCCCCTCCGGAACAACACAAGGCCCACAGTTCTGGTCATTCCTTGCCCCCTCCATCCCAGTCATGCAGCGGTGGTCTGATTGAGCTGACCAGAGCCAGACTCTAGGCCTTCCGAAGAGCCCTGCTCAAAACTCTCCACCATGCTGTTGTAGACATACGTATGGTAATATGCATTTGAGCTCCTATTTTTAGGAACTGCTTTTTTTTTTATCTATACCAGGAATGGAATTGTGATAATTCTGTGTTTAACTTTTTGAGGAACTGTTGTAGAGGATTCCATACCACCTTCACCAATGGATGTTTCTGAGACCATATTATTAAAAAAAATTTTTTTTTTTTGAGATAGGGTCTTGTTAAGTGCTAAACTCTGCAGGCAGGGCTCAAACTTTCAATCCTCCTGCCTCAGCCTCCTCAAATGCTGGAATTACAGGCATGCACCACCATTCCCAGCTGACTACATGACTTTTAAACAGCACTGTATTAGTTACTGCTTCCCTGTATGTTTTTAGCCATTTGTACAAGTCTCTTTCCTGCATTATAAGATCCTGAAAGGTAAGTCTGTGTTACATTTTTCTTTGTCTCATTGCAGATCTCTAGTGCTGTTGTGTGCTAATGTTGTGCTGCTGAGGGTCTTCCCCTTAGAGTTGTGCTGCACCACTTGTTGAAGGACTGAATTTCTTTCCATGCTGATGTCCCACCAACAGTATTCACTAGGCGTCACACACAGGCTCACACTGTAATATTTCTACTCTTCATCCTGATGATCCTTCATCCTAAGGAAGTCAAGGAAGATCCTAGTGGTTATTTGCACCAATAATACCATTGTGTTGCATGTTGGGTGGAGTCAGTGCTTTTCCAGTCTTAGGTACTGTGGCATCAGAACAAACCAACTCACGGACCAAGTCACAGAACATATAAAACAAGAAGCCTGCAAGTAGCTCCTGACCTTTGTCCCCAAGGTCAGATGTCGCAGCTGCCTCCCTCCCTCCAGTCTCACTCTGGAACCCTACTCTTCTTTTCAGTTGGTCTTGAAAATCTCCATCTTTCCTCCCTGAGAAAGAAACGAGGGAGAGTGGAAAATGGTTCGTCAGCATTCCTGGCCCCAACGACTTTGGGCAGGAGACATCTAGCCAGCAGGCTGGCCTTCTGTTTGCTTCTTCAGTGCTTCTCCCTATAGCTTCTGTTCCTCTTGCCGCAGCTTAACAGTTTTTTAAAAAAAGCAGCTACTTAGAATTTTGAGCAAATGTTAATCACCACCAGCAGCCTCAGTAATCTACTTTTAACATTTCTCCTGAGGTGGGCAAGGCTAATTTAGCTTGTCAGGGGAGGTCTGTCTGCTATTAACCTCTCTACCTTTTTGTCTTTCTCAAGTCTAGTTGCTGTAGCAGGGTTTAATTGGATTAGGGTTAGGGTCTCAGATAGTTTCAGATCGGGAACATTTATTAGACAAGACAATGGGAAATGGAAGGTAGGGGTGGGTCATTAATTCGATATCTGGCTCACAGGGGAGAATTCAGCCCAGAATTAGCGACACTTGGGAACACGAGTGCCCCGGTGGGATTGTCTTCAGGTCCTAAACTGCTCATTGCCAAGGAATCTCTAGGAGAGGAGAGTCTACCATTGCCTGATGCTCTTTTTCTTTTCTTTTTTAGGGAGGAGAAAAAGATCTTGGTGGCTTGCAGTAAGATAGAAAAGCACTGTGCTGATGTGAAAAGCAGCAAGAGCCCTCACTGTGGGCAGGTGGTTTAAAGAAAAATTAACAGCCAGCCTTCGTCACAAACTAATTCTGGAGGCTGAAGCATGAGCAGCCCTTGGCCTCAGAGTGCAAAGAAATGGTATTTCAAACCACAGGTCCCTGGAGGATGTGACAGCTCAGGTGCTGAGGACTCTGGAGGAAAGCATGGATGCAGGAGGCAGATGACGATCTGATGGCTTTGAACTGGAAACAAGACATTTCACAGAGAGCAGCATCACACAGCTTGTGTGTGGCGCACCTCCAGAAGCACCATCCCCAGGACACTGGTGGCAGCAGTGGATGTACGTAGCATTGCTGGCTGGGTCCTTCTTCCAGGGGACACTCATCCCCCTCATCCAGAGTTGCCATGGGTACGCCAGGCGTGCACCTAACTCCAGCTTGATCAGCTGCAGCTTTCCATCCCTTTGGTCACGCTGATTGCCCTAGGAGTGGGCACTTGACCCAAACTGGACCACAGAGTGCAAAGCTTGGCCAGGTTTCCTGCTGTGTGGGCCTGGGAAAGAGGCTTGTAGGGCAGAGAGAACAACAGAATGAATGCTGAGAGGGGCCGAGATGAGGGACCAGAGAAAGAGGTTGGAGTTGCTGTTTCCACCTCCCACTGAGGCACCACTAGATCCTTGTCCAGGGGACAATAAACCCCCGTAGTGTTTAAGCCAGGTCAGATTGAGTTTCTGTTGCTTGAAGTCATACGAGTTCTGAACAGTATGCTGGAGGTTAGGGTCAGGGATGTGAAAATACTTTTGTTGGAACATGAGCCCTTGGGAGGCTAAGCATCGTGGAGACAAGAGTAGGAAGGGTTTCTGAGACCCAACCAAGGAAGGAGGTTTGCTGATTTAAGCAGAACCAGGTGACAGGAAGGAACCGTGGGCAGGCAAATAGCCAGCCACCATCCAATACAAGGCTGAGGGTGGTGAGACCTTATTCAGTGGGGTAGGAACTGCACAGTCCTCTCTTTTTACCAAACTCCTTTGGTATTTACCAAAGTAATGATTGTAACAACTCAACAAAGCCCAGCAACCAATTAAAGAGACTTGCATAGTCATTTCTCCACAGAAGGGATATAAATGGCCAATAAGCACAAGAAAAGATATGGATGTCGGTAAGTTACAGGGAAAGAAAAATCAAAATCACAGTGAGATACCATCTCCTAGCCTTTTGGGATGGCCACACACACACACACACACACACACACACACGCACGCACATGTGGGCAAGGATGTGGAGAAATGGAGCAGCTACTGTGAAAATAGTATAGCAGTGCCACAAAAAAATTAAAAATAAAACCATCGTAGGATTCAGCAATTCCCACCCGCAGTCTGGACCCATGCTTTCCTTCTGATGTCACTGTCCTTATGCTTGGCTCTGTAACCGCCCTCATCTGGGACGGGGTACATGCTGATCTTACCACTTCAGGTGCTCCTTCTTCCCCCACCCCCAAATCCCACCTGCTCCGGAAGTTTCCCCATCCTCTTACTGGAAAAGGAGCCCTTTCCTTCGAACTCTCAGTGTTCTGATGGCTCTGCTCATGGCGCCTTGCTCCTAACTGGTTCCGTATTTGTCTTCTCTTTACTGCACAGTGTGCTCATGCAGGCAGAGAGGGAGGGAGTCTTATTTACCCAAAGGTTCCTTCTGGCTGACATCACTGTTTAATATATAAAAATTCAATAATAGTTGAAAAAATGAATATAGGGGAAGCTGACAAGGTTTGTTAAGAAGATATGAGAGATTAGTACAAAATTAAATTTAGGAATTCGCCCCACATGTGTCTATTTTCTCCCACATGCAATTTGGTCTGTGAATGGGAACAAACATCAGGCACTTCTGAGACCATGTTAGTTTCGTCATTTCTGCTCCAAGAATAACCCTGTACCAAGGCCTCTCCATCCCCATACCCTACACACATGTCAGATAATCACGGAGCCTTCTGAGGATCACACCAGGGAAGCCCAGGAAGAGGCTCCCGGCACAGGGCCCTTTTGTAAAGGTCAAATTGTCCTCTACCGGGGTCTGAATTCTTGCGTGGCCAAAATCAAGGGGAAAGTGCTCCAAGGCCGGGCCTTTGGACAGATGATTAGGTCATGAGGGTGGAGCCCTCGTGAATGGGATTAGTGCCCTATAAAACAGGCCCGGGAGCTCCTTTGCCCCCTCTACCATGTGAGGACACAGAAGACTTCCTTGATCTTGGACTCTTCAGTCTCTGAAACTTCGAGAAATAAATTTCTGTTGATTATAAGCCACCCAGTCTACGGTATTTTGTAATAACGGCCTGAATGGATTAAGACATCCCCAGGGGAGGGGCTGGAGACCCTGTGACTAGATGTGGCGTTTTACAGGAGTGATGTGGAGAAAATGACAGGCTTGGCCTTCAGTTTGGAGCTCCAAGGAAAGGAAGGAAGGAAAGGGAGGCCTGCAGCCTTCAGCGTCAGGACAACATCTACTGAGCACTTATTTCATGCCAGACATTCAGCTGAAACCTGCACGCTTAGTGGATGCAAGTTGCCTGTGACTACCGAGAACTTAAACACAGCTAGTGCAATGCAAGAACTGAATTCTAAATTTAATTTAAATTTTAGAACAGATACCCTCTACTCAGTTATTAGAGAATATTTAAAAACATGTGGAACTCACTTGGGTATGTGGATTTACTTCTTAACTGTAAATCTTATGAAATCTAAATACAAGGCAAGCTGGGCAAGGTGGTGCATTACTATAATTTCACTGGTTTAAGGGAGGCTGAGGCAGGAGGATTATCATGCGTTCAAGGCCAACACGGATTACATAGTGAGTTCAAGGCCAACCTGGACTATAAAGTGAGACCCCGTCCCCAAAACCAAAACGAAACAAGCAAACAAACAAAACCAAAAATAAATATGAGGCAAATAGAGGCAAATATTTCTTTTCTTTTTTTTGTTTTTTTAGAACAATAAGCATTTATTTGTGCTATGAGTCCATGGGTTGGCTGGATGGGTCAGCCAGCTAGGGCTTCACTCGGGAGTCCATGGTCAGCTGCAGGGCTGGTACAAGGGACCAGTGGCTTTGCTGATGTGAGTTGGGCTTTGGCTGGGACAACTGGGTAGATCCGCCATGTGTCTCATCCTGCAGCCACCAGCCCAGAATTGTCCCCATGGCGGAGGCAAAGGGACAGGAGAGCAGGGACATGTTATTGCCCCATTAGCAAAGCAAGCCATGGAGCCCAATCAAGGCAAATATTTCTGATGAGAATTTAGCATCTGAGTGGCTTGGACTACATTTCTACTGGACAGTACTATGTGTGATGCTCAACACTTTAACATTATCTCATTTCATCCCAGCTACAACTCTACGAAGAACATATCCCTACTTTCACCACCTTTTTACAGAGATGGCTCAGAGAGGTTTAGTAACTTATTGAAAGTTGCACAGCCTAGTGGTGAGCTAGGAATGATGCAGCAGTGGTCTGATTGCAGAGTTAGTAGTCATAGCACATGAATTACTCTTGGGTTGATGCCTGAGCATACCGCCTCTGCTGGAACCAGAAAGGGTATCAGAACCACACTCTACATTTTTGGTAGTATTTTAAAAGGAGCTATTCATGCAGCATTGGCTCATTAACAGAACTGGAAAGTGTTATAAATATACCATGATTCTTGTACCTCTGCTTTGGCATGTCTTCATGTTTTAGTATCCTGGGAGTCTCAAAAAATGGAAGACCAAGGCCAGAGGCTTCCGAGAGGGCCTGAGATCATAGTCAGTCACTTTCCCAGCTGCCCCTGGTGCTGCCTTGGATGGGTCTTTGCCCACAGTGTGAGGGGTGATCCAGGAATTGGATCAGACAGGGCTGATGCAACAGGGCCTCTGAAGGCTGGGAGCAAGGCCACACTGCCACTTTGTGTGCCAGGCTGGTACCGTTGATAAGTGGTCCAGAGGAACACAGCTCGACGCTGTGGTAGGAGGGGAAGGGGAATGACCTAGTTACTTTTTTCTTTCTGCTGAGACAAAGTACCTGACACCCAGAGTTAAAGGAGGAAAGGCTTATTTGGCTCACTGTTTGTAGAGGTTTCAGTCCATGATGGGCAGGGTCCTGGGCAGGGTGGCGTGGAAGATAGGCATTGCAGAAGCGAAGTAGTTCATGGCAGGCAGAAGGTAGCAAAGCAAGCAAAAGACAAACAAGCCTTTCTTCCCTTATATTGTATCCAGGCTATTGGGATTAGGGTGGGACCAAACTAATCAGTGGACTGATTTAGTAATCACACACCCTTAATCCTAGCACCCTCACTCCTAGCACTGCACCACGAATCAATCACACACTATTTATTTATTTATTTATTTATTTGGTACTGGGGATCAAACTCAGGACCTTGCACTTGCCAGGCAGGCACGGAGTCACTGAGCTACATCCCCAGCCCAACTACACACTTTAGATCCAGCCACCTCTGAAAAAGCCCCCTCCTATGGCCACATGAGGCTTTGAGGGGACATCGGGACACAGTCATAACAGAGGATAGGGAGACACACTTGATACTTCCCAGGTCACAGTTTTCTAGTGGGCTGCTGGGGAGCTAGGAAAGTAGTTGCTGCATCCTCTGGCCTCTGTTGCCCACTAAAAATCCCAACACGGTAGCATCTTGCCCTGAAGAACTCGCTCCAGGGCCGCCCCTCCTTGAACAGTTGGAGCAAAGCAGACTTTGAGGGAGCTCTGGTTCCACGAGGGAAGGGCTGGCTGACAGGGAAGGGAACCAAGCCAGCACCAAAGTGTTGAAGTCCAGTCCTGTCCACCTGCCAGTTTTGCCTGGAGCTACTCTGAGCCCAGCTTGGGCTGGTGGGGTGAAGTGGACTGGCTGTGTCAACTGATCCAGTATTTAATCAAATAATGAATTAAATATGATTCATGGAAATATTAAAATCAGAAGTCACAACTGTGCAAAATAATGTGAAATGGCTGGCTTCACCTCTGCTAAGATGGGGTAGCTTTAACCCAGGCTGATAGGCATCAAACATGCCAAGGTCACAGATGTCACTGTTAAGGCCCGAGATGCTCTAACCTGTGGACATCAATACTGGTGAGATGACAGAGCTCGGGACAGCGGAGGATAGCCCAATCCACTAGGATCTGTTCTGAGTTCTTCCAATGTGTTTTCTTATTAGTTACATCTAAGGGATGCATTTGCAGGGCTGAGCATGGGTGGGCATCTGGAACAAAGGGGCTGAGATGTTATTCTCACCCAGAAAGCTGATAGCGCTGTGCTGTCCCTTCCGGGTGCTGTTATGAAAACCTCCTGCACTTAGATTTCACCGCAAATGAGTGCCTCTTCTAAACTGTACAATAATAAACAACAACAAAAAATATAAACTAAAACATCTCTAGGAAAGTGACTTCTGGCAGTTCACACCCTACTGTGAAATAGACCAGCCTGTCTTCCTTTCTCCTGGCGCCTTTTAAAGAACACGGACAGCAAGATGTTTTCAAGGGGTAGTGGAAGGAGGCAAACGTTTATTATTCATAACCTTTATCTTCCAGGGAACACCCAGGGGGAAAGCCTTGGGTGAGATGTGAATCAGGGATGGTGAGGGTCCAGATTTGAGTAGAAGGGACATTGCACTCTACAAGGAAGCGGGAGGGCTCTAGAGACGAGTTTGTTCCTTTAGAAATTCCACCTGGGAGCAGCATAGCCTGCAGTCTCTTCATTTGAAAATAGAACTCCACATATCTGGGTGAGTTCAGCAGGGGCTAGGAACACTTTTCAGCTTCTTGCTGGCTTGAGGGCTACTCTTATCTAGCCTTTGCCCAAGAGGCCTTATGCATAATTGTAGCCTTTCTGCCGGAAAAGCAGGACAGCTGCTGCTAATTTAATTACATCCAATTTGGGTGGCATTCATTGAGCCCTATGTGTAAGGCACCTTCCTAACAATGTCCCAGACCCCACCCCCATACCCCCAACACTCACCACCCACTTCCCCCTACAACAAATCTGACCAGAGGATTCCCAGGCTGGCAGGGAAGCCTCCAGGTGGCCCGGGGAGGGAGGGCAGCAAAGCCAGCTGCTCTGACATTTTCTCTTCTCCCTATCCGGTTATGAGGCTGACACTCCAAGTTGCTAGCTACAGGGCTGCTTAGGAGGCAGACAAGGGTGCAGGAAGGCATCGCAAGCACCGCAAGCACCGTCCAAAAGGGGAAGAGGGGCAGGCAGACAAAGAATTCTGCTGTAATTCTTACTTTTATTTTCCGGTTTCCAGAGCACCAGCCTTGAGAACTGCCTGCTTCCTTCCATGCTCTGGCGCACGCAAGGCACACAGAAAATGGGGAGGCAAGAAATCACTTTAGTTTTAAGGCTCCAGCACCCAGCCGAATCAGCTCCGACATCAGGATCCTGGATGGTGGATCCAGGGCCTGCTGAGGAAGCTGAGCCCTCCCAAATGCTTTTCCGGTTTCCTTCTTCTGAGCATACCCTTTGCATCTGGGGTGTCCCATGGATTTAGTAGATGGTTGGGGTCCAGGGAGGAGAGGAGCAGAGTGGGGAGCCACGGAAGCTCTGGAGGCAGAAGCACCTGGGCTTCCTAGGGTGGAAAAATGCTACTGTAAAAATGGCTCCAGAGAAGAGTCTGGAGGCAGTGCGGGGTGGGGGGTGGGGGAACTTACACTTCCTGTTGGAAAAAAATGAAAAGTATTTACTTCAGCTGCGAAGAAGACATTTCCCTGAAAAAGGGGATCAGCCCTAAAGCAACCTCCCCAACACAGCCAGTGGTGGAACAGAGCAGATGACCTCAGGCCGACTACCAACTACCAGATGCAGGCCAGGGAGAAGGCAGAAAGAAGCCAGGCAAATTGTGCTGGTTCCACAGCTAGCAGCAAGGCCCAGGCTATGGGGTGCACAACTGGTTAATGAATAAAAATGCCAAAATTGGATATTAACAGCAATTAGTTTCTGTACAAGCACCGGGGAAAAGCGCTGCCGAAAACCCCATTGGACCTTAAACTGAAGCAATGTGAAATTAAACCTGTGTCTCAATTAAATGGGAATAAACATTGCCACTTCAGTCTGTGCAGGAGTGAGAGGGCTGGGGGAGGCCCTGTGAAGCCAGCTTCGGGGCCACGGCCAGGGTAGCAGCTTCCCATCCTGACCTGTGACCTCTCCGGGCCCTGCGGTACACCCGTGACCTTGAGCCAGGGCTGTGAAGGTTATTTCAGGGTACTGGTCTGCTACTCCCGTGCTGCACCTTGGGGACCCAACAAAGGAGGAAGCGGAAGAGATTCTCTTCTTTATAAAGGGACCGGTTCTGGTCATAGGTTTGGGAGGACTGGGCCTTCAGCTGCTGCCTTCACCGCGGAGTGTGTGGTTTGCCGTCCGGACTGAAGATGTCTGTTATTTTAGTTTTTTTAGAGAGCGAGGTGGGAGTGGGGAAGGAGGGTATTTGGGGACGCGAGTTTCTGCCCCCAGGCCTGGGTCAGACGCCCGCGCCTGGGCCGAGTCGCGCGGAGAATGGAGGACAGAGGAGACCGGGGTGTGCGGCAGCTGTAGAAGGGAGTGGGGGACGCTCGGAGGCGCCGTCTCCCCTAGGGCTTTCCTTCTGCCGGCGGGAGGTCAAGAAAGTGACCGCGAAGTGGCTTTTCCAGTGGGGTCCTCGCCCACCCCCACCCTTCACAGTGTCCCCTTTCAGGCTTGACCCGAGGGCCCCTTTTTGTCACGTTCTGACCCCTCTCGGGGGAAGGTTTCCGGGGGGCGGGATGCGGGGATGGAGGTCGCAGGTCCCAGAAAGAGACCCGGGGAGGACTGGACGGGCGAGTGCGCGGCACCCAGGCCGAGGCCTGCCTCGGGAAGCGCTGGGGGCGGCGAGGGCGGACGTTTCCTTCTGCCCAGGCCTCCGGTGTGACTCGGCCCATTTTCCCCGAGCTGAGGATGAGCCCGCCCCAGCCGCCTCCCACCCTATCCTACCTCTAACGTAGGTCTCGCGGCAAAGGAGAACACGCGGGCGCCCCGGGCGCCGTCCCTCCTGCTGGTGGTCCCTGCGTCCCTCGCGCCTTAGGATTTTGGCTTTGGGTGCAAACCGGAACCGGACTGAACCGATCCCGCGTTTATGCGCACCAAGCCTCAGTCCACAGCCTTGGGAAATGTAGGTGACCCCAATCTCGGGGAAGGAGCCCTAAGTGTGCGTGATTCCGGAAAGAAAATCAAAATGGCGAAAAGGGGAGCAGAGTAGGGAAACCAGCGGCCGTTTATCTTCGCCTTGCTACGTGTGGATGTCTGGGTGCATGAAGGGGAAAAAGAGAGCCTCGTGCATGATGGAAAGCGGGTCCCCAGGCCGCCTGGGCGACAGCTTATGGCCCACACCTTTGCGGATCTGCACACTGCCACTCCGGACGCCTTGAAAACATGACACAAGCAGCAAAACCAAGTTGTATTGCCTGTTAGGTCTCAGTATTTTGCGCTATGTATGCTCAAGCAACAAACAGATTGCATTAGAATTGAAAATGACCTGCACCCCCACTTTCATTCTGAGAGCAAAAGTCCTTTGGGATGCTTCCCGGAGGTTTATTTGGGGGCTTCTGCTGGTGGCCCAGGCCCTCATTTCAGGGCAGCGTTTACATTGCAAGACAAAAGAAGAATCAGAAAGTGAAAAGGTGAAGGTATTGAGAGTTGCTCACACTTCCTTTCCGACCTGGAACATTCTTTGCTCTCAGTAAAACCGGCTGCCCCACTCCCATCTGCTACCTAAATTTGGTGCTTCAAGATCTCAAGGCCTCCCCCAGAAGCCAGGGCCACACAAAGCCACATTGCATTGCCACCACCAAATCCATCTGAGGTCCTTCTTCTTTTTTTAGGTCTACCTTTGAAATGTCATTAAGTATTAAGTGTTTTTAAAAAATCAAATTGAGTAAGACTTGGCCAAAATAACCAACGAAAGAATTGTAGATGGGACTTAGAAGCGAAAAAAAATCTTTATTAGATATCATCATTCTCATTGCTATTGACATCCTCATCGGTGTGAATCAGCCGGCCAAGCCTCAACATACACTCACACACACCCAACTCCTCAGTCAGCCCATATTGACTCATGGGGTACCAAAGCCACCCACAGAGCCAGTGAGGAAGGGAGGCTCCATCTGTCCCAGGGAAAAAGCTTTGCAGCTGCCTCCAGAGGAAAAACTGTGTGCTAAGGTTGGAATGGGGGGTGGGCATTATGTAAGTTCAATAGTGGGAAAGAGAAAATTTCCCTGTGGAGACTGGATGGATGGGCTTTGTGTGTGTGTGTCTGTGCGTGCGCGCGTGTCCGGTTATCTTCCTGTCAATATGCACCATGGCTATGGCTCTATGGGAAAATGTGGGTATACACCTGCGCAGGGCTCACCTCTCCCCCAAATGTCAATTTCTCCAATTAAAGTTCCCAGCTGGGTCACAGAAGCCCCTCCCCCTTAGGTAACAAAATAACTTAGGCTTTAGCTTTGCCTCTGATAAAGGGCCAACTTCCCCTCCTCTCTGAAACAACATCTGGGTTGTCTGGGGCAGGGGAGAAGATTAGCAATTTTCCCTTTGGTAGAGTCTATCCAAAATGCTGGTCGAAGTTACCTTGAGAAACAGGTGGTCACACCACCACAGTGGGTGGTGTACCAGAACCCAGGGGCCTTCCCGCTGTACTTGGCCAGCAAACCAAGTCAATCCTGTCCTACGTTTTCTGAAGAACATATTCCTATGCCCCTTCACTTTAGCCTTAGGGTGCGATCTGGAAGGCTCAAATAGGGAGGTAGAAGAAAAGATGATGCTGAGAAAGAAACAACTTCAAAGAGCAGAATCCTCGGGCTCTTTGCATAATTATTACTGGGCATAAATAGGCCCTGAATTTAGAGGAATGGAAGCAGATCTGGTTGACCTGGGCTAATATTTCATTTGGTCAACGCAAAAGGGGCCTTGAAATTACACAATGGGTGGAGAGGGCCATTAAAGTTCCACACAGCAACATTATATAATGAGACCTGGTGGACACAGGCAAACGCTCTTATCACTGCACGCAGACCTGGCAAACCCACAGCATTCCCTGGAACAAGAGTTTATGTAAGTAACAGGTACAAAAATTCTCGCCTGCCAGGGCAGACAGGCCTTACCCATCGTGCCTGCTGGGGAAGCTCTCGGGGAGAAGCAGGTCAGGTTTCCACCTAAAAGGGTACTCACTTGGTGGGGGGCACCGGGAGATTGTACCCCAGGGCACATCAGTGAGGGGACAGCAATGTCTGAAGGAATTTCAGGGAGGATTACGGAGTAGGGACTCGCTAATGCAGGCATTTGTGGGTGAGGGGTTTGGGCATTAGAGGCTTCGGCCAGCTTTCTCCATGATTGTGGTGGGGGCAGGGGATGCACCCCCAGGAAAGAACAGCACCCTAGCCGCTCTCCTCATTCAGAAAGGGCAGAAGGCACCTACGATCAGGTGGGCTCTGGTGTCAAGGGACGCACATGCTGGAGCCAATGGCTGCTATCTCTTGGGACCACCCTTGCTAAGGCTTGGGTGAGAGCAGCTCTCCCTCCCTGTCCTAGTGCCAAGCTCACCTTCCGGGACTCAGGGGAAGCACAGCAGCCGCAGTTGCATGATGCACACTGCAGCCTTCTCTCTGCAGGGGCGAGTTTCTTAGGCCCAGAGAAGGTTCTGAAGGAACTTAGGTAGGGTGCGGCACACTTAGTCTCCGCCTGTCTGACTCCAAGCACTCCCTTAGGAGGGCAGAAAGGAAGAAGCTAAGATGTAATAACTGCACCATGAGGGGCACATAGCAGGCACTCAGGGAATACCTGCGATGGAAAGAGGCCAGGAGGGGTCTGACCCTGGGTGTCATTGAACACTAGTTTATTTACTGGACTAGACGGAGGCTTTGGAGAGAAGACCCTCAGTGAGCTTCTGCAGACACTCATTTAGGTCTTGATTACCATTATCAGGAATCAAATTAAACTCCTAGGTATCCGTTGTGGCCTTGCCTTGCCTGGACAGGCCTTGGCCATGCTGGGAGGGGGGGTGGCTGAAGCAGGCTTCCTGAGTCTTGGCCTCCTTTGCCTGCCCTTCCCTTTACTGTGGGGATCTGCCCCTCCTCCATTTTCTCCACCTGGAAATTAATGAGTTCAGGTCTAGCAACATCCGCTGCAGCTT
Organism: Heterocephalus glaber; assembly: GCF_000247695.1. The sequence continues at coordinate 23,865,819 of NW_004624758.1, forward strand.
GGCCGTTCACTCTGGGCTGGGGCTGGGATGGGACTGCGACATGAGTTTACAGAACCAGCTGCTGCCCAGGGCTGTGATAGGAGCAAAGCCTGATTTGGGCAGCAGGGTCCTCAGGATGAGGGGAGCTTAACCCTTTCCATGCCCTGACAGCCTCTTTCAAAACAGCCTTTCCTCAGACCCCCATCTGTACAGTGCTGTCTTTCCTTCTGTTCACATTTTTAAAGGAATGCATCCCTCCTTTCAGCAGGCGTGGGTTACTGCGCCTCACCGCCTTTGCTCTGCAGCGCCTGGATATCTGCCTGAAGCTGCAGGAACAGCCGCAGGGAGGGCAGGAGGGAGGGCTCTTGGAGCCCTGGCTGGGCTTTCAGCCCTGATGCAGCTTCTGAAGCGGCCAGGAGCTTATTCCTTCTTGTCTGCAGAGCCCAGTGAGTTCCTCAGGATTGTCAGTTACCCAAGCTCTGCAGTCAAGGGTGACAAACAGCCCCCCTCGGCGTCCAAATGCTCACCCTACCCCCGCCCCAAACCTCAAGCAGAACGCAATCTACGCACAGCCCAGGCCCTGGGGCAGTCTGCCAGTCTCCTGAATGCCACATTTTTTTTTTTTTTAATCCAAAAGGCAAACTAAAGGCTAAATCCAGAACAAAAACATAGCCACGGAGGAAGTGGTCCATCCACGTCCTAGGCAGGGGAGCTCAGAGAGAAGCAGCACAGCGGCCCTTGGCAAAAGAGCCCCCCCCCCCCCCCGCCCCGCACTAGCACAAGTCTGTTTCGGTCACCGATCACTTCTGCCTCCCTCCGGGAGTCTCTTCGCATCTCCAAACCCTTCTCGTCTCGGGCCGCACACCTCCCCACCCCGAGGGCGAGGGCGAGGGCGAGGGCGAGGGCGCAGGTCCGGGTCTGGTGCGGGCCACAGGGCGGGCTAGCCCAGCCGGCTCCGCGGCTCCTTCCTTCCTCGGCGGGCCGCGCCGCGCGGACCCGAGGTGCTCAGCCAGCCCCATTCTTGGCATTCACCGCGTGCCTTAATTGTATGGACATTTAAATCAAGGTCCGCTGTGAACACGGAGAGAGAGGCCTTTCTCCTGAGGAAGGAAGGAGATGAAAGAAAGGGAGGGCGGGGAGAGGTGGAAGGAGCGAAAGGGAAAGAGCAATAAAAGCGGCGCGAGTGCGTGCGCGCCGACCGCGGAGGGTGGGGGCGGGGAGCGCCGGACCGCAGCCCCCCCCCCCCGCAGCTCCCCAGTCGCGCAGACAATGAGATAACGGCGACGTCTTCCGAAGGCTCTTTGTTCGCCCGCATCCAGGCCTTTTCCTGCAAAGCGGAGGGGTGGAGGGCAGGGGTGTGGGTGCCAGTGGGAGCCGGAGGGGCGCCTCCCCCGTGTTAATTACCCCAGCTCCCTTCGCCCTCTCCCCGCGCGACACCTCCTCTGCCTGCAGCTCTAGACAATGAAAAACCAACATCCACCCCACCTCTTCCCAGCGCTGCGAGCCTTGCCCACCCACTTCGGCTTGGATCGGGACCCTGAGGGAGGTCAGGAGGGAGAAGGGCAGAGCCGAGGAGCAGGATGGCAGCAGGGGGCCCGCAGCGGCTGCCGAGCAGGGCGCGGGCCGCCGCCTGTACCTGGATGGCCGGGTCCAAGCGCACCCCGGCCGGGCGTGCCGCAGGGGCGAGCTCTGGGTCCGGGCCGGGATCTGGGGAATTGGCCTCCCGGAACTCTCCGGATCCAGTCCTGTCGCTCAGGTCCCAAGTGGTAGAGAGAAAAAGGAAAAGAGGGAGAAAAAAAAAACCCCATAAGAGCGAGGCCCATCTGGCTCCTCGTCAGCTTTGTCAAGTCTTGCATACGCTAAAATGCTAATGACCTAGATAGCTCATGCAAAATGTAGCAGGGAGGGAGCGAGCGAGGGAGGTGGGAGGGAGGAAGAGAGAGATGAAGGGGGGCCGAGGGAGACGGAGCGGGAGGGAGAGGAAGAGGGAGGGGGAGGGGAGAGAGGCAGGGTGAGGGGAGAGAGGCGCCCCACAGTCTCCCACCCCACCCTTGCTGCCGGTGGGCTGTACGCGGCAAAAGGTGGGCGTAGATTTAAAAGGTCACCGGTATATAATGAGGCTGGACCCAGAGTCAAAAAGAGGGAGCAGAGGAGAGCCCCCAGAGCCAAAGGGACAATAAGACATTCTTTGAACCCCCCTTCGTCCTCTCCCTCCTCTACCTCCCCACTTTGTTTACACACAAATCCTGTCGCCTCGTTTTGCGCGGATATGGGCCTGTCAGTTTCTCCTGGACCCCCGGATTCTTATTCCTGGCAAGACGCATCCCCTCCTGGGTCGCCACCCTCCTCCAGCTGGCCCATCCCACTTCCCTCCACCTCGCCCACCCATCTCCTGAGCTCGGCAAGGCAGCATCCGGCTGCTTCTCTTTTTTTAAGCCTTCTGGTCCCCACTCCCCTGTCCCCTACCCGCATCTGAAGGCGAGGCAGGGGGACAGGAAAGCCGAGTTAGCGCCACCCGGATCTCCCTCGATTCATCTATTCCCGGAAAAAAACAAAACAACAAAAACCCCAACCCCATCCCTAAGCCTGGCCCTTAAAGCTATGTCAAAAAGATCAGTAAAATTCATCCTGAATACCCTGAGAGGTCTGCGCGCAGGGCGGGCGTCGCTGGGCAGCGGAGATCGCTCGTGTCCGTGTCCGGAGCCAGCGCTCCAGCGCGTTCCTTCTCTCCCGAGAGCCCACGCTGCTTTGTTCCGGCGTCCACCCAAGGTCTTCATCTATTTGTCCTCCTTTTTTAAGAGACTGTTTGCAGTTCGCAGCATCTCAGCCAGCCCCACCAAAGGCGGTAGATCTACTGGAATAAAAGGGATGGAGATAACATACATGCAGATGGACGAGGGAGGGATGCGGAGGCACAGAGCCCGCATCCAGGAAGCGGCGCTGGGGCCGAGCCCAAATCGCTTCGTAACCCGGGGAAGGCGAGCAGGCGCTGGTGGCCGCCCCACCTGGCAGGAGGAAATGATAACCAGGAGAAGGGGTATCATGGTGATGATCATGATTTAAAAAAAAAAATCCGAATCTCCCTGCTCTGGTGAACCAGAGCATGCGTGCAGCGGGAACTGGGGGAAGGATGTGAGCGCAGAAAGCAAAGGTTGTGGACGCAGCGCTCTCAGATGATAATAACGCGCAGCGAAGTTGCGGTGCAGCCTGGAAATCCAGCCCTGCGCGTGAACTCGCGTCGAGTGCGGATTGCAGGGGATGGGGGAGGAGGGCGAGGAGGAGGGCGGGGAGGGGGGTGAGCGAGGGAGGCAGAAAGGGACGGAGAATTTGGAGCCTTTTCCCCATGTACCCTTACCAAGCCCCGATCTCGTTCCTAGTCCTCGCTGGGTGAGGTCGATCTCCCTTTTTTAAAAGAAAATTATTATTCCTTTAACGGATTATTCGGCTGAGAGGAGCCACATCTGCTGACGGTTCCGAAACAAGAGGATTAGGACGTGGAGAGCCCAGCCCGCAGCCCCCACCCCCTCTGCACCAGCGCACGTCATTCCCGCGGCCCCCGGGCACCTCCCTCTCTCTCCTTGGCGAACAGGAGGGCTGTGCCAAGGAAAATGCGGATTTGGGGAAAGTGAGAAATGGGAGCGCTCGGAAGAGCGGGAAAGCCAAGGCCGGAGGTGGCGATTCGCACCCCCTCGCACGCGCTTCCGTTTATCAGCCTCCATCCAGCGAGCAGGGGGCACCTGGCCCGCGCGCGCCCCCACGCGCCGCATCCGCAGGGCTCGGCGCGCGCCAGCCGCCCCCTGCACGCCGCTCTGGCGGCCTCGGTCCCGGGCAGGGTCCTCCGGGCAGCTCGGAGCGTCAAGTCGACACCTGTCTCCATCGCCCCTCCTCGGTCCGCATCCCCTTCCTCCTCTGCCCCAGGGGCCGTGGCTCTCGCGCTACGGCGCACGGAGAAGGGGGTTCCCAGGCAGCCGCACGCGGCCTGCCCCTCGCCCCAGGGCGCAGCCGAGGTGGGTGCGGGTGGGTTTGGGGGGCTGCGGCAGATTTCGTTGACATCACTGCGGAGAGCGCTCGGCTGCTGGGACGCTGCGGCGACCCGAGCGCGTGGGCAGCCTCCCCCACCCGCCCCGGGCTGGCGTCTGGGCGGGACCGCGGCGGGGGCGGAGAGAAAGGTGTGGGGGGAGAGGCAGGCTCACCCCCCACGTCAAGGTGAACGTGAAGGAGAGCGGGCGCGCGTACCCGCGCCTCTGGCTGCGCGCCCCGCCCCTCCTCGCGCCCTCCCGCCCGCGCGCGCCCGCCGGGGCCAGATGGAAGTCGGAGATTAGAGGCGCAGAAGTGCGTCTCCCCGTCGGGCCACCAGTCCGCCGAGTTGCGGACACACTTCGGGGTGGCGCCTTTTGGGGTGGAGGTTGTGCGGGTGTTTGGGTGTCTTTTTCCGAGCGCTTTAGGGAAAGGACTCAATCTGCTCCAAAGAGCAAAAACCCAGAGACCAGCACCCCCTGACTCCCCCTCCAGGAAACCCCAGCACATGGGCGGAGAGGTCCTCGCGGTCCCTCCAAAGGGCCGGGCTGTTTAAGCATACACAGGGCCCATCTGCTTTCTCTACTCTACTCTGGCTTTTCTTTCTTTTTTTGATGACTTAAAATCCCAAGTGTTTCTTGGGCAGCTCTGGATTCAGGACAGAAAGAGATGCGAGAACAGGCCCTGGCAGCCCAAAGCGGCCCTCTAGAACTCGCGCATCCCGAGTGCGCGGCTGGAGGGTCGTGGCGGCTGCAGAGGCGCCGGCCAGGGGAATGGGCCCGACGGGCGGTGGCCCGGGCGCTGCCCTTCTCGCTTCGAGGCCACTTCAGCTCTACTCCTTTATTGGGTGTCTGCCCCAAGGAAGAATAGCGAGCTCAACACCTCTCGGTTTGCTTCAACACTGCACCGCTAGACCTCTTTCTAGCTTAGAAAATCAGCAGTTTTTGTAAATTTCATGAAGTGGAAAACTGTATGGGGCGGGAGTATAAAAGATCCGTGCACTAGATTTTTAATATAAGGCTGCAGCTAGTTGAAAAGAACCGTCTCTCTGGAGGAAAATTTAGCCATTCTAATAACGTTCCCCTTCGACTAAAATACTTCTCTGGTGGAAAAACTCTGTCGGTGATTGCTTGCCTCAAGACCGCCACCATTTTGGTCAGCGTTTTAGCTCCAGGACTGGTTTCCACTCACTGAGAATTCCTTCAGCAGGTAGTTTCGGACGCCCTGCTACCTGGAAGGACGGGGCTGTGACAGGAGTTTCCGTTGGTCTCCACTGAAGGACAGAGAGGGACGCAGAGGCTGTTGCGCTCTGCTCGGCTTCCCTGGCAGGCCTGGTTTTGTTCAGCTAGAAAACGGTCTCAACGCGGTCGGTCCCTCCAACGCCGTCCCTGCAATGCAGGATCCGCGCGCTCTCATCTTGCGGCATGGGGGGAGGGGAGCAGAGCGATGGTTTTGTAACAGGCACCGCAGGCCTGAGTGGGAACGCCTTAAATGATGAGCCCCGGGTTAAAAAAGAAAAGGGGAGAGGGGGGAAAAAGCAGCTGATGCTGAATTAATAGTTAGCGCATACCCCTGGGGCTTTCTCCAACCAGGGAGTCAGGAGTCCTTTCCCTTCCCCCAGCCCCAGATCTCCTGTCTGTTTTTAACCCGTCTGATCGGATGCTGCCGGGACGTTTGTGATGGCTTCTTAAAACCTAACCCCTTGGGCTTAAGAGTGTATGCTCCCGATCAAACTCACCCCAAATACTAACACGCTAAGAAATTACATTGTAAAACCTCCCCAAATCCGATTGACTGGGCTGTTTGGGGCCCATATGGCTGGACAGCTGTACTGCTCCACTAAAAAGACCATTGCCCCTCGGATGGGATAAAGCGGGCCTTCCCCAGAGAGCTCAGACATGACCTAAGTATTAGCTTAGCCTGGGGTGAAGACTGAGTTAAATCTCTGTTCTTGGAGGTTAAAATAAAGACAACAACAAAAATCAAAAGAGGTACCCTTCTGAATTCATCGTAAATTGCATGCCACCTGCTGGTCTGGCCAAAGGGAGGTAGGAAGACCACAAGCAAGACTTGAGTTAGGCAAGCCGAAGAGACAAGAGATGGGAAAGAAATACATTATTTGCCAGCGTACCATGTGTCGGTGACATTTGTGGCTCCCTGTTTAGAGAAGCAGGGCTCTGACCCTGGCCAACGCTCCAGTGTTAACGGTAAAGAATAGCCATCGGAGTCCAATTTCCATGGTGAGAAGATGAAACTGTGCTTTAAAAAGGAAAGCCTATTATGAAATGCAGTCGGATTTAATTTTTAATATGATGGCGGATCCTCTAACACATTCTTTGCTGGTGTTTGCATTCAGGAGAAGTGGTTCCTCCTGTGGCAGAAATCAAAATAACATTCTGCAGGTCGTCTAAGCGGCCTCCTTGTTCTAAAGGTGTCCTGAAATAGAATATTCTATCACCTTCCAGTTGCAAAATACAAAACTCCATTCGGAGTGAAATATTCAGGCAAATAAGAACCAGCCTTGTTCTTATCGGTGTGTACACGTACTTGCTTGCTCTCGAGGCCTTCACAAAAATGTTTTAAAATTAAGAGGGAGAGATAGAAATAATAGAGGTGGGGGTGGTGGTGGGTGGAGGGCTCCTGTATCAGTCAATCTGGACGGTGAAAATACTGGTCAGATACACTAGCTCTTTCGTCCAAAGTCAGTAACACTGTTTTAGAAAATTATTTCAATAGTGGAACTACCTCCTTTGAAAGCTTTATATGAATTCTGCAGACGCAGAAGTGTTTCTGTGAACCTCAGTTCGGTTCACATCTTTCGAAATAACTGCAGAGAGTGCTGCAGTGATTGTGTTTTTCCAAAAAATGAATCAGATGATTTGGGAGGTGTTACTTGGACTGCGTAGCTAAGGATGGAGTCAGGGCACAGCTCGGTCTCTCTCCCTGATTCCTCGTAAACAAGGGGAAGCAAGGCCCAGTGAGAGGAAAGCCTGGTTTCCAGGCACCATGGAGGTGGTCTGTAGCAAATTCAGAAGGAAAGTTAAGAGCAAACCTAGGTGTCTCTTCCTTTCTTGCTGTATATTTTTTTTCTCAGATCCTGTTTGAGCTTTAAAAGTTTTCTTCTGACTTTGGCAAATAAAAAAAATAGCCTAAGGTAACTTTATTTTTCACAATAATTTGTGACATATTTAAAAATAACTAGAGGAGTCCAAAGGTTCTTGACACATAGAAATAATAAAATTTTGAGGACATGGAAATGTTAATTACCCTGGTGTGATCGTTGGATATTGTATACATGTATTAGAGCATCATACTGTATCCCATAAATATATAAAATTTTTATGTGTCAAATAAAAATAAAAATATATACTGAAGGGAAAAAAGAAACAGAAAAAGAAATGGAAAAAAATGGCTTACCCTATTAAGTTCACCTGGAGTTTAGGTCGGATTGAATTTTGAAATTCAAATTTCTGTTTAAATTTCTCTAGTTGCAGCAGCATTTCAGAGTGTTATTAGGAAAACATACCCAGCTAGCCTACTGTGGGCTCAGGGGCTTAAGAAGAGAGCTGCAACAAAGTGTGGAGCCTTTGACCAAGTGAATTAAGTGCCACAATAAGTCCTGAAAATAATCGCATTCAAGCTAGTGCAGGGGTTTGGGGGAAGGACCCCGACCCTTAGCATCCTTTCTGTAGTCATTTTGGGAGAAGGATGAGGCACATGGCTAGGGTCTCTGATACTAATTCAGCTTATTGGGTGGCAGTTACCAAGTCAATTTGTTCTGCTTCTGTGTTATTTAATAAATTATTCATATTGTGCAAAAAAAGGAATCTTTAAAAAAAGCCAAAAGAAAAACAAACTGTGGCATGGTATAGGACACTTGTATGACCTTGGCCAAGGAAAGCCCTTTCCTTCTTGATTTGTACCTTCTTCTTTAACATGATTCAATGATTTCTAAAATCCTATTTCCATACGAAGAGTGATTCTGCTGTTTTTTTTTTTTTTTTAAAGAATCCACATGATCTTGAATCAGGAAGATACTGTCTCCCTTTACAAATCTATCTGGCAGATACTTCTCAAGGCCTGAAAAGTTAACCAGAGAACCTTAGTGGAACGTAGCGTTTGTGTGTATGTAAATGGCATTCATCTGGAAGTATGATCCTCTTTATTTTTTATTACTCTGTGGGTCAGGAACTGGTGCCTTTAGCAGGCGAAAAGCATCTTCCTGTTCCTCCTAGGATGCTGTAGCACAGCACAGCCGCTGCCTCCTGTGTCTACACATAAGCAGATTCAACCTGAGCAGATAGCAGATTTACAAGGCCCCCTCCCACCCTGACCTAGATTGCGGATGAAGGCTAATGATTCATTTGCAATGCTTATAATGGGCGTCCACTGCAGGCCTCCCCTCCCCCTCATGTTCTGAAAGCAACCCGGTACCTTTACCATCTGATATTACAGCAAGTAAATATTTCTGTTCACTTGCTACATAGGGCATGAGGCTATTTCCTAATGAATTATCTGCCCCGGGGAGAAGAGCTATAACTCACCAGTGCTTCAGGCAGTTTTTAGCATGTGTCAGATTGTGTTGGCATTGGAGAGCTGGGACTGCTTTTCAGTGCAGGTAAACTCTGATTTCCTTCTTGTCTGTGTGCAGTTATACAATTCAGCATACCTTTATGAAGAGAAGAGCCTTGTTTGTGTTTAGCACGTTCACGACAGGGCTGTAATTCGTATGTCTCACTGCTGGGTGGCCTGAACATGCATGACTGTCCCCTGCATGACTGCACCACTTCTGCCACCAGCGGTACAACCTGCCTGATGGGACAGTCATGCATGCACCACCAGTGGTTCAGGCTGACAGGAAAGTGTTAAAAGTCAGACAAGAGCAGGAAAACTGCTCATATACATACAGGAGGGGACTGGAAGGAGGATCTGAGGATTGTATTCATGTGCTAGATATTGTTTTAACACAAATTGGACAAGGCTTTCTTTGAAATTTATCTACAGGCAGCCACGAAGCAAGGTCAATTCTAAAATCAGCACATTACACTTGAAAAAATGGCCCTGCGTGATAACAAGATACCAATTGGTGTGTTCATTAAATATACAGATTTGAAGCGGAATTAGTAGAAATGACTGAAATGGAAATCTTGTCAATCATACGTGAGACAGCTGACAAGTTAGAGGGAAAAAAAATCCCTCAAATGTGATTCATATCTTGTAGGATTGTGTCTGAGGATGATTTAAATAAATTTGGACATTAGGTGGTGACAAGACGAAAATGAAAAATAGCATCCAATTGGGCAAAAAGACCGTACTAGGCCTTGGGGATTTAAAAAAAAATGTTTTTTGAAGGAACAGGGGGAAAGGGAGAAGGAGGGGGTCGTTTGGAGGATAGCTTGTTTGTAATGAATGAATGAATAGATGAAATCTAGAATATTTATTTCCCAGTAGCCAGTACTCAGGTGACATTTAGCTATTGTTCATAAAATAAAATCAGTGTCCCTTCTTCGTTCAGAGGCATCAAACAGATTATCTGCACATATAACACTGCTGGGGCGGGGGAGGATCACGGGCTGGAATACAGTGGGGAATGCGGGTTTCTTTCAATTTTGGATTTCAAAATGCAGTAAGTGGGCATTTCAACATGCTGTACAGAAAACAAAGAGGGCCACGGCTTGGCAGCCCTGAGCCAGCCATAGTGCTAGTTCTGGGTTTTTTTTTTTGTATGATCTACAATCTCCCAGCTGTGATGACCCCCTTGTACAAAGAGGTGGCTATTTTGCAGAGTGGTTAAATGACTTTATCAAGGCATACTGGAATTGGAATCCAGGTCTGACCAGCTCATTACAGCTCCAAGCTGCAGCTGTCTAGAAGGAACATGAATAACATTATTATATAACGTAAAGCTGATATAAAAAAAAAAGCAGTAGGCATTTGTCCTGCCGCATGTACCCAGTTGAAGCAAGCAGGGTGAGGCTGACAGCAGATGAAAAACACCACTTAAGATCATTTTTCCTGCTAAACTGTGTTGTACACTATGCAAATATGATTGCAAAAGTGGGACATTATCAACACTTTAATGCTAGTTATCTTTCAAAGATGATACTCAGAGTAATCAACATAAACTTAGTATACTGTATCCTAAATAATAAAAATGTTGGCTTGCATCATCCTGACATCCTTGGTACGACCCAGAAAGTGGATCGGAATGATATATAGTGATAATAACGTTCTGCATTTAAACAGCATCTTAACAACAGTCACAGTGTTTTGCCACCAGGGGTGGAGGGTTGGGGAAGGGTAGGGTTGTCAGCAAATAGAGAATTTAACAGCCGGTTTGGGGGCAGAGTGTCCGGGAAATTCTGGAGGTACAGGCTATAAATCAAGGTGAATAGACTTCTGCTTCTTTCTGGGTGAGCGCCCCAAAGCAGGGCTGAGAAGACAAGACACCCCTGCTTGGCAGAGATGCCCCCTGGTGTTTTGGTGTCCTGGCCTGACACCCCGAGCTGATACTATACAATGCAAAATGAAAGGATGGATTGAGTAAGTGATAGAAAAGATATGTGGAAATAAAAAATAATGAAGGATGGGGATTTTATTTTTATGGGGTTTGTTTGTCTGCTTAATATATATCTTTATTTTTATTTTTTATTTTTGGGTGCTGGGGATTGAACCCAGGACCTTGCACATGCTAAGCAGGCAATCTACCAGCGAGCTATGCCCCCAGTATATATTTTTACTTTATTGAGCAGCCCTAGGACAGGGTAAGATGGTATTTCACTAGGAATCCCTTACTAGTCATATACCAGCAACTATAGTATTACGGAGAGAGTCTCCGCTCTCATAAAGAAACCAGCGTGCCCCCAAATGGTGTGTGGTGTGGGGTCACCTAACAGGGAGGGAGAAGCCTGGGTCTTTGTTCTGGCTTTGCTACATTCCCTGTCCTTGGGCAGTCATTTTCCCTTGGGAGGTTCGATCCCCCCTCACTGATACATGGAGGCGGAGGTAGCTTTCCACTCTGTGGGCTCCAATCTTTTGCTTTGTTTTCTTCTCTGCTCCTCCTTTGTGAGTAGTGTCCTGATTCCTCATCAAATCTGCTCACAGGGCAGGATGATCTCCACTCTGCAAATGGCACCTCATGATGCTTGTTCTCTTAAGGAAATTTTGAAAAGGTCCAAACATCAGTGAGCCACATTTTGGGAACCCCTAGGTCAGTGAGTGATAGATGCTTGAGGGAGACAGAGGATGCCTTTCCTATGCTTCGGAAAAGGTGCTAGCTCTCGCGTGGCTCCTGTCCTCCTCCACCCAAGACAGTTTCCCTAGAGGACAACATGAACAGGCCTTGGAGCCAAGCCAGTTGCCAGCCGCATGCCAGCTCCAGCACCTACTTCCTTGGAGACTTTGGGAGTGTTTTCCATGTGCAGTATGGGGACAATGGTCATGCTGACAGCATAGGGGTATTGTTTACTTCAAGAACACCCAGGGAAAGCCAGTTTTGTGCTTCCACCCTTCTGCCTTCTCTCTAAAAGATGGGCCAGGATGAGCCCTGAGGACCACTGGTCCTCATTGCTCTCCTCCCCCAGAACAAAAGGAGGCAGGGGAGCCAGCAGGGGATGACGGTGCCATGTGCTGTTTGTTCACCACCTCTGTTGCCTCAGGATGAGCCGAAGGGGAACTGGGAAGGACCATGTCACAATGTACCCTGCAGGTGACCCAGGATCCGAACAGGCATTGTCAAACTAGCCCATGAGCACAGAAGGAAACAGGAAGTCAGGCAGCTATTGCTCCTCCTGGATTCCAGGGGAAGAGTTTTGAGTCCTGAGGGTTTCAGAGATGCCCACAAAAGTGGAGTTCCAAGACGTGGGGGGCACCGTCTGCTCAGCTGACCACCAGTCAGCACCCCCTTGTGTGTAGGGTGCTCAGAGAACTTAGAGCTGGCAATCAAATCCTGGAGGATTAATTAGGTCACAGAATTATTTATTGGGTGGCTAGAAATCAAAGACAAAGCAGCCATAGGACTGTGTGGGAAAATGGAACCTGGGCCAGATGAGGAGAGGCAGGATTTGATATTGGAGAGAACTTGTTCACTTGCTTTCTTACTCGGCTGTAGCCCAGTCCCAGTAGAACCCCAAAGATTACAGGTTCCTTAGAGAAGGAGAACAGTTATAACTGGCTTTCAGGCTTGTCAAGATGAAGTGACACAGTGGACAAAACACTTAACAGAGGGCCATGGCTTACAAGTGCTCAATAAATACTAAAGATATATTTATCTAAGATCGGGGAAGAGGAAGAAAAAGAAAAAGGAAGCCACAGCAAGACAAGACTTAGTGTAATTGGCTTTGCTGTTGATGAAAATCAAAGAATCGCCCCAGAGGGCCATGGTTTAGCAGAGGAGGTCAAAGGTAATCACATTTTCCGAGGATCTAAGGAACTGTCTTTGGGAAACCTGATCTACAATGTTAAAGTCTGTTTTCAAGGAAGTGACATAATATCTATTTTATCATTGACTCACTTCCGGCACAATTGATTAGTACAAACTATGACAAGCAGAGAAACCCAAGAAGTAGGCTGCAGATGTGGAGTTCTTTGGGGATGCCTGGCAGAGACAAGATGAAATTAAGGACTTGCTTGATGTGAGCGGACAATACAAACTGAGGAAGAGAAAGTTCCAATTTTCAACACCCCAAGGAAGAAAACCGAACAACCACCCTTAATAGCTTCTTGAATAACAGGATCTGAGACCCTTTCTGTCAATAAGAAACCCGAAAATCTCCTGAAATTGATACCTAAAAATTTTACAGAAGGTATAAGAACATTCTTTTGATTGCATAGTAGAGTTTGAAGGAAATAAGTAGAGCTTACCCAGAAATAAAATATAACTATCTGCTGTTTACAAGAAGTGTAGTGCATCAAAAATATGAAACAAAAAGGATGGGAGAAGTAATGACAGTTAAACACTAACCAAAAGAAAATTGGTGTTGCTTGTTAATGTCAGATAAAATAGTTTGGGAGGCAAAAAACATTACTTGTGATAAAAATGATCTGTACATAAAAAGCAATAGAAAAGGAGCTGAGTACAAGAACAATTCTAAACTTGTATACCATTAGAAACAGTTTCAAAATATAAAAATGAAAAAAATGGAACTTTAGGGTGAAAATGCCAAACTGGAAAATATTGATTTTAAAAATTGCACTTTGGGAGGCGGAGGCAGGAGGATCAGGAATTCAAGCCCAGCCTGGGCAGCTTAGTGACTTAGGAAACCCTGTCTCAGAAAAAAAAGCCCAAGGTTGTAGTTCAGTATGAAGGCCCTGGGTACCACAGAACCAAACCAAACCAAAACAATAAAGAAAAGGCAAAAAAGGAAAGGCTATGGAATAGTGGAACAATGTGATGGTCAAACTTGCTTTAACAGACAAGCTTGGAAAACCTCTTACCGAGAATTAGAAAAATCACATTTTTAAGTATTCTTGGAACATTTATAAAACTCAATTGTGTCCTCACTACAAAAGAAGCCTCAGCAAATTCTAAGATATGATGTCGTACATACTGTGTTCTTTAGTTGGAATTATCAGCGCCCCCCAAAACCACACACATTTCTCTCCGTGTATTTGCGAGGCAAAGCATTTTTAATAACCATTTTGTTCAAAAAGAAATAATGTCCTAAGTTATTAGTTAATTAAGGTGCAATGTATCAGCTGGCCATGATGGCACACACGACTGCAGTCCCAGCATTCTGGGAAGCCGAGGCGGGGGGACCATGTAACTGGGCACCCTAATGAATTAGCAGACCCTGTGTCTCACATAAGGGTAGGGATGTAGCTTGGTGGAAGGTTCTGGGTGTGATCCACATGACTGCCCTGCTCGTCCCAGTAAACCTCAAACCAAACCAAACCAAACAAGAAAACAGCTACGTATCATAACATTTCCACGCGGTTCTGGTGATACTCGGAGGAGCCCTGATAGCTTCCAGTACTGATGTTAGTACAGAAGACAAAGGTTAAAGAGCTAAGCGTCTGAGAGAAGAAGTTAAAAAGAAAGAAAAATAGGGTCAGAGTAAAGAGAGGAGGACTGCAAACAAAGATGAGAGGGGAAGGATGGTGGGTTGGGGCCGTGGGGCCGCCGGGCACAGGTCTGACTGTTTTCTTGATGAGGAAGAGCCTGCGGTGCTGCTAGTCTCCGTCTCACCCCTCAGCAAACCAC
>NW_004624758.1:23880319-23895423 GCF_000247695.1 Heterocephalus glaber
TTCTTTCTTTCTTTCTTCCTTCCTTCCTTCCTTCCTTCCTTCCCTCCCTCCCTCCCTTCTCTCTCTCTCTCTTTCTTTCTTTCTTGTACTGGGGATTAAACCCAGGGCCTTTACACTGAGCTATGTGCCCAGCCCTTTTGTGTGTGTCTGTGTATTCTTTTTCAGTTTTTCCTTTTATAAAGTGATTTTATTCAATTGATTTGGATACACTATAGGTTAAGTAGTATTTTCTGAAGATGATAATTATGGATTTTAAAGCTCTACAAAACATTAGTAGCTTCAAAAGTGTTAGGGATACTCCCCAACAACGGCATGATAAAATAATTCAACTGTGTAGAAATATAGAGGTCTAGGACTAGGTGGAAACTTGGAAATTATTTAGCCTTATATCCTCATTTTTTGAGAAAAACCAGACTCAAAGATTAAGTGATTTGTCCAAGCTTATATCTAATAGTAATAAAGCTAGAAACCAAACCAATTTTTCCTAAGACTAAAATTTTATTAATGATATTTCAACTGGCTGTCAACTTAAAGTCTAGATTTTTCTCTATTGCTTCAGGCTATCGTGACATGGAAGAGTGATTAGACACTATAGAAATCATTATTTTTAATTATGAGACAGGGTCTCACTTAGTTCCCCATATGAGACTTGAACTTGCAACCCTCCTGCCACAGCCTCCCAGAGCATTGGGATTACAGCTGTGTGCCACTTCCAGCTCAGACTGTCATCTTTGAGGCCAAAACTTTCTCACTTTTTTGTAAGCCAAGGCCTTGTGTAAAGTAGTCAGCTAATATCCAGTGTCTGGAGTGGACCTGAGTTTGTAGATGGAGCTGTAGGAAGAGGCAGGGAGAGGAGGGGGAGGAAGAATGTGAACATGATTTCTGACTCTGCCACTCTTGGGAGCCCGGGAGTCATTCATGACACCTGACTGATGACCTTTGACCAAAGAGGAGCTTTCCTGATGGGTGAGCTATGATGTGTGATAAACAAGCAAACAAACAAACATTTCCTAACCCTCTGGGAAAGAAACACCTTCCCTCACCCCTTGGTGGATGGAAAGACATCTCCATTTCTGAGTCCTGTTTGTGGTAGCAAAGATGAGGAATGTCTTATTTTTTAAAATTTTGTATTTTTTATTTTTGGTACCGGGGATTGAACTCGGGTCTTTGTGCTTGCGAGGCAGGCGGTGGAACCACTGAGCTAAATCCCCAGCCCAGGGGTCGTCTGTTTTAGAGTTGAATTTAGACCTGGGTTTAAGTTCCCAACTCCTTTTCTTTCTTTTTGTGATAAAACATATACAGCATAAAACGAACCATTTAAAATTGTACAACTCAGTAGCATCAAATATGTTCACAATATGATGCAATCACTTCCATTATCCATTTCCTGAACTTTTTGATCCCAAATAGAAACTCTGCCCCTACTCCTTTTATTTTTGGTACCAGGGATCGAACTCAGGACCTTGCACTTGCAAGGCAGTGTGGTGCCACTGAGCTAAATCCCCAGCCCAACCCCCATTACTTTTAAGTGCCTTCGTGGTCAAGGTACTGGTGGTTATTTCATCGATTAGTGGAGTAATCGTATTATCTGCTGAACAGAGTATTGTCAGAACTCAACGACGTCATGCAGCAAAGCTGCTTAGTACAGTGCCTGACACTAGGCTCTGTCGTCTGTGTACTCAATGTACCATATTATGGGATGGAGCAGAGGAAAGACAACCCACACCACTTAGAGCCGGGGGCATGGGGGGGGCGTGTTGGATAGGTTCCTTCTCAGCTCAAAATGATTTGAACTAGAGATTACAGGGTGTGTGGTGTGGGACAGTATTGAAGGGGTTTGACCAGAGCCACGGCTGTTGGCAAATAGCCTTTCCAGTTCGAAGAACATTGCTTTCGCCACCAGCACTACATCAGGCATGTGTGGGAAAGCAAGACTGAGACTCAAGGAAGTAGGCACTACTTTAGATCAAACAGTTAGGAGTAAAGATGGCTTCAGAAGCCAAACTTCTGAAGCACGTTGCATACATCTTAATGAGACAAAACCCCCCAAAATAGGAAAGAAACCCCAGAGACCCTGAAGGCCCTTGTACTGTCTAATTGAGCCAAGATCCTGACTACATGCATGCAATCCAGAATGGTGTAGATAATTACTTTTCATGGGGGAGAGAACCTTCTCTTCTATTTTAGAGGCAAAATCATGCTGGTGGGGGGATCATAGAAAATAACTCTTTGAAAATCATGATTCTTAGGGAAACTAGGACTTTTTAAAGACTCAAAATAGCTTGTGCTTTTTAACCTTACCCAGCCTCAGCCTGCTGATGCATCAGATGTGGGGAGCAGTGCTGCAGGAAGCTGCAGTGAGCCCTGAGATAAAGAACATCCTAGTGACTTGCTCTGTGTCTGGCATAGGGATGGCGTTCAGCAGATATTTGTTCCAAGAAAACAGGGATGCTATTGATGGAGCCCTCTCTCTGACCCCAGCCATGGCCCACTCAACTGTGCCGGGGAGATTTGCAGGTGCCACATACACTTTGCAATGTGACCTGGAGAACGACCTCTCAGGGGGACTGGAGCAATTTATGGCAAGCATGCGCTGCTGTTTTACTCTGCACCCCTGGTTGCAGTCAGTTCGTGCTGGCTTCCCATGTTTACCAGAGACATCAAGATTCGTCCTGGTGACATTCACACCGCAGCTGCAGGTTTCAGTCTCATGCCCAGGGACACAGGTCGCATGGGATAGAGGCAGACACCATCCACCCATGTAGAGCAATGGGAAGAATCTTGTCCCAGGAGCCAGGGTGCTGGTTCTAGACCTGGCCACATACTAGCTCCATAAACCCAGGGATCACTGAGCTCTCTGTAATCTCACCTCTTTGAACCTCAGATCTTTTCCTGTGAAACAGGGGGCTTGTAATACATGACTTCTCTGGCCCCCTTCAGCTGTAATATACCACGTCCCATTTACTTATTCCCTTTATTTATTGCACTCACAGCTTTGCAATATTGCTCCTGAGTGAAAATGCTAGTGCCCATACATGTGTTCAGTCACACACACACACACACACACACACACACACACACACCCAGACCCAGCATCTACACTTGGGAAAATAGCACGCACACCGGAGGCCCCAGTGAATAGCGATTTACTCACCACTTCAGAGTGACATAGCCCAGCAGCCTCTGGACTACCTCCTCATCCTCCTGTGACTCGGTGCTTCTGCTGCCAGATGAGACAGAAATGGTGCAATCTGATCCCCACCCCCTAGAGCCTCTGCTTTCGGCGGCTGCTGCAGCCGCCCCTGCCTTTCTACCATGGATGCTGCATCCGCTCAGGAACGCTGAGCACAGCACATTTCTGAGCTTTGGGAGGCAGGCGGGATTGCTGCAGAGGGAAATGGGTTTCCATTCTTGACACGGCTAGTTCCACCCACTGAGTGTTTGTGTTGGGGGGAAATTGTCTTTGAAATCTTGCCACCTGCCAAGGGATGGATTTGAGAAACCTGAGCATTTGCCAAGAGCAGACCCTCTTTGTGCAAACATATTTAATCATCTAGGATTGTGAGCTTGCCTCCTGCTTCAGACCTATCTGCTAAGGTGACATTTGTTAAGTGTTTGTTGATGGCGAGGGTGACAGGATCTTTAAAGCATCTGAGGGCAGATGCCTGGCTTTTTCCTTCAAAAGTGATGTTTCTGTGGGCTTAACAGTTTTCAGGGCAACATGGTTCAGCCTGTTGGGATAAACTGTGCTTCGTGGCACTGCTGGCTTTCCCAGCATAATCTGTTGGGAATAGAACAGGGCAGAGCCTAAGACTCATTTGCTATGGGGGTGGAGTTTGCTTTTTAATTTCCACAGATGTCACCCTGAATCACTCACTCAGCTTTGGGGTGCCAGTTGCATTGCTGACCAGTCTTCATTTCCACATTGTCTTATAGCTGATGGTCTCTGGGCAGTTTTTTGCCATCCTGAGTTTCAGTTTTCTCAGCTGTGAAATAATACCACTGGCAGGGTGACTGTGAAGAATCATTTAGATGTCTTCTGACAATGATCTGCACATCTTTTTGAGTATGTTTCCCATCCATCAAACTTTGCACCATGCATGCATATTTATATGTTTGTAAGTTATATGTTGCAGTATTCGATAAGCTAGTATCTCAAGTCACAATATATGCTTAGGATAAGGTTCATTGTTATTATTATTATTTTTTGCTACCGGGGATCGAACTCAGGACCTTTTGTTTGCCAGGCAGGCATGGTGCCACTGAGCTAAATCCCCAGCCCAGGGTAAGATTCATTATTAATGATGCTAAATAATATCTCAAGCAATCATGATAATTCCAAAATATTTGCCCAACTTTGTGTTGGGGCCAAATGGATCCTCATTATTTTGGTCTGGAAATGTGGGTACAAAGAGTGGATGTGTAAGTTCTGCCTTCTCTTGTTGCTGTGTTATTACTATAATATCCTCTTCCATTCAGGATTTCCTTGCAGGAAACCTGTAGGTGCAGCATTCCCTTTGTGGGCTTTAGTTTAATTAAAACAAGATTGCATTCTCTGGAACTGCATGAACGTGGAACGCTTGCCTTTCCCCCAGGAGGCTGTGTTTCCTGTCATGGCACACAAGGACCAAAACATCATTTTGTCAACTCTTGTATTAAACATTCACAAAGCTTCATTTATTCCTGATATTTAAGATAATCTAGAGGCTCTGATATTTTTCTTTCCTGTCCTTCAATGGGTGGTAAGTTCATCGACATAAGTGTGCCTTGTAAACTATCAAGTTAACCTAAGCATGGGTGCTGATTTGGAGAATTTGCTCACCTGAAGGTCAAAGAAAATCTGAACACTTGAAAAACAGGATCCACCTCAGGGTGGTCATAAGAACAGGCCCAGTACTGTGCAAGCGCAAGGACCTGAGTTCAATCCCTGGTACCAAAAAAAAAAAGAATAGGCTCGGTTATTCCTCATTTGTGAGTGGAGTCCCAGGCAAGGTCGGTCGGTGGGTAGCATGGTCACACCTAGACTTTGTGGACTCCAGCAACGTCCCTGCATGACTGTTAGGAACATTTTGAGCGTAGATTCCAATTCCTCACTCTCTGAATTGAAGACCCAAGAAGAAGAAGAAGCCTGCCGTGGGCTTGGAGCTGGGTAACACGTGCTCCTCTTCTATCTTATTATTCGTCCTGAAGCCAACTCTACCCTAGAAAGAATCAACTGACCAAGATCGTGAAGACTGCTTTCTGGGTAGCAGTTTTTCTCACCTGCTCTGGAAGCGATCCAGGAAGCAATCCAAATGACACTCAGGGACATAGCTGGGTTATAGAGAATGGTACAGATCCTAAATGGGAAGAATGAAACATGCTTTGGGATTGCAGCTTCAGAAGGGACATCGAGTGACAGAGATCAAAACTACCAGGACAGTTCTAGCAGTTAGAATACACAGAAACCCTCTGGATGCTGAAAACTT
Source organism: Heterocephalus glaber (assembly GCF_000247695.1). Next base: position 23,885,788 of record NW_004624758.1, read on the forward strand.
CAGTTCTTCCACAGCAGTGAGGCTTAGGGCTCTCATGTGACACACGTGGGGTCCGGTGATTGGGTGCTGAGCCAGAAAAGATGAGCCTGTGGCTTATGATCAGGTGACTTTGGGAGAAAGATGAAATAGTCACATGTTATGACTTCAGCCACATTTCCCAGGCAAACCTGTGTAGCTCACCCTGGCTGACGCACATAGAATGGGTCAGAGATGCTAAGTCCCTGTGCCCTGCAGATTTCCCCAGGCAGGGAGAAACCCAAGGACCCAGGCTTTCTCCTGAACAGAACAAGAGTCCTTGGATATCTCTTTGGCAGTTTTCCGGGTGTTTCTCTCTGGGACAAATTTGGTTTCAGGGAGAATAATAGAATAGAAGAAGCTAAAGGAACATGCGCTATCCAGTTCCAAGTGGAGGCCTATAATGCTAAGAAATCATTTTAAACATTTATTCAGTGAAAAATAAAGAACAGGTAGGTCCTTTTTTCTTAGCATGTTCTCTTAGGGAAGCAAAATCATGTCACAGTGCCCAGTTTCCCTGGCTGTGAAGTGTGACCATGTTACTGGACTCCTGTCCATGGAACAAAGCCACTTCTAGGTGTGATATTGGAGATATTGGTGCCATCTGTCCTTTTCCTTTCATGACACAATCCCAGACATGACAATGACTCAGCTTCAGACATGGAGATAATGATGAGTCTCTAAGTGCTGGGGTCCCTGAATGACCCTGAGGAGTAAGGCTGCTGCCCCTGCCCCACCCCAAACTGCACAACTTCAGTGGGTGCTGTGGTGGGCTGCCTGGATCCCCCTGCAGTTCTGAGCTCTTCATTCTCCTAACTGCTGGGAGCAGGGCTGCTGATGGCTTGCATTTGAGTTCTTTAGGAATTGTTCTCCTTCCCCTTCCCCTAGAGACACCACCACCAATAATTAGTTAATAATAGTTAATGTGCTTTTAAAAGGACATTGGAGCTCCCTGTTACGCAATTTCCATTGCAAGTGCAATGAGCTTTTGTTCAGATGTTGCTCAGAAAGTACCTCTCAGCAAATCTCTCCATGCAGGTCTCCTTAATAGTCCATCATCTCCTGGAGAATCCAGGCCATGTGCCACTCATATTGTGACTGCTACATGAACATGAGGGGAAAAAACCTTATTCATTTCATTAAGTCTCGGCAGGGTTGTGCTTGTTTGTTACAGTAGCTCCATGGAATAGTGAGAAACAAACCAGCCTGAGATTCAGGAGATCTGAATCCTAGTTCTGCTTCTTCTAGGGATTCAGTTTTTAGACTTTGAACTTCACTCCTCTTGGCCTTTATCTTAGCTGTAAAATGAAAATGTCAGACTAGATCCTTTTCAAGGCCTCATCCAACTTTAATAATCTGTTGTTATCTTTGTTCTAAAAACTATCTCTTCATGAAGATATAGTGATATCTGGTGGCAGTCGTATTAGTTGAAAATTTCCACCCAGGCAAAAGATTTGGAATGTGACCCTACACACTGACCTCTCTTTTGCTTCTCCTCATCCCACCTCTTTCCCTTCTGCCCCCACCACCTGTCTTCTGTCTCTCTCAGATGCATTGCATCTGGCAGCCAGAGAGGAGGTCCGGAAAACCTCAGTTTGAGCTCAGCTGCTGCTGTATGCCTCCAGCTGAAATTCCATCTGGAGCTGATGCTGTGGGCCAACTCCTCCTGTGAAAGCCGTCTTTTCCATTGCAGCTCTCGGCCTTGCACCCCAGGGGTGGCTTGGGCAGAATCGGCCACTGAAGACAAACATTGTATGTTTTCTTTCCCAAGTTGGACCTCTTTGGAATCAAAATGCCCTTGATGCCTGTGTCCAGGAAAATGATGCTGTGCTTGGCACTGCCACCAGCTAGAAGGACCCAGCCCTGCCCTCATGGCACTTATGTATGAGCTTAGCTAGGCATTGTCACTTGAATTGCTGAATTATGGTTAGTGTTTACTTAACGTTGCTTTGCAGTTTATATGCATATGTTTGTTTTTCTATTATCTCAATCCATCCTGAAAGTAACTCAGCAAGTCTGGTATTCTTATTATTCTCATTGTACAGATACAGGAAGAGAAGTTATGATGGCTCTCCTAAGCTCACACCGTAGTGGATAGAGTTAGAGTTGGAACCCTGGTCTTCAACCTCAAGGCCTGGACTTTTGGCTGGGGTATATCTGTGGCATGGTGCTTGCCTGACATGTACCCTGGGATTGATCCCCATGCCATAAAACAAAAACAAACAAAAGACTCTGCCATTTTTTCTGTCCCCTTTTGTTAGCTAATAAACTTCTTTTTAAGATCCACATCTAGATCCTCCAGGAAAGTCTCTGGGCTCCCAGGAAACCTGGCTCAGATCTTAGGATACACATGATTAGTTCCTAGTACAACTCTCCTGCCTCCCACTAGATCAGGAAGACTTTAAGAATGGAGCTTGTGTCTCAGGTATCCTTGAGGACATTACGAAGCCGCCTGTGAGCCTTGAGGAATCTTCCCTGCTTTATTACCACCCAAGTACCCTCCTCCAATGGCAATATAGCTTCTGTTCCATGCATGTCAGGTTCCAAGTGGAGTCCTACACTGACTTCAATTCTTCCTGCTTTCAGAGCCTCTTCCAAGAATGGGCTTGGGGAGTGAATTGCGGAAGAGTGTGGGGGAACTGTGCTTGAGAAAGGGCAAGAAAGAGGCATCAGGAGGGAAAATAGGGCATAAAGAGTGGGCTTTTGGGATATTACTGGCAACTCAGCTGATACAGTCTTGAAGGTTCAGAAACCCTTTCCCATGGCTTTCCGGAGCTGGTGTTAGTGGTAGGAGTAAAGGTGGAGGTGGAATTCAAGGTGTTTTGATCCAATTCTGAAATATAAGCAGCTGAAGTCCAGGGCTGAGTAAGGCCATGACCTTGAAGCTAAATCAGAAACAGGCAGGGAGCAGCTAAGCACGTCCTTGGTCCTGCCAGGAGCCAGGCTGTGGTACTTCAGCACCGAAGACAGCGCCCGGGGAGCCCCTCAGAGGCCCAACGAACTAAGGACCTCAGCCAGTGGCTGTTTAGACAGGGGAGTTCTGTCCCTGGCAGGCTGAGCTGAGGATGGGAATGTCAGGCCTTAAGAAAGGCTCAGCATGCAGAGGTCTCACTCACATTCCTTTGGATTTTCCTCCAGGCTTAGGATCCTTTCCTTTTTAAACTTGTTTTCCCAGCTGATCGAGGCACTTGTCCACTTCTTTCTGCCCTATTCTATCAGTAAGAATATGAAATCTTGTGGGGGCTCTTTCCCCTCCCAGAACTCATCTTATTCTTTTAGGTCCGAGTGTATTCTCTCCATGGATGTGGTTCTCCGATTTCCACATAGGAGCTGGCTAAATAGTCTGGACTTTCAGGGAAAACATGGATGGAAACTGAAGTGTAATTGGCAGAGAATTGGATTCCAGGAAGTATATACACATCAGGGATATTTTGGAGAAACAAGGCCTTAGCTCAATGGGAAATTCCCACTCACTAGAGCAATTTCAAGTCAATTTTGGATGAAAGTGGGATATGATCTCTAAGAATCTCCAGGGCCTCAAGTGTGATCCAAGTTCTGCAATAAAGACAAACTCATATTGTACCTCCATGAAAAGCCATCCTCTGTGTAGTTCTAAATGTTCATTAACTGTGCAACCTTGAGCAGTTCACTTAATTTCCTCAAGCCCCAATTTTCTAAACTATTCATGAGGATAACAACAAATATCATGTTATGTAAATATTAATGGAATCATTTATGGGAAATTGTATTGTTGACAGTAGAGTAAAACACAAGAACTAAAAATAACAATCCCTACGAAGTCGTTGATGGGAAGGAATTGGCATTTCTGGTTTCCTGATCACTGTGGGCTATGAAAGTGTCAACTCATGCCCGTCACAGACTGTGTGATTAGTGACGCCAGGCCAGTTCAAAGGGAAACTTGTCATTCTGCTTTGAGTTGGCTGTTGCCTGTGAACTTGGCATTGAACCCTTCTGTATCTGAAAAAATATGTATTTTTTTCCAATAGCTTAACTCACATTGACATCGTTGGTTTATCAGACCGTCACACTGCTGCTGGAAATAGCTGGTGACACATCCACCCCACCATTGTTCCCCACTGGCAGCGAGACCTCTCGATTGAAGACTGCAGAAGCCTGTGGGTTTGTTGGTGTGGATAACCGCCCACCTAATCCCCACCGCCTTCGCCTCGCTTTCATTCATCGCTGCCCATTAGTTGAGTGGTTGATCTTCCTTTACTGCTCATAGGAAAGACAGCTTTGTAGCGCCTCTAAAGGGGGGCAAGGGCAGCCATTACTCAGTGTAGATGATACAATTCCTGCTTACAACTAGTGATCAAAATATACAGTGAAAGTTCAAATTCTAAAACTTCATTACCTTAAAAGACATATTGACATTAATCTTCCCCCAAATTTTTCCCCCCTGCTTCAAACACACTTTCCCATAAAAGAAAAGTTTTGAATCGATTCAGGAAGTGGAAGTAGCCATGACAGCACAATGGAAGACACTCATGAAAGAGGACTTCCAGAACTGCTTCAGAAAGTGGCAAGAATGATGGGATAGTGTGTTCAGAGGGAGGGGGAATATATTATTTTTGGGGGGGATTAATGGCAATGTGTCTCTTACTGTAGTACATTTTAAAAATTTAAACATTCACTAATGTTGGATCACACCTCGTACATACTCATATAGGCAGCAAGCCCCTTAGCAGTCATCCATGACATCTTGGCATGGCTTGTGTTATGATGTTTATGATGTGTTATGTTTCTCCTTTCTTCTCTCTCTTTTTTTTTGGTACCAGGGATTGAACTTGGGTCCTTGTGCTTGCGCAGCAGGCGGTGAAACAACTGAGCTAAATCCCTGGCCCCCTCTTTCCTCTCTCTTAATGGAAGCCAGTTTTGTTCACGCATCTGTCATTCCCCAAGCAGCTATGTGCCTGGAAGCTGACCTCATCTCCAGATCCAGAGTGGTTCTAGTTGGGGTCAAGGTAGCTTCTCCCTCTCTCTGGTAGTTAGCGCCATACAATCTCGGGGGAAAGCTTCTCTACCCCTAAGCTATGGTGAAGGATCTGAATGAGATCCTGGGAGTTGCTGTCAGTCTAAGATTAGAGGCACATGGAGGATAACAGACAGATGTAAAGAACTTGGGTCCTTAGTGACTCTTCCAAGCCATCGAGTCAATCCATTTTCAAGCAGGGCCTTCTTTCTATGTGATGATGAAGCTCTTTATTGACTGAACAGGGATTTCTATCACTTGCAGAAAAAAGCACTCTAATACACTCCATTGCTGTGATGGGGCTAGGCCATTTGTCAATGACACAATGCAAACTTGATCTTTGCTGAGCCCCACATGTAGCACCCCAAAATAATCTCCTGAGTGAATAAACACCAACACAGTTTTCACCCATTCCTGCCACTCTTAGCCACATGTGCAAGATGATGTTAGGTAGCAATAGCTAGAAGATACAGTCTGTCAGTTTGTGACTCTTTTTTATTAGATATTCAGATTCATTCTTAGTCAGAGCTTGTTCTGTGTCCCCAGCTTCATTTGCTAATGAGGTTGACTATATGTGTCATTTAGCTGGGCTCTTAGTGAGAGCTGCTCAGTCTTCACAACAACATTGGGAAGTTTTACTCCCCATTTTGTAATAAAGAGAGTGAGTGCTAAATTGCCCAGGATCATTTGTAATACCTATAATGGTGTAATTCACACAGTATACAATTCACCTGTTCAGTGGATTTTTTAATATAGTCACTAAGCTGATCAACCATCACTACAATTAATTTTGGAATACTTTCATCACCATTGCCCCCAAATCCCAAGTTCGTTGACTTCATTTATCCCCAGTTCCCTAAAACCTTTGCATAGAGATTTTTACTCAAACTTGTAGGGTCCTGAAGGATTTGTTAGGAGGGAAACTTACAGCTCCTGAATTATTGGAATATTACTCAGCTCTCCGATGTCCACTGACTCTGAGCCTGATACTAATGAGACAGGTGAGTAAATAATACGTGGATGAATTTCTGGATGGACCCTAGAGTCTATTGTGTTTAATTTTTAAGTATACCGAGTGGACTAGAAAGTTCGAGAACTGCACTCTTAGGTCAATTTCTCTCTTGGATGCTTATATGCTGCCCAGGGCTGGGATTGCTGGAAATTTCAAATAAAATTTCCTGTGCAGTTTGGGATGAGAGCTGAGAGTGCTGATTCACAGATGACTAACCTCACCTCCAGGCCTCATTCCAGACGGGAAATCAGGCACTAAATAGCGTGCATGAAGCAAACCCCAAAGCCCTTTCTCCCTTTGTGGTGGAGTGAGTGGTTCAGGCAGGTTGGCAGTTATATCTCTGTCAGATGCCTCCTGGCAGATCCCTCTGTGCTGAGAACTGGTCAACAAGGCTCAAAACACAGTTCCTAAGGACAAGAACTTGATAAATTTGAAATGTGGACTCCACACTGTATGTAAAAATGTTCAAAATGAACCATTACAATACTGAAGCATAAAACAAAGACTAAGAATCTGATACCTTATTGTAAGAAAAAGCTCAGAGATAGAGATAACATTAAGGAACTTGCCATAATCACCCAGCTAATCACTGGAGGAAGAGCTGAGCTTTAAATTCAAGTCTGCCTGATTCCAAAGGGCATTTCCCCCCCCACTACACCAGTTCTCAAAGGCAAGATGAGCCACTGCCTGCCTTCATTCATTTGGGCGGCTGGGACAGAATGACATAAACTAAGCAGCTTCTAAACAACAAGTATAGATTTCTCACGGTCATGCTGCCATGTCCTCAGCAGATTCAGTTTCTGGCTCATAGATGGCACCTTCTTATATGTCCTCCCATGGTGGCAGTGGGGGAGCAAGCTCTCTTTTACAAGGATACAAATCCCATTCACCAGGACTCCACCTTCCTGACTACATCACCTGCCAAGGCCACTGCCTCCTAACACTGTCACCTTGAGGATTAGATTTTGGAGAGTTACAAGCATTCAGATCATAGCGTAGAAAAAAAAATCAAAGACCAATAAACACCTTCCTTTTTGAGTATCTCATGGGGGACATGCTCTTACTAGAATGGGGGAAAATGCTCTTACTAGAAGTAGGAGAGGGGCCCCAATCCTTAGAGACTACTGTGAAAAAGAGTCACAACTCTGTCCCTCTGATTTCTCTGAGCTTCTGTTTGCTCCTTGGGAGGGTGGCTGCTGGGTAAGAGACAGGTCTCAGAGCAGTAATGTCTCTCTCAGTTGTAATAGTCCCCAAACTTTGCAGCCTGTCTGTTTCTTAGTCTTTTAAATTTGATGGGGCAAAGGAAAATTTGCACTCAGATGTGACCATGCCAGTAGTGTGACACTGGAGTTCAGACACCTGAGCAGGGCCGCCAGCCTCACCCCCAATCTGACCTAACAGAGAAGACAGTCCTCATGTCCTCTCTGGTGTCCTGCAAAGATCCCGTGGAGAAGAATGAGATCATCTCTGAAAAGGGAACTCAACTTCTTGGGCCAAGAAGCTAAATAATTGTGAGGCCTAGAAGTGCCATTATCTGTCTCCAATTTCTAATTCTGATTCAAGGGCCAGATTGAGTTTATCTTTTAAAAGAACTGGTCAGCTCTTGAATCAAAGAACTGAATCCTCTTATTTCCCTCTTCTGGGTTTTCAAATGGCGACAAGAGCCCTGAATGCCATAGCAACGGGCGCTGTGGAAATCTTAACCCTGAAATGTGGGGTAAAAAGGACCTCGTGGAGTGGGCATCCTCAGAAGGAAAAGAAAGTTGTCTGCCTGAAGATTTTTTTCCTTCTTCATCCTGACATTGCCTACCACAGCCAGGATTTTAGGGAACCAAGCCCTGGGCTCTGGGGTCAAATGGCAGCTCTGATCCTGGACTGGCTCTGTGTACTTGATAAGCTACTGAACCTCTCTGAGCCCATGTTGCAGGATTATTGTGTAGATTATGCCAGAAGACAGGTATTTAAAAGTGCTTGGCACATATTAGATGTTCAGCAAGTGAAAGGCATTGTGACTTGTTGTAAGCATTAGATTTCTTATCTCTCCATCCAAGTTCACCACTGCAACTTCTTTTAAATGCTGAAGAAGTTCATTCACTGGGAAGAGTCCAAGGGAGAGCAGCACCCTTACCTCTGGCTGTCTTAGGTCTGAGAAGACCCAGAGAAATCCTCCTGAAAGCTCCCTCCTATGCAGCTCTTCACAACTCAGGAGGTGGTAATGTGGAAGGAAGGGACATTTTCAGGCACAGAGCCAGGAGCCAGAGACCCTGGATGCCTACAGGTCTGCCCCACAGAGACCCCAGGCCACTCATTTCCCCTCTCTAGCTTCAGACTTCTGGTCTGTCCCAAGGGCTAAAAAGGTTGATAGCTCTTGGCAAAAAGCACTCAACAGAGTTTGGACAAAGTTGACCTCCCCTGCAAAATAGCTTTGTATCCAGCTCCCAGAGGATTGAAATCCCACAGCCAGGGCCTTGTCCCCAGGAGCTACCCAAACAGAGGGCCAATCTGCTAGGCCAAGTGCCATTACTGCATGGCAATTAAGTTGCATGGCACAGCTCTGCGACGTCAGGGAAGGAAAGAGCTACACAGAGAAGAGAAGAAATTGGGGAACCCGGGCCTGGAGGCCCCAACACAGCTGCCACCTTCTGGGGCTTTACCAAGGGCCAGGCTGCTGGCCACCTCCTCATAGGGTTTCTGTGCCTCTGTAGAGTGACAGATGCCCTTGGGGGCTCACTGTGGCCTCTTGGGAAGGTGACTCATAGTGTCCCCAAGCCTGACTCTCCAAAATAACAGCATTGGCCTCTTTCCCCTCTGCTGATGGGCCTGGATGGGAGATGCAGACTTGGGTTGGGGGTACCAGAGGGGAGCAGCCGAGAGTGTCATTATGGGGTCTTCCGGGAAGGCAGAGGGAAGGCAGAGCTCACAGCTGCACCCAGGCTCTGCTCGTGTCTTCTACAAACCCCGGTGAAGAAAGGGCTGGATGCAGAGGGACTCCCACGGGGAGCAGGTGATGGTGCGGAGACGGGACCCTCTCCCTTTTGAGCATACTACTATTTTGTGGTGTTTTTTGATAAATACTTATTCCCACCTATAGTGCTTCAGGTGCTCATTCATATCAGCGTACAAAACACCTGAAATCCATGTCTTCGGAAAGCGTAGGCTCCAGCGCAGGGAGAGAGACAATAAAAGTGAATGTGAGCATCTCGAGTGAATTACGAGGTGGAGGTGGCGAGGTGGTGGGAGGCGTCGGCAGGGTTGTTTGTGACTGGGGGTTTTCGTGGGAGGGGCGGCTGCAATTAAATTGGTGACTTTGGAAGCAGGAAGGGAAAGCCCTTTGCTGGCCAGGGAGAGAACCGAGCCCTTGTTTAGAATACAACTACTCATTAATATTCACAAAATGCCCTTTAATGATGCTATTCATTAGCGCCACTTGTTTGTTAATAATTAATAAATGAACCATCCTCTGCTCATGTATTTTTCTTCGCTTTCGTACCAGCATGTGCACGTTTGCATCTCCTTGGCTTTCCAACTTCTCCTCTCTTCTTTGTCCTCTTCTTCGTGTAGATGTTCCTGTTCCTCCCCTCATTTCTTTCCACAGTCCCTTGGTATCCTCGCCCCC
>NW_004624758.1:23904236-23970453 GCF_000247695.1 Heterocephalus glaber
TCCCATTTGTTGATTGTTTGTGCTAGTTCACGGGCAACTGAGGTTTTGTTCATAAAGCCTTTTCCTACACCGATGTCTTCAAGGGTTCCTCTGTCACTTCTTCTAACACGGCCATCTCTCTCTGCCTTCCCTTGCCGAGGGCCAGACTTTGGCCAGGTCTCTAGGATGTCTGCTGGTGTGGCAGCCCCAGCAGCCCCAGTGCCTCTGGGTGACTTGACACATGCCACAGGGGTAGGACTTGGTTTCCTTGGTGGCTTCCTGGAGGGCCTGGACAATCAACCTGGAAGTCTAGGGGGTCACACCATTCCAGTGGATGAGCTGTGTGAGTGACGCAGAGGAGCCAGGATGGAACTAACAAATCAGTGAGTCACTCTGTGCTCCACCCTGCCCCGGACCCTGTGTGACTGTCTGTGCCAATCCTGGCTGCTGTAACAAAACACCATAGATCAAGTGGCTTCTAAACAGCAGACATTTCCTTCTTTCAGTATTGGCAGCTGGGGAGTCTGAGATCAAGCACTGGCAGATCTGGTTTGTGTGTGTGTGTGTGTGTGTGTGTGTGTGTGTGTGTGTGTGTGTGTGATCTTCCTGCTTCCTAGTGGCTCTCTCCTCCCGGTTTCCTCTCTTGACAGAAGAGAATGTTCCCTCTATGGCCTCTTTTACAAGCACACTAACTTTATTCACAATGGCTCCATCCTCCTGAACCTATCACCTCCCTAAAGCCCCAGCTCCCAATACCATAGCCTTAAGGGTCAGGGTTTCAATGCATGAACTCTAGGGGGTACACACATTGAGACAGCAGCACGATCTTTCTGAAGACTTTCTCGTAACTGAGCAACTGGTGGTGCTATTTTGCAAAGCTGGGTAACATATCCCTTCTATACATAGTCATGCCTGGGTGTATACTCTTGGTTAATTTCTTCTGGAACGAGAGACTGGGGACAAAATCAAGGAGTACCGAACCAGTTTTTCCCATAAGAAATAATGTAATTATCCCAGAGCCTTCCCATTTTACTGGGCTAATTTTAGCCTTTTGCTGGGCTAATGCAAGCCCTTTAGGCTTAGTGGTATCACTCTTAACCTTTGTGTGGCCCATGATGACCACTTAAAAGGCACATAGTATAAGACAGCAAGGAGGGGCAGGCGGGCCTGCACTGTTCCAGAGCCACCGTGACACTGACACCAGCACCAAGTGGTGAAACATTTTTATTCTCATGAAAATGTGACGGGCACCTGGCTTGATGAGTTCCGAAGCCGATGAGAACCGAGGTAGAGCTGTATCTCCAACCTTCTCCCTCTGTGAGGCCCCATAATTGTATCACCATAAATGCTTCAGGGCCTGTGTTCCCAGGAACCTGAAGCAAGACCGCATGTGAGAGCTCTTGTGTACATTTAAATGATATTTTGTGTTTGAGTGCTGTGTTTAGCATCCAAATATGCATGAAATACCAACATTGCCGTGTAACTGGATGAATGCATGTGCGGACACATAAACAAATGTGGGGAACATCTAGAGAGGTGGTCAGGGCTGTGGGGTCGATGCATGTTGAAAGGAATGCCTTAGTTGGATGTGGTGGTACATGCCTGTAATCCTAGCACTCTCTGGGAGGCTGAGGCAGGAGGACTGTGAGTTTGAGCCCAGCCTGGGCAACTTAGTGACCTGTTGAAACTCTGTCTCAAAATACAAATTAAGAAGGGCTAGGGATGTAGTTTAGTACAAAGGCCTTGGGTTTAACCCCAGCCCTACAAAAACAAAAACTGAGAAAGAAACAAAAGAAACCTTCAAGGGCCCAAATAAACAAAACAAAACAAAATAAAACCCACAAAAAACAGGTGCATTTGTCCTCTATTGCTGCATTACAAATGACCACACAATGTTGTGCCTGAAAACAGCAAATATTTATGACTTCACAGTTTCTAGGTGGGTCAGGAACCTGGGAGAAACTTCAGCTGGTGATTCTGGCTCAGGAGGCTACGGTCATGGTAGGGATGGGGTAGGGGTTGGGAGGAAGCTGGAGGCCCAGTTTGAGGGGCTGGCACTGCTTTTAGGATCAGTCTGCTGTGTGGGCACCCACAGGTTACTGCAAGGCTGTCTCATGACATGGTGGTGGCTTCTCTCTAGGGACAGCAAGAGAAAGCCCCTAAGGGAAGCTGTAGCTTTTGTATAACTGCGTCTTGGAAGTGGCATACTGTCATTTCTGCCAAATTCTATTCTCTCTCTCTTTGAGACAGAGTCTTGCTATGTAGTGGAAGCTGGCTTTGAACTCATTATGTAACCCAGGCTGGACTTGAGCTCAAGGCAATTCTCCTGCCTCAGCCTCCCCAGTGCTGGGACTATAGGCATGCACCACCATGCCGGACACCAAATTCTGTTCTTTAGAAGTGAGTCAGTAAAACCTGCCTACACTCGGGGGAGGTGATCACACAGGGTGTGAACACAGGGGTTATTTTTGAGGCTACCCACTCAGTCCCCACATGTTTTATCCCACAATACCCTTGCATCGGTTCCAGCAATTACTCAGCTAAAGCAGAATGATTTCTGCTATTTTTGTTTTTGGTAGTGCAGGATCTGAATAACCCCATTCTCCCAGCTTTGTTGGTGGTGGGACTTTGCTTAGTGCTGGGACAAGTGTGGCATTCACATGGACACACAGGTGGCTGGACTCTGGGAACAGCATGGAGACAGGTCACCCGGGAGCCTCCTGAGGGGGAGACTATGGCTGGAGAAATGAGCACGGGGCTTTTGCAAAGAGGCAGAGGAGGACTTAGCACAGCACCGGTCATTACACATGACCTGCTGTGTGTGAGGTATGTCTGGGTTGTGGGCTGAGGGAGACGGGGTCCTTATCCTCCGCCTGGAATTAATCCATAAGTACCCATTGTTGTAGAGTTACCAAGGCTACAAGCGGACATTTGGGAACCATCATGTGCATCCCAGAGCCACGAGTGAGTGTCTCTCATCGGCATCAGCCAGGAGGAAGGCAGAGCAAACTTGTCTTCTTTGATCACCAGGCTGGGCTGGTTGCAGTCTGCATCCAGGTCCTCCTATAGCCCCCCCCCCTCCCACTCCCAGAGGCACTCGGGAGTAGTGTTGTTTGTTCATTTAAATTAGACCTGATTGTTTTGAGCAGTTTTAGAGTCACAGAAAAAGAGGCAGGGACAGATTTCCTATATATCTCCACCCCACTCCCTGTTTCTGATCGTACCTTTCTTGTGTGGGACGGGTACTGGGCTGGGAGACAGAACCCAGGACCTTCACCCTGAGCTGCATACCCAGCCCTTTTTATTTTTTATTTTGAGACACTAAGTTACTAAGTGGTCCAGGCTGGGGTGGAGCTTGAGATCCTCCTGCCTTGGCCTCTCAGAGGGCTGTGATTACAGGCCTGGGCCACCATGCCTGGTTCAGCAGCAGCTTTAAAAACATTTGTTTTGGAGCAAAGAAGAGGCTGGGGAAGCAGGGGGAGCCATGGTCCTGTGGCTTCTAGAGGCACCCAGATGAGATTCTCAGTCTCATGAAGACCATGCTAAGTGACACTGTCATGGGAGTGGAGTCCTCACCTGCTAGTGGACCAGGCCCAGGACCATGCAGCAGTAGCTTTGACCCTGCTTCATCTCATCCATTTGCTTTTCTGTTCCATTTACTTATTTATTTTGGTTTGTATGATTCTTTTGAGACAGGGTCTCGCTATGTAGTTCAGGCTGGAGTTGAATTCACTATGTAGCCCAGACTGGTCTCAAACTCTGGCTCAGCCTCCTGAGTGAGGGGATTACAGGTGTGTGCCACCATGTCTGTTCCATTTATAATGCGCGGAAATGTTTATCTGGTTTTTGAGTCAAGCCATACATTTAAATGCATTTAATTAATTGATTGATTTATTTATTGTTATCTACTCGCTATAGTCAGTGAGAATTATGTCCCTGACTGTGCCATCCTGACTACAACTCTTTTTGAGGTTGTCTTGGGGGCCAAATTTATTTCCTTTTGGGTGTGAAACCTCAAAAACCTCTGATCCCAAGAGTTGAGTCTTATAAAAGACTTTCTTTCTGATGCTTGGGACCAAAGCCAGGGCCTAACACACACTAGGTAAGCGCTCTACCTCTGTGCTGTATCCCCAGCCCAAGGCTGGACTTTTTATTTAGGTAAGACCAGAGGGAAGTAGTGTTTTTTAAAATTAATTTTATTGGTACACTTAAGGTATACAATATAATGACATTCATCATTGGAAATTTGCACCTTTACATAATCTCTTTTGGTTCTTATTTTTTCCCCCTTCCCCTGCCCTCCCTTCAGGAACTGGTCTTTAAGGGGGAGGAAAAATTGATTCTTGATTGTGAAATAAAAATAATATCTTGTTGCACTTGGATTTCAATGAAGTAATAGATGTAGAAGAGCCTGGTAAACTGTCAAGTGCCTGCGAATTGTAGCTGTCACTAAAGAAGGGTCATCGACAGGGAGGAATCACTTTGCATGGATGTGGCTGGTGGAAACCTCTTGGGCTCACTCTAATTTATTAAAGCAAAGTGCAGCAAGCAGAAGCCTAGGTTTAAAAGATGCGTATTTACTCCTCCTTCATCTCTGCCCTCAGGCTCTGGTGCTGTAACCAGATACAGACCTGAGGCCATGCCAGAATGAAGAGAAAAACATCTGGCCAATCTCATCAATCCAATCAAAGCATCCTTTCATACTGGTCCAAGGATTTGGAGCTCAGACCTCCAGGTAAATGACTGCAAATTTTCTGATTCAACTGAGAAGATGGTGAGGGTTGTGTGAACCCTAATTAAAATATCAAGGGTCAGGCAGCAAATGGGAAATCTAACTGCGCTTGAGCTAGGCTAAGGGTGGAGGCTGGGGTGTCTGAGGTAGAACTGTAAGAGGATCATCCAGTTCCATTCTTCTGGGCATTAGTCGGGGAGCTCCTGTGTGTCCCTGTCCTCTGATTTCCGAGCTCCGTTTTGCTGTCATGGTGATGGATGACTTCTGAGGGAAGCCCCCGTCTTAATGCATCCATTCTTCCTTCTCCAGGGAGCTGCTTTTCCTGTGCTTCCCCCTGGATGGCTCCATTTGGGTCAAAGCACAGGCCCACACCACTCTGGGGGCCCTCAGCCTCTCAAGAGTCCACCAACCACTTCCCTTTTGCAGAATCACTTTATGGACCAAGACTTGAAACAGGCTCAGGGGTCCCCACAACAGGAAGAAACTCAGGAAGCAAGCTGGCATCATTAGGGGAAGGATGAGGGAGGAGGGGGAAATGAGGAGAGCTCCCCTTTGCATGTTATCCATAATTCATGCAAAATACCCAGAACAGTGTCAGGCACACAGCAAACACTCAAGGTACATTAGCTGTCATGGTGATTATCATCATCAATGGCATCTGAATTTCTCATGGTAATGTATTACTTTTCCCTTTGTGACTTCTGAAATCTATGGGGTAACATTGGGTTTACCCCATTTCATGGGGTTCCTTCATTTTATGGCATTGAAATGAAGTTGATGGTCAGTAAAACTTTTCTTCTACAACTTTCTCTTCTAGGTTTCTCTGTCTCTTCCATGTGCCTAGCGGAAAGTTGATGTGGATTCGGTCTGTGGACTGAGGAAAGAACCTTCATTCCTTTGGACATACCATTGAGCACCTTACTCAGAAGTGGTTCTTAGGTAAGAGCACTTGTATGCCCAGGAAATGGCAGCATGGTCACTTGTGGGACCACATAGCAGGCAGTGAGGGGCTGTGTGTTTGAAAAGACATCTGTCATTTTCTTTCTTTTTCTTGGTACTGGGGATCAAACTTGGGACCTTGGGCTTGCAAGGCAGGCACCAGAACCACTGAGTTAATTCCCCACTCAACTGTCATTTTCTTATCCCCAGAAAGTCCAGGGCTGAGCAAGTCCATCTGGATGTCACCATGAGTGTTGATAACTGTACCCTGAATTACATCTGTACCCACCACCCTCCTCCTCTAACTGCACCCATCCCCAGGATGGGCCCTGTATTTCCCTGGAGACCTCACAGTGGGTGAATAAGATACTGACGCTTCCTTCTGACCCTCTCAGATCTGTGTCCTGCCTGAGGACTCATGCTTCATGGCTTTTATACTGATGTTCACCTTTCCAGTTCAGGAAGTTCTTCACAGACAGCAGCACCACACTGTCACCCAGAGTTTTGTCTGCTTATCTCCTGCAGTGACTCATTTGCCCAGTGTTTGTCCTGGGATCTGATGAGCCTCTATCCTGTGAGCAGTGTGTCACATAGCGTCACATCCTCCCTATGAAATAGGTACTGGAATGAGTCCATTCTCTTGGTGAGGAAGTGGCATCACAGGAGCTGTTTTTGTTGGTAGCAGACACATTGGGTGATTGTGTGAACTCTCCCCACCCCCCTTTAATGATGAAGACTGGAAAAGCTAAATACCTTCCTTCCTTCCTTCTTTACTCCTTTGCAGCTAGAAATGGTCATCTGACAGTATTGGCCAATGAGATCTAATTGGAAATCTCTGGCTGAAGGCTGTGTGCCACGTAGTGTGGCAGAAGGAGAGGCTCAGTGGGCAAATTTGCTTTCCTCACAAGACTGAGTTTTGTTTATTTATTTGAGTTTTAGGGGTAGGGTCTCACTATGTACTCCTGGCTGGTCTTGAACTAGCTATGTAGCCCAGAATGGCCTCAATCAAACTGATCTTCCTTCTTCAGCCTCCCAAGTGCTGGGATTAAGCTAACCAGGCTTTGAGAGAGTTGACAAATCTGGAACAGCTCCTTGCTATGAGCTGTCCGCCACTGTGGTGCTGATCTACAAGTTGTGCGGGAGCTGTCCCCTCTGTAAGTCATGGCAGATTCCTGCTGCTGACTCCAAGGCAGCAGCGAGGAGAGGCCAAGGTGTGTGTATGTCTGTGATTTTACCCTTCCAGTGAGAGTCATCCCCACACCTGGGTAAGCTCACGGTCCTTGCACTTTCAAAATAATCTTCACTAGAAGAAACACCAGTGTTGGGCCAGGATTTAGCTCAGTGGCACCATGCCTACCTTGGAAGCACAAGGTCCTGAGTTCAATCCCCAGCACCACAAAAACAAAAACAAAAAAACCAAAAAACAAAAAATACAGCAGTGTCTGGAAGTGAGGGGGTCGGGGTTTTCATAGAGGTCTGGAGTCAGGGGTAAAAGAGCCTGAAATAATTTCCCAGCCCCTTTGGTCCTGGGGGAGCACTCACCTGGGAACTGTGGGATACAAAATGGCATTCTCATTCCAAAAATGAGCATCTGAAATGAACAGACATTTTTCAGACAAAGAAGTAGAAATAGCAAATAAACATATGAAAAAATGTTCAACATCACTGGTCATTCAAGAGATGCAAATGAAAACAATGCCGAGATTCTACCTCACCCCAGAAAGAATGGCTGCTATCATGAAATCAACCAGTAACAAATGCTGGTGGGGCTGTGGGGAAAGGGGAACCCTGCTCCACTGCTGGTGGAAGTGTAGACTGGTGCAAGCACTGTGGAAATCAGTGTGGAGATACCTCAAACAACTAGGATTGGAGGTTCCATTTGACCCCGCTATTCCACTGCTGGGGATCTTCCCCAAAGAATTAAAAGAATCAGACCACAGTGATATATGTGCACCCATGTTCACAGCAGCACAGTTTGTGATAGCTAAAACTTGGAAGCAGCACAATTGCCCATCAACTGGAGACTGGATAAAGAAAATGTGTTTTTTTTTAATAAAATGGAGTACCACTCAGTCATAAAAAATGAGAAATTAGCGATATTTTTAGCTAAATGGATGCACATTGAGGCGATACTCTTCAGTGAAATAAATAGGATACACATGTATAAATACTGAATAGTTTCTCTGGTGTGAGAAACAGAAAGTGTAAATAAGGACTAAAATGTATAATAGGTAATGTGAAATAGGAAGAAAAGGGGCAAAGGGGAAGGGGAAGTGGGAGGGGTAGGGGAAAGGAAAGAAGGGAATGGAATTAATATGAGAAAATGAAAAAATGGAAACAAAGTCTTTGTAAATAGGGAGGGATGGAGGGATTGAAGCGAGGGCAGGGGAAGGGAGAAAAAAATAAGCAAGAGAGATTATGTAAAGGTGCAAATTTCCAAAGATGAATGTCATTATATTGTATACCTAAAATGTACCAATAAAAAAAAATTTAAAAAACCAAAATGGGGTCTGTGGAGACAAACTGGCTGGGTTGGTGCTGATTTTCAGCTAGAGTGGGACTGAGACTTACCATTGCTCCTTCCCTGACGCATCTCAAGAAGTGTGCCACCAGTGGCCTTGGTTTGCAACATAGGCTTCCGAGGGCACTTCCAGACCCCAGGGACAGCCTCCAAACCTTGGTTTATTTTCTGAGCCTCCGATGATCAGAATTGTCACCTTTTTTGCTGATTTGTCTTGTCACAACCTTACCAGACAGGATAAAGTCCATTTCTATTCCTTATTTCCTATTTCTCAGTAAATGCACAGTCCTAAGTATTTTATTTATTTATTTTTTTTGCTGATAGTAACTACTGAGAAGCTGACATGGGTAAAACAAAAACAAAAAACAAACACCGGCCAGTTGCTAAGCTACATGGACTCTTAAAAGCTTTTGAGAAATAGCTGGTACTGATCTTAGTTGAAATCTAAATGGAGCTTTTAAAAAACTCTATTTAACCCCTTTCTGACCCTTTCCCTGGCCCATCCATTGTGTTCTTTTTTATCCCTTGATTTCTTTTCTGATTTTCTGGCCTGGTGCTGGGGTATTTCTCATCCTTCTAAGACCCCCAGCCTCTCTCTTCCATGGGAACTGGCAGGGAGAGGGGAACAGGTGCAGCAGTAGCATGGTGCAGAAGACAGGCCAGACTGAGGAGGGTCCACCTACCCCTGCGAGGGTCCTGTCCCCATGCCTCACATTGCTCAGAAGTTCCCTTGGGAAATGCCTCTACTTGCCTAACCTTGGAAGGAGCCCATTACAAGGTCTGATAGCCCTGGATCAAATGTGTTATTTTATAATGCTCAACTTACTTCATTTGAGCCTTGCTTCCTTACCTTTAGACTGTCTTTGACCTGCAGGACTATTTCTTAGCCTTTCTCCTTATCCTTCCACTCCATGCAAACCCCTCATAAAGACAAAGGAGCAGTTCTCAAGCTCCCATTGCAACATTATTAGGGACTCAATAAATATTTGTTGAACAAATGAATACTTTCCTTCTTACTCAGCCTTGGGCTATAGGAAGGGTACATTCTGCTCTCTAGAAAGTTAAATCACAGAGGAGGACACTATCCTAGATGGCCATTGGGAAGGATAACTTTCTTGTGCCCAGGTCCTAGCCCTGGACCCTTACTTAGAGTCCCCACACCAGGCAATGGCTGGATAGATATTTTTATTTTATTTATTTTTATTTGTGCTGAGACCCAGAGAAAATCCTTCCTTTCCAAATTACCTAATAGTCCCCACCTTTCCAGTCTCACTTTAGACTCCATCTTTCCTGTGAAGGCATCCCAAGAGATTGAACACAGCAGTCTGTCTCCTTTTGGTGCTCAGTAAAGATGTGCAAGATCATTTGACTAACACTAAATTACTTGCATCTTCCACTGTTGCCAACCAGCTAGTTAAGAACTCACAGATGCCCTACAGGTAATTGAGTTAGCAGTATTGAGGAACACTCTCAATTGAGTATCGGCACTAGAAATCCCGAGGTTTATGAGTGAAGGAGGACTTAGTTGTGATGTAAGTATGAACTCCCACCCTCTGTGGTCCCTCACCTTCTCTTTTGCCCACCTCCTGGGTACTGCCCACTAACCCATCTGCTGTCTCTGCTCCAGCTCCCCCGGCTTCAGTTGACCCCTGGGTCTCATACACTCTTCCCGTCATAGGTAATGTGTCCTTTTCTCTGTTTGCCTACCCACTTTCCCCAAGAGCAGGACTATTTCCTTTTGAGGCTGGGCTCCTCAACTGCTGGGCCCAGTTCTGTGGCACACAGACAAGTTGCACTTTGCCAGATATCTTTGGGGTGATCTCCCCAGCCCAGTCAGTTTGGAAACTTCAGCTTTGTATCTAGATTTAACAAAAGCTTCATTAGTAGGTGATTATCCACTCTACAAAGGATTCCTTTAAATAGCAAATTCCCAGAATGGGCTTAAAATAGGTTTAATTTAACCCGAGTCCAATTTGTGCACCCTGTTCAATAACACACTGATTGTTAAAGATGAGGTACACTTCTACTTATTTATAGACTAATTGCTTGTGAGTGCTTTTAAATCCCCCACTTCTTACCTAGTAGGCCACACTCCCTCTTTCAAATTCTTCCAAATTTACTCCAGGGAGACAGTTATTTGTTTATCGATGAAAAGGGATGCCTCTGGGGCTGACCCAAGCTCAAAGGGGATTCTTCTCCACCAGAGCCTGTCCCAAGATACCAAGATACACAGCCTCTTCCATTCCAGCTCTCTTCTCAGATCTCTCCACCCTCCCTCCATGCAATCAGCAATTGCAAAATCCTTAGCTGATTGTAGCTGGGTCTCTGGGTCCTCACACCAGGGCAGTGTCCACTCCTGCCGTGGTTTTTGATGTAATAGAGGGAAAAAACTGTGGTCTCATGTCTGGTATTTATTATCAGGACAAGCAAAGGGACCTCTCTTCTTTTGAGCTGAACCTGAGCAGCAATTCCACAATAGATATTGTATTAGTCTTGTTTTCTGTTACTATAGCAAAATAGCCAAGCCTGGGTACTTTAGGGAGAAAGAGGTTTATTTAGCTCACTGTTCTGTTCAGGAGGTGGAAGGTCTGCACAGCATTTCACTGGCTCTTGGGAAGTCCCCAGTGGTATTGCATCAGGGTGAGTGGCACATGGTGGGGCACTATGGGAGTGACAGTTCACATGGCGAGACAGGAGACTGGGGAGGGGTCACTCTGGCACTTTTATAGCAACCTCTTCCCAAGAACTACATTTTTTTCTGAGGGCAGTGCCCATAATTACTTTCCACTAAACCTCATCTCTTAAAGGGCTGCCACCACGCCTCACATCATCCTGCTGGAGGCCGAGATTCCAACATCCGAACCCTTGAGGGACACACTCAGAAGATATGCAAACCAGAGTGGGTGTCATGGCATATTCTAGTGCACGTGACATGTGGTCCTCATGCTACAGCCATGTCAATAGGATTCCAGTTAATCTGGTAGAAAGTGAAGTCAATAGAAAGAGAAAATTCTGCTCACCTGTACAGCCTTGCTTGAATGCTGCTGTTATCGATGAGATCTTTGGAGGACCGTCTGTTCCTGGAGTCGGCTAGCCAGAGGTGATTATTAAAGTGCTGTTTGAAGAGACGGTTTATCAATTTATTCCTATCATGTCATAACTGGTTTTTCTAAAGAGCCACCTCTTCCTCATGAAACTGTCTCCTCTTTAACTGTATATCTGAAACTTGAATGTGGTGTGAGTCATGTGGATGCTCGTTAAAGTGTAGATTTTGATTTAGTAAGTTTGGAGTGGGGGCCTAAGATTTTCTATTTCCAACAATCTCCTGAATGATGCTGACGATGCTGTGGACCACACTTTGAGCAGCAAGGTCTCATAAATTGTAGAGCGATCATTCTAAATGTGGCTGTGATCATACTAGGCCTCTACTTGAAATCCACCAATAACTCCTACCGCCTCCAAGGTTAAGTCCAACATCTGTAGATGCAAAAAAGGGTCATTATAACCAGCCTCCTGCTTATTTCTCCAGTGTTGCCTGGCAGTTGTCACTTCCACGCATGCTCATTCTTACCTTTGTCCAAGCCTTAGTCCTCTGTGGCCTAGCAGACTCCTTCTGAACCTTCTAGACTTGACTCCTGTGTTGCCTTTCCCAGGAATCCTCACCTGTTTTCCTTAGGTTCCCCAAAGATTTGCTGTGTGCCTCAATCACATATTGCATGGCTGGAAAGCTCTGCTACTTTCCTTTTCCCCATTAGATGTCAGTTCCTGTGAGGACACAGATCATCCTCTCTGAATCTCAGACTCTCCAGCCTTCAAATAAATATTTGAATGGATGTGGAAATAAGCTTGCAGTTTTGTCTTTTTGCTCCTTGCATAGTGCTTGCTCAGCTGAGGTCAGCCTTTCTCTGATTGTCATTTGCTAAGCCTTCGTTTGTGGAAATCCATGTTCAAGCTTCTGTCTGGGGAGATGAATCCGATGTACAGGAGTTGTGTCTAATTCCATGGCCTGAACATTAGCAGCAGTTAATTCATTGCTGTTGTTTGGAAAATGTTAATTAATCAACATGATTCTTCTGGTGCTCAAGGGAAAAAGTCAAATTGCTTTAAAAGAATTTACCTTTTCATGTGACTGAGCTCTGTGAACTAAGGCAATGGTTTTCAACCCAAGTTGCCCATCAGAACCACTTGGGAATCTTTTGAAAAATCCCCATGCTCAGGCCCTTACCCCACAAATTCTCACATAATTAGTGTGGAAGTAGGGTCGGGCATCAATGATTTAAAGAACCACCCAGAAGATTCTTCAGACTCAGAGCACCAAGTTGAGCATCATAACTAGCAATCATAACTCTTTCCTAATAACCAGCTGTCACTTATCTCAGGATGGAGTATTCAACTATTGTTCCTCTTTGGGAAATCTTGATTTAAATTTCTTCTTGACATAATTAACATAATTCTTAATAAAGTTCTTACTTCTTTGTGTTCACTAGCTCTCATTTATTGCTTCTATGCAGTCTGTAATTTCACGATGAGATCTTTTGAATTAAAGCCTGGGTTCATCAACCCCAAGCAGGGGTGAGCCAGAGAGAGGGTGAATCCACTTTGAACTGCTTGCCGTTAAGCCCAAGAGTCTCTCTTACCTCTGGAATGGACTCAGGAGTGGAGTTCAGATGAGTCACGGTACAACCTTTTAGCTTTCCTTGCATCAGTTTCGTTGGGGTAATTTTTTTGAAGCATTGTAGAACCTTAGAACCCTGGACATGGTTTGTGGATTCATGATCATTTTGAAATCAAGTTGCTACTGATATTCTTCCCTTGACACAGAAAATAATACTTATAAAACCTTATCCCTAAGAACCTGGAAAAATCAGAGGGCCTTTCACTGCAGACCAGTTTCCTCCCCAGAGGGGATGGGAATTCAAGGTCCCCAGCTCCCTCTTCACTTGGTGAATATAGGTCAACAGGATCCTGGGAGCCACCATACCATGGAGGGGAATTTGAAAGAGACTCACCAAAGCTATAATGTTTTCTGGCACCAAGCCTAGAGTACAAAAGGCTCCGAGAAGAACACGTTGACCAACTTTTGGTGAACCAATGGTTCAGTCACTCATAGCTTCTAATACGGTTCAGAGTAGAGTTGCTGTTTGGCTGATACACATTTCCAGTAGGTCCTCCACCTCCAACTTGTAAAGGTATTTCCTGGATAAGATCATGGACTTCAAAGTGGTTTTCACTTACTTTGGCAATGCCTTGATGAGTCTAGAAAAGGCTGAGAATTACTTTTTTCCTGGTAGATTTATTGGAAAACTTTAAAAGCAACCCTACTAGATCTAATTTCCTTGAAGACAGGAGCTGTTCTCTTGAATTTTGTGCTTTTCCCTCTACCCCTTTCCATCTTGCCTTGCATATTGTAGATACTCATAAATGACAGTAAATAAATATAGCTAAATATTTTGAGTGCTTATGAGAGCCAAGTACTTTGTGTAAAATCTCTTGTTAAATCTTTTCAGTTGCTCTGAGTACTAATATCACTGCCCAGTTGTGCAGATGGGCCTATGGGAAATCACCTGCTGCAGCTCATACAAGTAAGTACAGACACACAGTTCAACCCAGGCTGGTGTGATTACAAACTCTGGTTTTAATTCATTTGGTTGTCTTACCAGCACCCTAGAACACCTGAAGCAGAATTATAGGGTGAAGGATCCTGGCTTAGTCACTTTCTTGGTCACTGAGATACAATACCTGACACCCTCAATTTGGACAGCGCAAGAGATGGGCATGGCGGAGGAGAGCTGTTCACCACATGGTGGAAAGGAAGCAGGGAGAATCAAGGGAAGAGCCAGAAAGGGAGATATAACCTTCCAGGTCATGCCCACAGTGATCCACCTCTTCTGACCAGATTTCACCTTCTAGTGTCAAGTCAGTCGTAGATAATCCAATCACCTTCTGAAAGTCCCACTGACGATCACATGAGGCTTTGCAGGGTGGGGTAGGGGGACATCCAGTTACAAACCACAACAGCTAGGATTTGTAGAAACACAGATTTCTGAGCTCTACTCCCAAGAGATCCTGACTTGGTTTGGTGTGGGTCCAAGAAATCTGCAGCCTTTCAGGCACATACTTGTCGACTTACCCAGCACATCAGCCCAGCTTCCTTGGTGATTAGAGCTCTGAGTCTTCATCTTACATGGTTCTTTTTGAGATACTCTAAGTCATTCAGATCTCCCAAGCCCAGGCTCTCCTAGGTACCAGCATCAGCCAACCACACATCAGGAAGATTCTTGTCTAGGGCAAACATATATTTCACTGAAGCCTCTTCTGAAGCAAGTAGCTCACCTGTTTACTGGAGTGGACCCCATATTTCTCTCACTAGGATTAATGTAAAAACCACACACAATGAAAGCTCTCTGAATGAATCAAGGAGTTCCTTCATACCCTCCATCGCTGTAAATTATGCTCTTGTATATTTTCTCCAGTGTGGCCTTTCTGTCAGCCTTAAATATTAATTCTTCGGTGCTCTACAGAGGTGTTGGTTCAAATCCTAAGGTGATATGGGATTCACTTCTCCTGTGAATTCTACAGTGAGACTTAAGGAAGAATCTTAGACTCTGGACAGTGGAAGGAAACTGAGGTTTTTTTCTACCTCCCTCTGGCCCTCTGGCTGATGGAGGAGGATAACTGTACTTGTCCTCTCCATTATGGGGCACTCAGCTCTTCACGGACAGCTCAGTTATTCCTTTGAAGAAAACAATTTTCAATTGTGAAATGCATCCTACACATGCACTGTGTGTAATATGTGTAAAATGTGTGTGTACAGTTGAAGAATAACAGCAGAATGCATATCTATGCATGCCCCTTGCAGGCCATGGCACAGAGCATACCTAGACGTGTGAAGCCTGGTGTGTGAACCCACATGCCCATGCCCAGCCTTCCTCCCCAACACTGGGGCTTCCTTCTCCAGTTTTGTTGTTAGTCTTAGATTTTTTTCAAATATTTTACCACTTACGTAACAATCAAGTTGTTTATATTTTACTGTAGAGACTCATGGCAAAGGTTGGTCCCAAAGGTTTAGAAGCTGAGCTGCCTGGATTCTACCTCAGTCCCATGACGACCAGTTGTGCAGTACTGGGAAAGTCATTTAGCTTCTCTGTGCCTCAGTTCCCTCACCTATGAAATGGGAGCAGTGGTAGATCTCACCTTACAGAGTTTCTGCTGCAAGCTTTTCTAACAGGCCCTGGTACCTAATAAACACCATGACAGTGGAAGTTATTGTCATGTACACTAAGCTGAAGTCTGTCTTCCTGCAGGTCAGTGTTCCCATATGTCTAGTGAAGGCCTTTAAGAAAACATTTCCAGTCTGTTGTGGACTGATATGATAGTAAAAAAGAATAACCCTGAATAATTTAAAAAACGAAATAAAAAACCACAGATATTCAGAATTCAAACCTCACGTTTTATTGTTAGAGTCAACAGAAATAAAACTACACAGACTGCTGTGTTTTAAAGTGATTACTTTCGGTTTCTGCACTTTGTTGTCATGAACCTAGTATATGGCTTATGGCCATCACCAACTCACAGACACACCCAATGGTCTGTCCTAGATTTCTGCACACAGATTTTGCTGAGTCCTGCAAGAGGCCCATTCCTTTTGGAGGAAATGAGTTTCCCTAGCTGTTTGCTGGGTGGCCCTCTGGCTGTTGTTTTTCTTGTAATTGCTTTTCATTTGCTAGAAATAGCAATGATTTAAAAATAAACAAACATACTTAATAGGTGCTAGTTATCGACAGATACCAGAGTTTTGTGTGTGTTGTGTGTGTTTTAATCAAGAAATAATTTCTTGGGCTGGAGATGTAGCTCAGAGGCACCATGCCTGCCTGGCAAGCTCAAGGTCCTGAGTTCAATTCCTGGTACCGAAAAAAAAAAAGAGAGAAATAATTACTGGTGTTAAGGAAACTTCTCTGTCAAGACAAGCAGCCAGGGGAGAAATGCAGATCTGCATTCTGAGTTTTCTGACTCAGGATTAAGACAGAACTGACTTCTAGTTTTCCAAGTCCGGAAGTAGATAATGGGCTCTTTGAAGGTTTACCTCTCCCACTCCTCTTCTCTCTGGCAGAGCCCGAGTCCTGTAGACGCACCAGGTGTTCCCAGGAGAGCTACGGGGAGACACATGGATGGTATGAGTGGAGCCTGTGAATTTACCAACATGCCACCCATTTTGATGAAGAGAAAAGGAATTTCACATGATCCAATCAACTGTTTAGGGTTTTAGGTCAGACCTGTTTAATCTGAGGCTACATTAGGCTCTCCCTACAGATGTGCTGAGCAATCCTCACCAGGGAATGGAGTCCTCTCATCTCTAGAAGCTCACAGAAACTCAAGTGCTGGCGGGGAAGGATGGCCCAGTGATGCCCTTTTGGCTCTGCATCCTGGCTTTTCAGAGTTGCTACTGAAATCCCAGGCCAAGAGGCGGCATCCTCCCACCCCAGGCAAACTGGATAAACCTGGCAGCATGCAACCGTGCAGGTTAAAGTCAGGACTCTTGGGGTCCTTTCCCAAGCCCCATGGTGCATGTGCGCCATTTGGCTTTCTGACTACATTCCTACAGGGCAAGTGTATCTGCACTTGACTAAGATCAGAATGTAAACCAGAGTATTCAGAGTTTCTTCTGTGTTGGAAAAATCTCTTAATTTTGCTATAAACTATTAATGTTCATATGAGACTAGGGGTCAGAGTCTCTGACCACCTGATGCAAAAATTACTGTTTTTAATTCTTTTTTTTGGTACCAGGGATCGAACTCGGGACCTTGCACTTGCAAGGCAGGTGGTGGAACCACTGAACTAAATTTCCGGCCCATGTTTTTAATTCTTAAACTGTGGAGCAGCTTGAATTTTAGTCAAGAATAGTCAATCAAGTGACCCTGGGTTAGCATGTGTGTTTTCTAGAAACCTGCAAGAGATGAATTTTTATAGTCTTTCTTTCTGAAAGAAGGAACATGTCAGTTTCTGCCTGCCTGAAATCTGCCTTGCAAGATACATGCCACCAGTTCTCAACCTGAAGGACAAGCTGCCAGTGGCTGTCACAGGTTACTGACTCTGTGTGCAGAGGTATGGGCCTGAGAGGGGAGCGGCATCTCTCAGGGGTAAAGTGTTCTTTTGTGTCCTCTCCTCTGCCCGTGTCTTTTGCCTTCCCTTCTTATGTGCTGTGATGGGCTGAATTGCACCCCTTCCTCCAAATTCATATGTTGGAGTCACAACCCACCATGCCCCTGAATGTGACTGTATTTAGAGGTAAAGACTCTAAAGAGGTGAAGAGGTAGCAACAAGACACCCAAGAGAGGCCTCAGAGGAAGCTAAACCTGCAGATACTTTGATCTCAAATTTCCAGCCTTCAAAACTACAAGACAAACATTTTGGTTCTTTAAGCCTCCCAGCCTGTGGCATTTTGTTATGGTAGCTCAAGCAGACTCATACATATACAAGGCTGATCAAAAATATGGTGTGTGTGGGCCGGGGATTTAGCTCAGTGGTTTCGCCGCCTGCTGTGCAAGTGCAAGGACCCAAGTTCGATCCCAGGTACCAAAAAAAATATGGTATGTGTTTAAATAGGAAAAATTATTACAATAAAAGGCGCATAGCAATTATCCCCTCTCAAAATGCCCCTCCTCACTTTGAACACACTTCTCCCATTGTTTTGACCACTTTCTGAAGCATCTTGGAAGTCCTTTTGTGCGATGTCTTTATGAGTTGTGATAAAAAAGCAGTGAATTCTGCTGCTGGATGCCATCCAGCAGAAAGGCAGGATCATAAAAATATCATGGTGTGTTCTCATCCACCCTATTTCCCAGATCTGGCACTGTGTGACTTCTGGCTCTTCCCCAAAGTCAAAATGGCCATGAAAAATCACTGTTTGAATCAATTCAGGACACTGAGGCAGCCACGACAGTGCAGCTAAAGACACTCATGAAAGAGGACCCCCGAGCTGCTTCAGAAAGCAGCAAGAATGATTAGAGACGTGTGCTTGAAGCAAGGGGGAGGATTCTGAGTAGGATTCATGGGAATGTGTCTTTTACTGTAATAATTTAAAAATTAAACATTCACCATAATTTTTAATCACACCTCAAACACACATGCTAAGATGTGTGCACACGACACGGCTATGTTGTAGAGATGCACACAACCCACACAGAGGCAGACAGAGATCACCACAAAACAGCAGCACAGACAGCATGGACCCACACTGACACCAGGTGCTTTGCCACACGCCTCGGTGCTAGACAGAAGGGAGCACGGACAGAAATTGTTAAACTCACTCAGACTTGCTAGTGGACAATATCTCAAAAGGGAGAAGGATGAGGAAAGCACGCACAAAAATTGTAAAAATCAGAAAAGTGGGGTGAGACAAACTGGGGAGGTGGAACCAACAGCAGCCTGAAGCCCAAGACTGGGAAGTTACCTAAGGTGTTGGGTGTGCTTGACAAGAACTAAGTGCTTCAGTCTGGGTAGGAAAAGGTCTCAAAGTAGCCATGCGCCTTTGGTAGCAGCACTGTACCTCTCTGGGTCTCTTTTTCTGTTTGTAAAAGGAGGAGTTTGGAATAGCACAGTGGTTCTATTAGGTAGGTCTGCATCAGAATCACCTAGAAGGCTTACAAAAGCACATTGCCCCCCACTGCCAAGTTTCTCACTCAGTCTCTCTGGGGTGGTGCTTGGTCATGTGAGTTTCTAACGATCTCCAAGGTGATGTTGCTGGTGCTGGCCTGGGGCTCACACTTGAGGAACTACAGGGCCAGAGGAGCTCTCCAATCCTTATGTGGTCTAAAACCCGGTGACTATGGGTGGGCGTCAAGATGCAATACAATTGTTATTGTGGTCCTCAGCTCCCTGCAGGGGCCACTCGGCACTGTTTGCAGACATGTTTGATTGTTACAATTTGGGGGAGTTGCTACTGGCATCTAGTGGGTAGATCCAGTGATGCTGCTAACCATCCTACAAACACAGAGAACAACCCCTGCAACAAAGAATGATCTGGTTTGAAACATCAATAGGGTCAAGGTTGAGAAACCCTACTCCAAGTGAACCCATTCCTGGGAGGTGAGATGGGAGCTGAGTTTTCATCTCTCTGAAGGGAAACATCCACAAAGACTACCCAAGATTCTGCGAACTAGACTCTTTCTTCAGGGATTCTGCATCCTTGCCCACAGCTAGGTAGGACAATTGTGTCTCCTGGGAAACTTGCAGATCTTAGAACCCAGAGGAGGCTCCCGACACAGCAGGTGGCTCCTAGTGGGGAGCATTCTCAGAGCAACCTCCACTGGGAGCAGCGGGCTGGGCTCTGGATTAGGCCAAAGTGGGTAGCAATTGCATTGTGTTTCATTTTCTGATTTCACAGCCTAGGAAATAAGGGCAGCCCTTCTGGGTTCTGATTTGAAGCTTCACATATCGAGTCCTTAAAACTTGCAGAATATTGCGAGTCAGAAAAAGTGTATGTGTGCATGTGTGTGTGTGTGTGTGTGTGTGTGAGAGAGAGAGAGAGACAGAGAGAGAGAGAGACAGACAGAGAGATTGTGTGTGTGTTGAAAACCACGTATTCAAACCATTTCCCATTTCTGCACCTCACCCTGCCAATTACAATCTGCTTGGTGGTGTGAAACTGACAGCCGGCAGCAGTGATGGAGACAGGAGGAACGGTGAACAAGGGTTTTGTGCAGTCTCAGCTTTAGAGAGAATGTTCAGTGGGGTGGACAGGCATGTCACTGGCAGGTTTAGGAATCAGTAAAAACCAAGAACTGGAAGTCCTAATTTATTGTCTGTTTCAATACAAGGGTAGACACAGGCTATTTAATATAATGCATTGTTTACAAGTGGAGGAGAGTGGAAGTTATTGATGCATTACAAATGCAGGCAAATGCATCTCATAAGCCACGGGGTAGGTAATAACAATTGCAGAAGACTAAATTTGACTTTAATCCCCTGAAGAATGGCATGCATACAGCTTAAAATGATAAAAGCTGGAGCGGGTAGGGAGAGGAGAAGATGGGAGGGCGAGGAGACTCAGAGAGACAGAAGGATGCAGAGGGAGACTGAGTGGGAGACAGACAGAAAAGATGGGAGAGAAATGAGAGCTGATTTTCTCCTGGGATTACGCATTTCTTGATTAGGAAATACAGTGGAAATGGAAAGAAAAGATTTTTTCCAAAGCCTTGTTTTGATAAACAGCATCCTGCTTGGCAGGGTGTTTTCGGGAGCAGAGCTGGTGTTGTGCGTGGTCAAGCAAGCAGCTTGGAGTGATTTAAAGACCTGCCAATCCCTCAGATAATCCCAAACGCAGAAATAGAAAACAAGTCCTTGTCTGAAGAGAGCCTGTGGCCTGTTCTGTGTCCTCCTGTTGGCTTCTTCAGAGTCCTGGTCACAGTAGGTGGCTGTACACAAGCTTGCTGTCTTTGGGCTTGAAATTGCCCAGCTTCGTGACCCTTAGTGCATGGCAGTTTGGACATAGTAGGTGTCCCATGAGTGTTGGCAGATTGGTCATGGGGTGATGCAGATGTCTATGACTTTGATGTAGCTGGGCTCCCCATTTCAGTGGTGAAGGTGGCTGTAGAGTAAGCAAAATAGAGCTCACTTCCTAGCCGCGCTGAACTCTGTGTGCATTGTTATTGGCAGAGGTGTCCGAATTCTGGGTGAAAATTCATGTGACAGGATATCTCCTAACGCGGGTGGGGGGGCAGCCACTTCTTCATGGGATGGGATCAAAGGAAAGTCAACATTTATCGGGAATGTGGCAGCCACTGTGCTGAAAAATCTCTCTGTGGCTTATATCCAGCTTAGATGAGATTCATCATTATTTACTTTTGAAAGATATGGAAACTGAGGCACAGGGAAGTTCTGCAGCAGGTGGCTGGCATAGGAGGGCTGCACACCCAGCAGAAGGGAACGATGGAAGCTGAAGGCTGCACTCAACTGCTGAGGACATTCGTCCTGGGGCTGACCTAGAGTGTTCTTCCCCTTCCCACCATGGTCTTCCTGCAGTAGCAGTCCTGGCCATGCCTTGCTCACACTCAGATTTCCATTATCAACACGGTTCACATTTGCCTGGTTTATGGATGTTTGCAGTACACCATCTGCCTTCTTGGGTGATCCAGTAGCAAACAGACTGAGAAAGAAGATTGGCATTGGGAGAACTTTCTGTGGCAGCTTTCTAGCTGTGACAGCCAAATGCATCGAGCTGGGGTCACGAAGCACAGAGTCCCTGGTCGTAACTCCATGAAGTCACTGTCTGTGGAGCTCTCCGAGATAAACACATGAACTCACTGGAGAACCGATGGCATTTGTGTGACCCATCTGTGTGCTTCAGCCAAATCCTAGGGGGACCAGGTCATTTCTCCTTGCCCAGCATAGTAGGCCCTCAGTAAACATCTGCCAATGATCTGATCCAACAGCACCCAGCCTGATAGCAATGCTGCCAGCCTGAGTCCTCCCCAGGGCTGAGCCTGTAGAGAGCAAAGCGTTTTTATGTGGAAGAATGAACTTGACCATTTGTCTATGGCTTTCGGGTAAGTAGACCTCACACCCTGCAGTGTAATAGCCTTGCAACTGGCATGTATTTTTGTGCTTTATGTCTCCTGGGTGTTTGCCTGTGAGGCTCAAGCTTGCTCCTTTTGTGGGGGAAGCTGTGGGAAGTTACCTCCTCCCTCTGGGATAGGCAAGTGGTCTCAGAGTGCTTCAAAGAGAGAAGGTAAACTAGTCCCAACGAAATACATGGCATGTCCCAAACCAAATGGATGATTTCCTTCTCTTTCCGAGAGCCATTTCTACTGATGGCAAATACTTTCCTCCAGACCACGAGCTTGAAAAATCAGAAGTATCTTCGTCCTCTCTTGAGACTCACAGGCAATCAGTGTCAGTGACTCTGTGGCTGAAGTGACTGCTGGACTAGTTCAAATCTTCTTATTTCCTGTTTGAGCAAGTGCAGGACGCTCCTCCCTGGGGTTTTTGTCCCCAGATCTGCATCCCCTTTGGTGACTTGCACTAGGGCCAAGAAAGAGCAACCAGAGGCAGTGGTTTCCAGCCTGTGTCCAGAGCCCCGGCCTGGCCAGACCTGACCTAAGACCTCATCAGAAAGCGAGGGACCAAAGTCTGAATGAGTCTCTTGGGCCCTCCTTACGATTCAAACAGTTCCAACTTCTCATTTAAAATATTTTTAGAGCTTTGAAAAATAAAAAAAGACTTTAAAAACCATAGAGGAACAGCTTTTTGTCTGTTTCAGTACCTTGGTGTCGTAAATTTCATTTAAGTCTGTTGCCCATGGCTGAACCTGGAGGACATTATGTTAAATGAAATGAGCCAAGCAGAGAGACAAATGTATATTTGTCTGTGTATTCTTACTTCCATGCAGGAGCTGAAAAAGTATCTCAGAAGTGGAGAGTAGAATAGTGGTTACCAGGGCTGGGAAGGGTGGGAAGGAGTGGGGAATGTGTAGAGAGGTGCAGTTGCATAAGAGCAATAACTTCTATCATCCTAGAGTGCAGGAGGGTAGCTACCACTGATGGCTCAATATTTCAAAATAGCTAAGAGAGGATTTTGAGTGTTCTCAACATAAAGAAATGATAAATGTTTGAGAAGATAGATGTGCCAATTACCCCGATCTGCTCATCACCACACATTGTATACGTGACTGGAATATCACACTGTATCCCATAAATATGTGCAATTATTATGTATCCATTAAAACATATATAAAAGAAATCTGTTCCTCAGATTTTTGAAAACCTTTGTCCAAAACATAAGAGCCCCACAAGGGGTATGAGAAGGGGTCTTGGTGTAGAGCTGAAGGCTCTTGTGTAGGCTGTGAGGGCACTTACTCAGGCCAACTTGACCCTGGTTCCCAAAGGCTAGTGGGGCCTGGGACATTTGGGTTACTTACAAACCAAGGGTGACAGATGGTGGGAATGAGGAGAATGGAGGGAAAGATTGGCCAAGTGGAGTCCATTGGTTGAAGGCTTTTGTTATCAAGTCCCTGGAAAGGCAAAACTGGAAATGGTTTGTGCTGAGGCTGAGCAGTAATAGGGAACCATCTAGAGTCCCCCAGCAGAAGGGACACCAGTGGGAGGCATTTCTTTTTTTGGCTGTTGGCAGGGTGATGTGCTGCTTTGGAAGTCCACAGAGGGATCTGATTCTAAACTTCTTGTCCCATTTGTGTTTTAAAGTGAAACCACAGACGACCAAAGCTCAGCTCAATTTAGAAACCGAGAAGTGAGGTCTCTGTTGTCTGTATTCCCGGTCCTTTGTAAGGAGGAAGCAAGGTTTCCGAAAGCTGGGTCGGGTGTGCATTGCTTCCAAATTGCTCCTGCCTTCAGAGGGGGGAAACTGAGCCTGGGAAAGGGGTGACCTCTGGCACTATTTACACCACAGAAATTGGCAAATTTGAGATATTTATCTTAAATATCAAATTTGAGATATTTATCTCCAAGGAAAATTGGTTGTTACACATTTACCAGCATAGCACAGGGCTAACAAATGCCGTTACAAGGTAGTATGCCACTTGGCTCCATTCTCCAAGGGATGTGGGTGCCCAGTACCTTGGATTCATGGTCTCTGTTGGATTTCTGAGGGAGATGGTAATGGCATAACCCAGGGAGGGGAGGAGCTGAGAAGCATTGACTCAGGGACCTTTTGTTTTCAAGAAACAAAACTTCTTTGTCTCAGTCTGCTTTGTGCTGCTATGATAGAATGCCTGAGCCTGGGTTGTTTATAAGGAATAGAGATTTACTTCTTACAGTTCTGGAGGCTGTGAAGTCCAAGGTCAAGGGGCCATATCTGGTGAGGGCCTTCTTGCTGTTGCCTGCTACGTGGAAAGCAGAAGGACAAGAAGGTGCATGTGAGAGAGATGGAAGGGACTGAACTCATCCTTTTATTAGGGACCCACTCCCGCCACAACTAACCTACTCCTGAAATAACAGAATGGGGAAGGCAGAGTCCTCATGACTTCATCACTTCTCAAAAGTCCCCCCTCTCAACTTTGTTGCACTGGGGCTAATTTTCCAACACAAGAACTTTGGGGCCTGAATAAAGCCCCCAACATTTAAGATGACTTAAAAAAGGAAAGTCATCAGAAGGATACAAGTGTTTCTCCAAGAACTCAAGGACAGAACACATTCTTGGGTCTCATGAAGGACTGGAGCCAGCAACTGGAAAGCCCTTTGGAAGGAAGACTCTCTATCTCTATGTTTTCCTGGTTCTCCTCCCACTTCTCTGTCTCCCTCCTTTCTTTCCTCTCCCTCCTTCTTATGGATATTTTTCTTCTGATTCTCCTGGGTATCTGTGCAGCCTGCATTTCTTGGTCCTACTTCTTGGTCCTGTGGGCTCAACATAATCTACCCAGTCTCCACCATGTTCCAGTTTAAGCACTCAAAAGAGGCGATCTAGAATTTCTGTATTTCAATGATTACTTCTTGTCGGAGAGAATCGGATTGGCTCAGCTTAGACCAGGTGGTCATTCTTGGCCCAAGCACCTGTGGTTGAGGGAACGAAGTCACTCATCACTGGAACTCAGTAGGGATATTGCAATAGGATACTTCGAGAAAGAGCATGGAAAGCCAGGAAGACAAACTGACTAAGATCTCTTTTGAGCGTGCATTGTTGTTCCTTGTGTTTCTGCCAATGCCCAGGGACAAACCCAGGAAGCAGGCCATACTATCTCTGTTAAATCTCCTCTGAAAATATGAAGTCATCTCCTATGTCAAAAATGACTTATATTAAAGAAAAGCTTAACTTGTTCTTAATCTTTTATGGTCACATATCAGATAATATATTCTACATGAAAAGAAAGAGAAGAATACTGGAAAATGGGTAGGAGATGAGAACCATAGCAGTGAGAAAAAAATATCCAGCAGTCCTGTTTTAGCCAAGAATAAATATTGTTGACTCCTACAGGCAACTGTTTGAAGTTTGCATATGAGACTTTCTTATATTTTTATATAACAACTCTGTGCTACAGATCCAGAGCCCAAACATTCCATATAGAATTGTGAGGTTGTTCATATTTAGATATTACATCTAGATCTAAGCCAGTCAAGGGCAAAATATTCTGCTGGCATAGATTCTTAACCAATCCCTAGAAAGCAAAATGTGCATTAGGGTAAGAGTATGCCTCATGACCTAGGATGACATATCCTGGAAATGTTCATGGTGTTAGTCTAGTCTTTGATGCAATTTCACGTTTTACCAGAGTCCGAGTGCAGGGAGAGCTTGTTAGAAGCAGGGGCCAACCTGGCAAGAATTTTCTAACACAACAGAGGATGCGTGAAGGTCCAATAGTCAGAGCCAGGGCCATGGTGGGCAGTGAGGATGCAATCGAGGGAGTAAGATGTCAAGGTCTTTGCGGTGGGGGAGAAGGGAAACAATTTCTGTTTGGATTAGAAAGTCACACTGCTCATCAAGAGGAGCAAGTGTATGTGTTTCTAATCTTCTTTTGGGAATTCTGGGCAATGCAGAGACTGTAGGCAGAGGTGCTTAGGGAAAGCCAGAAAGCCACTGTCATGAAGGAAAAATAGCCAGCCCTGCCTCTGGTCCTGAGGTGATACATGACGGGGAGCCAGGCATCAGACAGAGTGCAGACAGAAGAGCAGCCATGTTTTGTTTGTTCGTTTTAAACTATGCCGGATACAGACTCTTTAAAAATGCACGGCCAAGAGGCAGATATTTTGTGAGATTAATAATAATGGAAGTACTCTTTCTGGCACAGAATGCCATGAATCAAGGACAGCCTGGGACACAGAAAAAGACTGAGCCAGGATAATGCAAAAGGAAAATAAAGGGCCAGGGATTTAGCTCAGTGGTTTCGCTGCCTGCTGCGCAAGTGCAAGAACCCAAGTTCGATCCCCAGTACCAAAAAAAAAAAAAAAAAAGGAAAATAAAGCCCTGCAGGCCCAGACAAAAGCAACACTTCATCACATCTAATGCAGGGCTTTTGCAGTTCCTTAGTGGGGAAGATTGGAAGTTAGCATCAGTACCTTGCTGTATATTTCCTATTGCTGTTGTTTGTATAATTATGTTTAAGATAATTCTATACAGTCTATGGTAGTGCCCCTTTATCTACAGGGATATGCTCCAAGATGACTCTTCCTCTGCCATGGATGCATGAAACTGGATAGCACCACAGCCTGGGTCTACTATGCTTTCCCCTGAACGTACAAAGGGTGCTCAAAACAAACAGCGAATGTGTCATTTTTTTTTTTTTTTGTGGTACTGGGGATTGAACTCAGGACTTTGTGCTTGCGAGGCAGGCACGGCACCACTGAGCTAAATCCCTGGCCCAAATGTTTCAATTTTTAAAAAGACATATTGCTAGGGCCCAGGATTTAGCTCAATGGTTCTGGCGCCTGCCTCAAAAGCACAAGGTCCGGAGTTCGATCCCCGGTACCAAAAAAGACAAAAAAAAAGACACATTGCTATTAATCCCCTCAAAATCTTCCTCCTTGCTTTGAACACACGTATCCCATCCTTTTGGTTACTTTCTGAAGCAGTTCTGGGAGTTCTCTTTTGTGTCTTTAAGAGACATGATAAAAAATACAGTGAATGGGCTGGGGATTTAGCTCAGTGGTTCCACCGCCTGCCTTGCAAGCACAAGGACCCGAGTTCGATCCCCGGTACCAAAACAAAAAAACAAACAAACAAAAACAGTGAATGCTGTGCTGAGTGCCATCCAACAGAAAGGCAGGCTGCTGAAAACATTACAGTGCTTCCACCTTATTCACCAACTCTGACACCGTGCAACTTCTGACTCTTCCCCAAAGTCATACTGACCGTGAAAGGTCAATGTGTTGAATTGATTTGGGACACTGAGGCAGCCATGACAGTGAAACTAAAGACACTTATGGAAGAGGACTTCCAGAGCTGTCTCAGACAGTGGCAAGAACAAGAGGATAAGTGTGTTCTAAGCAAAGGGGAAGATTTCGAGAGGGTTGTGTGGCAATATGTCTTTTACTGAAATAAGTTTTTAAACTTAAACATTCACTGTATTCCTCAATCACAATTTGTATGTACCTATGAAAGGTTTAATTTATAGATCAGGCACAGTAGGAGATGAACAGCATTAACTGGTAATAAATTAGAATAATTATAAGAATACACTGTAATAAAATTCCAGAATTACTGCTTTTGCACTTTGGGGACACTTCTGAATAAAATGAGGGTGACTTGAACACAAGCATTGCGATAAGGAGACAACTGATCTGATTACTGTCATGGCTACTAAGTGACTAATGAGAGAGCAGTGCATACAGCATGGATACTCTAGACAAAGGCATGGTTCATGTCCCAGACACAACAGAGTGAGACAGCACGAGAGTTCATCACACTACTCAGAATGGAGCACAATTTAAAACTCATGAATTGTTTATTTCTGCAATTTTCCATTTAATAATTCTGGACAGACTTGATCACTGGTAACTGAAACTGGAGAAAGCAAAGCTTCAGATGGTGTAGGGAGCTACTGACTAAAGTGTCTGTGGTTCTCAATCCACAGTGCACAATCATTGATATGCAACCAATCTCTTTGTTGTCTTTCTAATAACCTGAGTCAGAGAGTCTCTTGAGGGGGTCCTGATGATCTGTAAGCCAGCTGGGATCTTCTGCAGGCAAAATTTGGGTCCTGAGCATTGTCCTTAAGGAGGATGGACTCAGCCTGGGGTATTCATCTGTCTATGTGTACTACATATTATGCAGCTATTTTTTGTGGGGTTGATAATTTAGTGTCAGTGTACGCCCTCAGAATATTTCTGTGTCCTAACATCCTTTTTGTTTTTGTTTTTTTTCCAGTTCTTTCTTGATGCTCCTAAAGAGTTCAGGAGTATAAGACCAGAATGGGGAGATATACACTGTACTGAGAACCGAGTTAATCCAGTGTTTTTTTCCTGAATGGAAAGAGAAAGAAAGGAAGAGAGAAGACAGGCAGATGTGTTTGCAAAGGGCACAAAGCTAGTTATCGACAGGCCACCTTGGGGACTGGGGAGAGAACATTTGGGATGGGCTTCCTTGTGTGCAGACTTTACTTTTAATTAATTAATTAATTAATTTTTGGTGGGGAGAGGAGGGATGTGGAAGGGAATATGGGTAAAGGCAGGCTGCTTTTCCACGGAGTTAGAGCTCATTGTCTTTTACTTTAAATTAATGGCACAGGACCTGGGTTCTGGGACACAGGATGGCTTTCGTTCATGAAGTGCTGAGTTATCCATGGTTTCTGGCATCATTTCCATTAGGGCTTTTTCCTTGGCCTCCATCTTGACCTGTGTGACTTGGACAATTCCAGGTTGTGTATACATCACAGAGATACGGAACAACCAACAAAGCTGTGTTTTATAAAATTTTTAAAAAGTATTTTTTGGGAAAAGAGTCTAGACTCAATTTTCTATAAAATTTTTGTAGATACAAAAGGCAACTAGAGAACATTTCTACTTCTGTACTCTCTGCTTCCTGGACGGAACTACAATCTAGAACCTGCCTAGCACATTCTACTCTTTCTGTGTTGTTTTTGTTTAACATATCTTGTCAGGTCTGAAACCTCAGACCTTTAGGCTCCTATGCACAATGCTCAAAAATGATTGTGAGCATATTGGGATGTAATTAAACTTGCTGTTCCTTAACAATGTGGTAAGATTGACATTTTTGCACTGTAAGTCATTTTTTCCCCCCAACAGATTAGTTTCTTTATTCAGATAAAGCCCCTGTTGTATTTTAAATGCTAGAAGAATGGAGTTTTTTTTTCATTTGGAATTTGAGGCAATTAGAGCTACAAATTAATTTCTCACATTAAGAAGAATGTTTTGTCTTCCGACCTCCACCTGCTCAGCTCCATTTCCAGGCATTTGAAGGCTGCTGTACTAAAGAGGAAGAGGAAATACTTAGTCAGGGACAGAGGGAATCACTAATGGCTAATCAATAACTGGGGAGCATTTCAGAGCTCTAAAGAGGCAGCACGGGGGTTTAAAAAACAGATGGAGAGTTGTGGTTTCACTTGTGTGAGATTACCAGAAAGATCCAGAGCTGGCATCAACCATCTCCACTTACATGTGTTTTAGTTACTTCAAACCCAATGACAAACCCGTGTCCTCCTCCCCTCTGTGGCCCACCCTCAGGCCTACTTCTCCTACACTCTGGATCCGTACATCATGGGAGCCAAAAGCTCAGGATTGGCCTGTACTCTCCTTTCTTCATCCTCTGTTATGGACAGTATCCATTATTATCCAATATCCATTCCTCCCTGCTCCTGTTGTTAGCTGGAGGATCTTTGTTTATCGCTGGGGCAGAATTGACCCCGTCTTTATCCCAAGTGATGGTCCCTGATCAGTTAATGGCCATGAACACAACTCCATCTTTCTTTCCAGAGATGGGCTCAGAGGCTCACATCATTCAGGGTGGGGCCCTCCCCGGGTTCTGAGTCTGGTTCAGGTTGGTCCCAAGAGAATATGATGACCTGGGTCAGAAAGACCTGTGTTGGATGAGGTAACACAGACATGGGAACCCTGGAGTCTCCTTAGCTAATGCAACCCCTCCAATCATCCCCTAAGTCCTGTTCTGTAATAGATCTCAAATCCATCCTCCTGTACTCTCTAGAATGTCACTAGATGATGATTCACTAGATAGTCTTTTCTTAATCCTTAGTACCAAACTTAATTTTTAAGTGACACTTACAGTATTGGAGAAATTTCTAGAAATGCAGAAACCCAATAATTCAGAGCTGGCTGATGACTCCCAAAG
Organism: Heterocephalus glaber; assembly: GCF_000247695.1. Next base: position 23,934,155 of record NW_004624758.1, read on the forward strand.
CTTTTGGTATGAGGAGCACTTTATATTGTACAGAAAGGCCTTCCCAGGCTCACCTCACAGCAGCCTCCAGCCTTGTCCTTGTACCCATCACTGCACACAGCAACCATGCCATGCTTTCGGGGCATACTAGGGATTGAACCTGGGGTCTTTGCACTGAGCTACATTCTTTGCCTCTTTTAAAACTTTTTATTTATTTATTTATTTATTGGCACCTGGGATCGAACTTGGGTCCTTGCGCTTGTGCAGCAGGCGGTGAAACCACTGAGCTAAATCCTGGCCCTGAGCTTTTTATTTTTATTTTGAGACAGGGTCTCACTAAGTTGCCTAGGCTGTGCTTCAACTTGCAATCTTTCTGCCTCAGCTTCCTAGAGTGCTTAAATTATAGGTGTGCAACACCGTGCCTGGCTTGTGCAATGCTTTTTGTAGTTTGACAAATTCCACACACTCTTTTACAGTTTGGTATACCCTCAATGCCTTCATAGACTCTAATTCTTTTTTTAATTATTATTATTTTTAAAAGCATCTTTATTGAGGTATAAGACACATACCATAAAATTTACTCATTTAAAGTTTACAATTCAGTGATTTTTTTTTAGGATGTTCACAGAACTTTGCAACCATCATTACAATACAATTTTAGAACATTTTATCACCCTAAAAAGCCAAAACCCTTTATCTTTTAAACCCCATTTGCCTCCTCTCAGCTTCCAGAAACTTCTGATCTACTTTCAGTCACTGGATTTGCCTGCTCTAGACTTTGACTTCCGGGAAATAGAATCATAGATTCTAATTCTTATGTTGAGAAAGAAGCCTCTTTTGCCACTGGAAAGACTGAGCCACGGTCCCGTTGGAGTCTGAGCATACATCAGTTTGCCATATTGGACAGGTGCGGTGATACTTAGGCCAGGCCAGGTTGAGGGGTGAGGAGAAATGACTCCTGAATCCCAAGTCAGGGAGTGAAGAGACTCATGGACAGAGGTAAAAAGCTCCAGAGATCATCACAGATCCAGACAGGTCAAGGTCGTGGGCAGAGGGTCCAGCAGTCAGGAGAGGTCATCCAACAGAAGCCTGGTGAAGAAGATGCAAAAGAGACAGAGAGGAGCCCTGGACCCACCTCTGGTACAGCTCACCAGGAGGAACCAGGAGCTAGGAGCAGATGCCTACCTTTGATTTAGGAGGAAAAGAGAGATGCTGAGATTCACTACAGCAGTCAGCCCTGGGGATGATGCCGAGCATGGGTAAAGAGTCAGAACTGCACAATGCCTTTCTATCCTGCATGGGGTGACCCCTTCCACAGCCAGGGCGCTGGTTTCCGAATGTGGAGCCACAGCTGTGCTGGGTACACAGTAGGCTCAGTCACTATTTAAGTGCACTGCTTTTTGTTTCTTTGTTTTTTGTTTGGAGATTTAAAAAAAGTTGGTGCATTTTAGATATACATAATGATAACATTCATCACAGGGAATTCATACCTGAACGTGATATATTTTGATTCTTTTTTTTTTCTCATTCCCCTTCCCTGCCTTCAACTTCTCTTTCCCTTCTTATTTATAAAAACTTTGCTTCCATTTTCTCTTCTATTCTTTTTCTCTTGTCTGTTTCTTCTTTTCCCCTCCCCCCTCCCTTGTTCCCCTTCTCATTTGAACATTTTCTTCCCATTTCCCAATATCAATTATGCATTTTGGTCCTTATTTCCACTAAATGCACTGTTAATGAAAGAGCAGACATGAATGAATGGAGTCACATGGAACAGAGGCTGTGCAGGTGCTTTGTAAAGCAGTGTGCAACAAAGATACAAAACATCACCTCCACTGGTTAATATAACTGACTCTGGGGGCTGGTGGCTCATGCTTGAAATCTCAGCACTGCAGGAGACTGAGGCAGGAGGTTGGCAAGTTTGAGTCCAGCCTGGGCAATCTAGTGACTTAGTAAGAACCTTCCAAAAGAAGGGGACTGGGGATGTAGCTCAGTGTGAAGGCCCTGGGTTCAACCTCCAGTACTGAAAAGCAAAAACAAACAAAACCCAAACCAAACCACAACAAAAAACGGAAACATTTTCAAATTTTACTTACCCTTGAGTGTTTATCTTGCTTCTTCTTCTGCAGACAAAATCAATGACTACTTTCTTGGAACTTCCTCAGAATGATGCAATAGGCATTTTTTCAGGGTGATTTACACATGTTGCTGGTTTGGTTTCATGCCCCTGTCTCCCTCTCTAGACAGAAGGGTCTTTGAGGTCAGAGTAGGGAAGCTTCAGGGATCCCTTCTCAGGTCCCTTCTCAGAACCCACCTCAGGGCTTTGGACACTGGTATCAGCTGACTTCCTGCCCTCATCCCCCCTTGGAGCAAATGTCTTGCCCTGAGGCCATGTCCTCTCCCTCCCCAGCCTCAGAGGAGAGCTCCTCTGTCCCTGGGGAGGTTATGTATGGTTGGTTCCAGAGCATCCTTCAATCCCAGGCAGCTGATGTGTCTGCACAGTGGATAAACACACAAGATCTCTGCTCCTTGACAAGGAGCCCTCATGCTCAGGCTCTGTCCGGAAAGAGGATGGAAAGAAGGCTTGAGAGCAGAGTTGGGAGGAGTGAGACAGAGGAGAAGAAATGGGCTGTTCACAGGAGAGGGCTTCCTGAAGAGCTGAGGGAGGTGAAGCAGATTTGCTGGTGTTTGTGCCAGGCCAAGAAGGTCCTTGACTGGAACCAGATGGCCTAGGTGGGGTGAACTCAGTCGGATTGTGCAACACTTCCTGCAAGCACCTGCAGAGTTGATCCCTGTATCCACCTAGGACTGGGGCTTGGCCCAGTGGGAGAGAAATCACGTGACCCTGTGCACTGAGCCAGGCTGTTCTGCTAAGCAGCCTGTGGGATGGCTGAGAGCTGGGGACTAGCCAGGAAGGAGGCGGGTGGGGATGGGAGGACCATGTTCCCAAGGTCTCCGTCACCACGGGGCCCAGAGATAGTGTTACTGGGGTTCTGGGGTGCTGTGGGCTCCTTCTAGGGAGTCTCTCTAGGTTTTTGTTGTCTTGAACAAAGAGTTGGTCAAGACAAGTGCAAAAGGTAGTGAAGTTTTACATTTATTAAAGGTGGGAAAAGTATGCTCTGCAGCGTGCCCATTGGGCCACTGAAAGAGCTTACAGTGGCATGAAGTTAATGGCTACTGTCCTTTGTATCCCTCATTCCTCAGGCTGAGGACAGATCTAGGCTGTCCTATCAAAAACCTGCTTGATTTCTCACGAAAAGAATTGAAGATAGCACTTGCCAATTGGTCCCAAGTGCGGGGCTTTGGGGGCTGTTTTTCTGCACATGTGTCCTGGATCTCCTTGATGGACAGGTCACACCCATTTGCCCAGCTGACTGGCCATGCCCTAATCTCCTGCCTCAGTAGGGGATGGGCAGACACACATGGCAGACACCCATAGCAGGACACCCCAGGGAGGAATCCCAGAGATCAGACAGTGCAGTTTGATGGATGAGGAGACTAAGAGATGAGGTCAGAGGAGCTAAGTGCTGTACCCAAAGTCACTCGACCTGGAGGAGCCCAGTCCCACTGCTCACAGGTTCTGGTCTGCTCATGGTACCAGAGTCCCTGGGTCAGTGCAAACACAGGGCACCCTCGAGGTCAAACCAAGGGCAAGCTTCCATCCTCAGGGGCACAGACTCCATGCATGGGTCACAGGAGAATATGGCTTGGACGAAGATGTTGACATGGGACAGAATGGAGGAGTGTTATCTCTCAGTGACTCTTTGTTTCTGTGCCTAGTTGTTATCATATCCACCAGTTTATTAGCTCAGTTCTAGTGCTATGAGCTGGTTGTCTATGCATGACAAATAGGCTGATTTCTTCCTTTCTCCTGCGTGCATCTCCTTCCTCTCCTTCCCTCCTGCACCACACACAAGATCTGCTGGCACCTTGATCTTGGACTTACACCTCTCAGAACTGTAGAAATGTTTTTCACAGGTAAGGGGAACATGGACAGAAAACAAACTGACAATGAAACACGTAATACGGGATGTCAATTCCCTGACAGTTTAATGTTGATTGGCCTCCATATTTCAAGGAATTTATAAGTACCAGGTGGGCAAAGGGCCTCCCACGTTGAGAACCTCATAATGCCCAGTGCTAGTCTCAAGGTAAATTGCAGATAAATGCTTATCGCTTGAGGTCATCTGAATTTTCATGACAAAACAGAGGGATACAAAAATTGGGCCTTAATTATATAATTCCCAATGCTGTAGCCAATTTTCTTTTTCACTGGGTCAGGAGTAATATCTCTAAGGTCCTTTCTAGCACCAAGAGTAATGCTTTTTTTTCCCCCTCCTTAAGTAGCAAGATTGTTTTAAAAATCAAATGGTACAAATATAGGCCAAACATATATAACATTAATTCCATTATGACTTGGCTAAAGAACAATATAAAGAGGAAAGAGGAGGAATTTTATTAAAATCTTTATAAGCACCATCTCAAACATACTGCGCCAGACTGTGGGTTATCCTAACTCTCCCCTTTAAAATGGATTCTCCCCTCACAAACCTGCATACATTTTGCTTTATAGCCATTTGCTGTGTGTATCTATATATCATTAAAACCTTATTGCTTTAATACAAAATTGTATGCTTTTTTGGATTACAATGGAGCAAAACCATGTGCCTATATGGATGACAGCCAGAAGAGAAGATGAAGAAAAGGGTGGTCACTGTGTGAGGCTGGCAACCAAGGCTCGTCCTTCTTCTCCTTGAGAGTCCTTTATTGTGATTATTTAACACTTACATGGGACAATGCTATAATGGATTATTGATTAGGATTTTAAAAATTAATAGAAATTCCTTTGACCAAAAAGAGTTCCAAACCCAACAGAATGACCCAGAGAGCCCTGCTCTGTGCTAGGATGCTGAGCCTGGTCTGGCTCAAGCCTGTCCCTGAGCATGATCTGCACACCCAGAAGACACAGAAAGGATGTGCCAGCCCCACTGTCTCAGCCTCCTGGGTCCAAGACCTTAGCATCGGCAGGGCTTAGAACCCCCTCGAACTGGCCACACTCGGGAAGGCCTTGGCAGGAGGCCCCTGGGGTGGCGCTGCATCAGCCCTGTCCTCCAGGACACCTTTCTGCCTCTGTGCTTCTCCTTTCACTAGGCAGGTTTGAGGTCACCATTTTGCCTTTATGTCCCTTCCTCCTCCCAAAGGGTTAACACGAAGAGCAAGGGACTGTGAGCCTGGGCCAGTCCTGGTTCTGCCACTAACCGTCAGTGTATCCTCTAAACCAGCCACCTAGCTTCCGGGGCCCCAGCTTCTCATGGGCAGAGGTAGGGACACGATTCATGACCCTTGTGTCCCCAGTGTTCCACAGCTCTATGATTCGAAGGGTGGAAAATGACAGCTGTGCATTTTGCTTTTCCAGTACAGGCCCTGGGGCTCAGTTCAACAGTGTTCTTGGTGGCAAATCCAGAAATGCAACTTGCGCACTCAATGTGCTCTCTTTACATCTAGAGCATCTATTTATTTACTTAGAGACAGGGTCTTGCTAAATTGCCCAGGCTGACCTCAAACTTGCAATCCTCATGCCTCACCCTTCCAAGTGCTGCCATTACAGGTGTGTACCACTGGCTTAGGGGCTCCCTTTAATGTAAGTAAACACCCATGTCCTTCTTCAACGCTGGCATATTTTCTTGTATTATTTCCTTGACAATTTTTTCCTCTTTACTTTCTTTGTTATCTCTTTTCAGAACACTGTCTAGCTGATGTTGGACTTTGTGGATTTATCTCTTGCTCTTAAAAATTCTCTCATATTTTTCAAACCGTATTTTTTATACCCTGACAGATAACGCTCAAATTTATATTTCAGTCCTTCCAGTGCACTTTTAATATTTCTGCAGTTGTGCAGCCAGATTTTTGAATTCTAAGAGCTCTTTCTTATTCCCTCATGGCTCATTTATTCAAAGAATATAACTCTTGGTTTTACAGATTTTGTTTCTTTCTTGTCTTTTTAGTTCTCTTCTGTGCCCTGAATTGTCTTTATTCTTTGGGTACGAGAGTTATTTTTTTCTTCTTTTCTGCTTGATTCTGTCTGCCAGCATTAGATGCTTTTTTCCTTATTTTTAATACCAAAGCAATAAAGAGGGTGAATTTGGACCTCCATGTGCAGAACTGGGGTGGGTGACTGCCAGCTTCGAAGGGTGAGTGGGGAGCAAGTGTTCTGCTGTGGCACCTCCACCTGGAGCGGAGTGAAGCTTTAGCACTAGTTTAGCTTTAGCACTGGTTCTGTTTAATTATTGCCCTCATTTTCCCTGCATGGCTTTTGAAGTTGGGAACAACTTCAAATTTTTTAGTTCTATTTTTAAAATTAAGAACAATTCCCCTCCACTCATTAGGATGTATGCCACTAAAAAATAGAAAGTAATAAGTGGGGGTGAGGATGTGAGAAACTGGAACCCTTGAGTACCATTGGTGGGAATATCAAATGGTATGGCTCTCGGGGAAACCAGTATGGTGGTGTCCAAAACATTGAAACTAGAACTACCACATGATCTAGCAAGTCTACTGGGTGGATACCTCACTGAAATCAGGGTCTTGAAGAGGTACTTGTGCACGTATGTTCATAGTAGCATTACTCACAACAGCTTAAACATGGAAGCAGTCTACCTACTGATTGATAGATGAATGACTAAGTAAAATGGGGTGTATTTAGACACTCCTCTGTTTATAATGGAGCGTCCTCTCAGTAAATCCATTGTCAACTAAAAATATCAGAAATCAAAACTGCATTTGGTACATCGAACTTACCAAACATGGGAGCTTAGCAACACACCCCACTGTAGAACATCAGTTGTTCACTCTTGTGATTGCCTAGCTGGCTGGGAGCTACAGCTCACTGCCCAGCATGGCAAGAGAATATTGGATTGCTTGTCACTGTTCTGGGGAAAAAATTAAAAATTCAAAACCTAACTCCAAAACATTTCTATTCAATGTGTTTCAGTTTCACACCACAGTAAAGTCAAAAAAATCTAAGTCAGGGACCATGTGTACATACAGTGGAATAGCCATCACTGAGACTTAAAAAAGAAGGGAACCCTGCTACAGGGTACAACATGGGTGGACTTGGAGGAGATTACACTAAGTGAAATAAGTTAATCACAAAAGATATGTAACTGTGTGATTCCACTTACATGAGATGCTTAGTCAAAGTCACCGACAGAAGGTAGAAAAGTGGTGGCCAAGGCCTGGAGGAGGGAGGAATGAGAAGCTATCGTTCAAAGAGTACAGAGTTTTGATTTTACAAGAGCAAAGGATGCATTGAGAAGGATGGGGCAAATCCTGTGAAGGTATTTAAATACCCTGAATCCACACTTGAAAATGACGAAGACGGCAAATGTTTATGCTAGGAACATTTTACCATAATAAAAAATTGAAAGCAAGCAAGCAAGCAACAAGGCCTCTCCTCAGTTCTTGGTGGGGGAGAAGTGCCTGGTTGTGGCAGATGTGCTCACTGTGGTAGGGGAAGCACCGGAATTTGATGTCTTCACATCCAGCACACAGACCTGTTTCCTCCTCCGTTCTCAGCACTACTTCCCAAGAAGTAGTTCCCAAGCACTACTTCTCAGAGTCCAGACGAGGGAGTCGTCAGGCCCCCACAGACCCTTGATTCTTCACTCTTCTTCCTTCTGGGTTGTGTCTCCTAGCTCTTTCTGAAAAACTCTCCATCTCCTGTTGGCATGCCTCCCATTTGCTTGGCTTTTGTGTTTACACCTTTTAAATTCTTTTTACCATCTTTCCCATGAGATTTAAAAATGTTTAAATTTTATTTATTTACTTATTGCAGTACTGGGGATTGATCTCAGGGGTGCTCTACCACTGAGCTGCAATCTCCAGCCCCTTTTTAGTTTTAATTTTGCAACAGGATCTCAGTAAGTTGCCCAGGCTGAGCTCGAACTTGCATTTTTCCTGCTTCAGCCTCTCAAGTAGCTGGGATCACAGGTGTGTGCTCCCTTGCCTGGTTCCATGGTTCCAGGAGGAGAGGGGATACCCAGTTATGCTTGGCACCTTTCTTTCAACTGTCCAATCAACGTAAGTGTTAATTTCCTGTACAGATGACTCTTTGGATTTTCAATTGGTTTCCAGTGTGGAAATACTTTGAGTGTACTTTGAAACCCTCTAGTTTAGGACTGGAAGGAATCTTAGCCTTTTGTATAAATCCCCACATCTTATTGCAGGGCTGGATAGAAATGTGGACTTTAATGTGTAAATCTCACTTCTTCTATCAGTCATGTTTAACCAGAGAGGCCTGGCTGCCAGTGTTCATATATCTACTTATTACCGGAATTCGACCTTGGACCATGGTGGGTGGTGATTAAAAAATTTCTCTATGGTTGTCCCTTTTGTTTTATCTTGGGTTTTGGATTTTGCAAAGTGGGCAGGGTAGGTAAATGTAAAGCCCAGGAACCCAGAGGCATGAGCAAATGTCCGTGAGCATGGACAGAGCCTCTGTCATGTCTCATTGCTATGGACCTTGAGTAATGGGTGTTCAGGAGAAGCTAGCTTCCTTCATCACAGAGCTAAACACACTGCTGGCCCAGGGCTTGGAGAAGCGCAGCAAAGATCTGAAGGAAGGCAGGGCAGCTTCAGAACTGACTGCTGCCCTATGGCAGCCACTGGGTGAGTGGCCGAGTGATTCTGAGTGTGACCTGACTGGTCCCCTGCACCAACATGCTAAGCATAAGAACATGACCGTGGCTTTACCTCCACCATCCCCATCTTGGACCTCTCTAGCTGGGAGCTTGCAAGAAAACAGTTTTAGCAACCAGTTCAATATGGTCAAATTGGCATATTACAAAGCTACTACACTTGCAGAATAGAAAAATTAGGCTCAGAGAGGTGATATTAATTATCCAAAGCCTGATAATTCTTTGGACTAGAAGCCAGGACTCTTTTTCTTTTATTCATTAAGTTTATTGGTACATTTTAGGTACACATTATAATCACATTCATCATTGGGAGTTTGTACTTATACATGGTATATCTTGATTCTTCTTTTTTTCCTTTCCCCCCTCCCTCCATTCCACCCCTCCCTATTTACAAAAAAAACCTGTTTCTATTTTTTCCTTCTTTTGTCATATTTTTTTCTCCCCTTCTTTCTTTTTCCCACCCTTTTCCCCCTTCCCTTTCCCCTTTGGGCTTTTTCTTCCTATTTCACATTATCTGTTGTACATTTTGGTCCTCATTTACACTTTCAGTTTCTCACACCAGAGAAACTATTCGGTATTTACACATGTGTCCTATTTATTTCACTTAAGAGGATGGCCTCAATATGCATCCATTTAGCTATGAATGCCTCTAGTTTATCATGCTTATGAAGCCAGGACTCTTGATTTCCAATTTGAGTATCTTTTTAAAAGTTTCCCCTTTACTATAGATATAGACCATTCTTATTAAAGAAGATTTCAATAACATGGAAAAATTAAGATAAGACAACATCCATTGTTCCATCATTTAAACTCAATCATTGTTAAAAGTTTAGTGTATTTTCTTTCATTCTTTTTCTATGTGTATCTATCTATAGTTATATAATTATACTACACATGGATGTAAATGTTTTCTTATTCATTAAAATCTTTATCAGCATCAATAATTGATTTAATCTTTTGTTTGAAAACAGACGTTAAAGTTATTTTTTATGTTTTTGAATCTGAGAAAAACAAATAATGATGAATATCCTTGTATATATATTTTAAATCTCAGTTTACAGTATTTAGAATCTTAAAATTGGAAGCATATATTCTGAAATTGCTTTCACCAAAGACTGTATCTATTTACCAGAATTGTGTGAGAATATCTGTCTTCCTAAATCTTGACAGCATTGAATATTATCTTTTAAATATCTTTCTTCTCAATTTTTATCTTATTCTTGTTTCCATTTGTATTGCTTTGATTACTTGAGAGGGTGCAAATTTCACCTGAGTTTGTTAATCATTTATATTTAATTCTGGTGACCGGTTTGTTTATCCACCTATCAATCGAGTGTCTTAATTTTTTTGTATCATCTTTCACTCTATTAAATATATCAACTCCTTGTCATTTTGTTACAAATGTATTTTTTTCCTTGAGCAATTCAGTGCTCTGAGTCATAACCATGCCAGGACAATGGGCCCCTGGAAACAGCAGTGATAGCCATGTGGATGACGAGGACAAGCTGACATTTAGAAATATTCTGGTCAAGAGTTCCAACTGGCGTTTGTTCGTTGAGAATGCTGATGTGAAGCTCAGCTCAGTCATGAGGGTTAACTTGTAACTCACGAGCTCATAACCCATGACCAAGGCCAGTTAAGCATTGGGAGAAGACAAAGAGCTGGTGAAGGGCACCCGTCTGGGGCTCTCTGGAAGCTAGAAAAGAGGCTGGCGAAGTGGATATGATGGAAAATGTTAGGGAAAATGACTGACATCTCAGTTTATAGGCAAGGACTATCCTCAGACTTTAGGGAAGCTTATTTGAAAAAAATCAGACAGCAGATGGGTGCAATTCCATTCCCTAAACTAGAGGAAGCTATTCAGAAACATAATTTTTACAAATGCATGTAAGAGAATCCAAAAGATTTAAACTTAGAGGAAGCAGCCAAAATGCTTTGCTTTTCAATGTATGGGAAGCAATGCATATGGGGAAATATATTTGGATATGGACTTTACTCTTGAAGAATCAATAAATTCTCTACATATTGAATAGGAATTTAAATTCTCACCCATAGAGTTCATGTACATTATATCGTATATGCATTGCAAATATATAAGTCGGGATGTAAGTGAGAAAGGTGGAGGAGTTCCCACCTCCTACCTGAGTGTTTTATTCATTTTGAAAGAGACTGTGGAGAAGAAATGTGATCACATTTGGAACATGACAGAACTAAACAGGATAAAAAAGGGGATTTTACTAGGAGTTGCTGCAGACTACATAGATTTCCTTTAATGTTCCAAGACATTATGTAATGGTATCTTATTTTCTATTGTCTATTGAATTACACGTTTTGGTAAAGAGCCCCAAGACTGTTTCTGATTCATATAGGTTGCATTTTGCAATTCTTTTCTTTTTTTAAAGGAAAGAAAAGCAAATTCCAAATGCTTTCATTACATACGATAAATATGTTAGAAAGAAAAATCACTATTTAAAAAAACATGGATATTAATCTGAACTCGACCTTCAACTTTGGTATAGAGAAAAGTAAGGTGTGATAGAATACATCTTTGTGTTCTCAGATGTCTTGGTGTGTTTGTGTCTCATTGCATTCCGCAAAGGGTTTGAGCTTTCCTGGCTTTGCCCTGCTTCCTCTTTTCCTGGGAACAATTCCCTTTCTCTTTCCTCCCTTCCCCATCTGGTGATGGGGACTTAAGATTATCAACTGCTCTATGAAACCTCCCCAGCTCACCTAGGTGAAAAGAACTCTGCCCTGCCTAATGATTGTATGGTCATCACATTAGGATCACCATTAGTTTCCAGGAGATTATAAATTGCATGAGGTCTCATTTATCTCTCTATTCCCAGCATGTGCCCCTGAGTTTGCCAGGCACACTGGGCTAGAGCATGAAGACCAGACAATCTTCTGTGGGTAAGGACCTTTAGTTTCTCCCTTGGTATTTCCGGGGGAGGGACTCAGGGTAACACTTCCGGCCTGGTACTTCCGCTCACTCAGGCCTTGGGGTTGAAGAGGAATGGCTCTTTGGATCAACGTGGATTCCTTGGTCAGCATGTCTCCAGTGCGAACGTAGTCACCTTGACTGGGTGGACAAGTTTAATTCTGAGGCGAAGCATGAGGAAGTTCACAGTGCCATCTGAGACAACTGTTACCTGTGGCAAGTCTGACTGTCGCTCTCCAGGTGGCTGGCTCCTGACTCAGGAATCGAAGAGATGCATTATCTATTGCTCCCCTGCCAACCCCTCAACATCTGATATTTGTACAGTGTTTTCAGTTTATTTCAAGGGTAGTGAATAAGTAACATAGTGCTGTGGGAGTTTTGGAGCCAGTGATTAATTTCTGTTGGGGAAACTACCAAACACTCTTGCCTGTGTGTGGCCCTTGTTTAGCACATGTATTGGCTGGATGGTCTTTGGATTCTGCCCCTTCTAAGTCCTCATAAAAGGAGCAGAACCAAAAGAAGATATTGACCAATATCTAGCCTTAGCCATCCAGCGTGCTTTTCGGATTTACTGGGCATCGAGCACATCTTCTCTGATTTCTGTAGTCTATTGGTTATGCACTGGTATTCCTTTCCTTTTTTTGGTTTTGTTTTTGGTACCGGGGATCAAAGTCAGGACCTTGTGCTTGCAAGGCAGGTGCAGCGCCAATGAGCTAAATCCCCGGCCCTGCACTGGTATCCCTAATTCTGAGGAGGTCCTGGCTTTGTCGACCTGTTTGAACGTACTACTATGATGTGACTTGGGGGTCCTCTATGGGTCAGAAGTCCATAGCCGCTGTCTGTGACCCTGCACTTTGACCACTACTGCTCTCTTGGGTCTTGCCACCATCAAATCAGCTGGCACAGATGACAGCTTTGAGGTTTCATTTTCCATGATTATTGCACTTCGAAGCTTTTGATGCAGCTGGTCTCTTTGCTCAGTCCGAGCAAAGGCTTCGTGACATCAGAGATATTGTCATACCAGAGGCACAAACAGGTTGCCTTTATAGTCAACATCAGTTTCTTAGATGTGGGTCCACCAAGAGACATTTCATTAAAATAAATGTGCTAAAAAGCATTTTAGAACAAACAGCTTCCATAAAAGTGCCAAATTCTAATTGACATTGTTTTTCAAAGTGTTAGAATATACATTGAATTTCAAGGCAAAGGGAAAAAATTAGAATTGGAAGAAAGTGAATTGACAAGCAGAAATGAAACGAGTCAATCTAATTTCAAAGCTTGTCCTAAACCAAGGGTAAAATAACAAACTAGATTTGTGAAAAAAGAAAATCTAATATTTATAAGGGGTTCAACATCTAAAGGATGATAAATTGCACTTGAGAGGAAATGCTACATTAGATAAATTTTATCTTGACATTGAGCCCTTTAAAATGCCTGTAGAGCTTGTCTTGTACATCTGTTGTAGCCCACATACCAGTCTGTCCCTGGTAGTAACGGAAGGGTTATTTTGCTAAGAAAAATCTGTTTGACTTAGAAGCTGGAAGAAAGGAGAGGGAAACTCAGAGATTAGAATTTAAATAAGTAATAAAAAATTTCAAATGTCATCATGGCAGGGAAAATATGAAGTCAAGTCTATAATAATTGATGTTTCTTACATTCAATTCTATTCTATATGATCTCCAAACATACTCTCAGCCTAGTTTAACATCATTTAAGTGTGTTTGGAATCACAATAGAGAATGAGAGGAAGGAAATCGAGTCAGTGACATGCATTGTTGGGTGAAATTACCTGTGGAGAAGGGATTGTGTGGCCCTAAGCACCTGTAGTCTCTGATAACACAAGCTGATGAGGAGGGATGGACAGTGGTCCAGGTTGAGAGTGTATAGGTCTGGGCAGGTGGGAAGTATAATGGTTAATTTTATGTGTCACCATTACTGGCCCAAGGGTTGCTCAGGTACCCAGATATCTGGTAACGAATTATTTCTGGGGTGTTTGTGGAGGTTTTTCTGGAAGATACCATCCATACTCATGTTTCTGAAAGAAATGATCACTTGGAGGTTGAACAGAGAAGATCAATTCTCACCAGTGTGGGTGGGCATCCTCCAGACTTTCTCTTCTGGCGCCTGGATGTCCAACTTCTGCCTCAGACATTGGTGCTCCTGGTTTTCTGGATTTTGGCCTCAGACTGAGACTTAGCCCATCAACTTCCCCTGTTCTCAGCCTGAGGGGTTGAGCCTGAATTATCCTATGGGCTTTCTTGGACTTCCAGTTTACAGATAGCAGATTGTGGGACTTCTTGGCCCCCATAACTCTGGGAGCCAATCCTTGGTAAATTTTTCTATGTATATATGATATCCTACTGGTTCTGTTTCTCTGAAGAAGCTTCACTAAAACAGGAAATAAGGAACTAAATTCAGGCACAGGCGGGGCATCTCTGTGCATGTGCACACACATACCTACACATGTGTCTATGTGTATGCACGTGTGTTCACATGTGCCTGTGGGGTGAAGATCGGGAACTGATGGGTGGCATGAACACATAGAGTCCAGGTTCTGGCCAGGAGTTTCTGCTGCAGCGCGTCCTTGCTTGGGTCCATGATTCAGCTTCGTTAGTTGGTGATTCAATTCTTTCATCAAAGCCCCCGAGGTGACATTTGTTAGTCAATGCATTTAATGACAGGTAATCCTAGCGATGATTTTATGATAATCCAAGCAAAGGGTAGACATTAGCCAGCATTTGTTTAATGTCAGATGTAATGTGTTTTATATAAATGCATTTTTATTCTACATACAAATAATGAGATGATTGTGGTATTTTGATACCAAATAAATATTTAGTGATGAATGTTTGATTTGGCACTATAAATATTAAGTAGTCCTGGATACAAATCCAGTTTTTACCACTTACTATAGAAGCTTTGAGTTCTTTGAGCCCAGTTTCATGATTTGGGAAATGAGAATTAAATCCACTTTGAAGGCTTGTTTTGAAGATTAAATAAGAAAATTTGTAAAGGACCCAGAAGACATTAGATACTCATTAAATTTCTTTCTTTCTTCTTATATTCTGGAGAAATTTTACTTTCCCCCCTCAGTACCGAGGATTGAGCCCAGGACTTTTGTACTGAGCTACAACCCCTGCCCTTTAAAACAGTTTTTAAAAAAATTTTGAAACAGGTCTTACTAAGTTACCCAGGCTGCGCTTGGACTTGGGGTCCTCCTGCTTCCGTCTCTTAGATTTACTATTTTTTTTAAAAAGAAAAATGTGTTTTTCTAGATTTTGATTTCAAAAAGTAATTGATTTTTAGACCTTAAATATTTGATCAAGGCATGAATTCTCAAATCTTAAAAATAAAAATGCCCACAAATAGCACATCATTCTTTTTTGAAATTTTATTTGGAAGTAACCAAAAATTTATAGAGAAATGAGGAATAGTACAAAGAGAATCTGAGAATATTGCTTTTTTTTTGGTACTAGGAATTGAACTTGGGTCCTTGCGCTTGCAGGGCAGGCGGCAGAACCACTGAGGTAAATCCCTGGCCCAGTCTGAGTATATTTTATCTGGATTTACCTATAGTTACCATTTTACCTCATTGGCTTTCTCTCTCTTTTTTCCCTCCCTCCCTCCCTCCCTTGCTCCCTCTTTCTTTCTCCTCTAAACATATCTGTGTGTATAAACTTTTTTCTGAACCAGTTAAGAGTGACTGACATGCAGTCCAGCCCTCATCCTTTAATATTTCATAATATTTTAATAACAAAAGTCCTTCTCTTGCTTTAACATAATAGTCATCAAATTCAGCTAATTGAACATTGATAGAATATTTTTATATAATGTACAATTCTTGTTACAGTTTTGTCAATGAGCAGAATAATGTCCCTCACAAAACATTTCTTCTGTATGGGCAAGATCCAGTGTAGGGTTGGATATTGCATTCAGTTGCCATGGATCCTTTATCTGGATTAATAGAAACTATATCTTACCATTTAAAAATTATTGATAAGTGCTATATCTATACATCACTATGTATTTAAAATTCATTTAAGAGGGCAATAGAATAACCAACTACTATTTATCTAGGCGTTCTGATTTTTTTTTTCTTTTGGTACTGGGAATTGAACTCTGGTCCTTGTGCTTGCGAGGCAGACAGCGGAACGACTGAGCTAAATCCCCAGCCCATGTTCTGATTTTAATTGGGAGGTTAAAATGGATCTTTGAAAATAGAATTAAAAAAATAAGCTATTTCTTCAGGTCCCTCCTGTTGAGAGTAGAATCACCCCCTCCAGACCTCTAGGGGGCCAGCCTGTCCAAATTTACATATGCATATTTCCTGGCTTTTGTTCTACTCATTCAATAAATTGGAGTATTTTTGTGCTCTCCGGGGGGAGGTCATTTTTCAGCTTTAATGGGTTTTCCTTGCACTGTTGATGGTGGGTGGGTGAATGAATGTAGATAGTCAGGCCCCATATTTCAGACCTTTGACTGAGCTCACCAGCAAAATGATGGCTTCTAACTGTCCAGAGCAAGAATTATAGACTCATCTGCCTGGATTTCTGGTCCTCTGCAGTGTCCCTAGTGATGGCTAATTGTTCTTGCCCAGCCACTGGATGCCTGGCTATCTGGTTAAACATCACTTCTGTGGGTCTATGAAGGTGTTTCCAGGAGAGATCTGTCATTTGCCTTGGTGGCCTGAGCAAAGCTGGCGGCCCTCCCCAGTATGAGTGGCCTCACCCATGCTGCTGAAGGCCTGAATAGGACAGAAGGGCTGACAAGAGTAAAACTCACTCTGTGCTTGACTGCTTGAGCTGGAACACTGGCATGTTCCTGCCTTTGGCACTTGCAGTTCTTAGACCTTCAGACTTGGACTGGAATCTACATCCTTAGCTCCTTGGCTCTCAGGCCTTCAAACTGCATCACCAACTCCTGGGTTTGCAGTTGGCAGACTGGAGACTTCTCAGCCTCCATAATTGTGTGAGCGAAAATTTTCTAATAAATCTCTTTCTCTGAGATGTATATCCATATATCTATACTTATATCTATACATGTATCTGTATTTATCGCTATATATCCCGTTAGTTCCATCTCTCCAGAGAACCCTGACTAATACATTCTCTCACTCTAATTATCTATACATTACTCTTCCCATGGAGATAGAAACTGGTAGGAAAAACCCGGCTGGGTGCAGGCAGCTGAGGGTGTGAATTGTAGTTCTAATGTTTGTTAGCTCCACAGACTTTAGTAAGTTTCTTTTTTTGCAGTGTTAGGGATGGGATCCAGGACCTTGTGCATGCTAGGCAAATGTTTACCCTTGAGCTACAGTCCCAACCTAGCAAGTTTTCTCAACTTCTCTTAACTCCTTGCAAATAAAGTTGTAGCCACTCGATAAATAATTGTGTGATGGACAAATACATCCACCTCACAGCTTGTTGGGAGGGCTGTGTACAGAGATCTGCCAAAATGAGTGCATACAGGTGTTTGGCACGTGACTCCTTCTCCAAACTATCCTTCTTCCTTTGCCTTCCTTCTTGCCAGAATCAGGTTGTTAGTGTCCTTGAACAATGCAGTGCTGCTTTGAGTCCTACCTCCTTGGCTTTGCTCATGGAGGCTCTGCCTCTACCTCATCCTTGCCTTTTCTTGCTGCTACCCAAAGCATGGATACTTGTTAAGATCTGGCCCTAGTTTTTCCATATTCTTCATGAAGCCCTCATTGATCTCATTAATCTCTGTACCTTCTAAATTGCTACACTATTGTGGACCCATCAAAGGTTTAGTAAATGGTGAGTGAACGAAATTCTGGAACACTCAAATTTGTGGGCTCTAAAAAGGCCATAGAGGCAGAAAACTTCTTTATAAAGAAGGGAAGAGCATTCATAGTTACTGGGTCCTACTTGGTGGCCTGTGTTTTCTTTTTTCTTTTTTTTTGGTACCAGTGATCAAACTCAGGACCTTGCGCTTGCGAGGCAAGTGTGGTGCCATTGAGCTAAATCCCTGGACCAGGCCTGTGTTTTCTTACACTACTATGTTAACCCCTAGAAAAATCCCACAGGTAGGTCTTCTTAGATCTGCTTTGCAGATGGGGAACTAATCATAAAATGTCACAGAACTAGAAATGGCAGAGCTGGAATTTGAACTCAGGGTTGGCTCCACATTTCCTTTTATATTATCCAAGTTGAAATTTATGTTAAAAAATACTTTCATTTATGTATGAAGGTACTAAGGTTTTAGGAAAATTAGAATGGTAGCAGGTCTGGGTGCATCCAATCTCTTGCTCAACATATACATACTTTTGTCACCCTGCACCAGGGAGCATTGACGGACCAGTGGCTGACTCAGTGTGACTCAAAATGGCAATTTCATGTGCTTTGAAAGGAAAACTGGTTGACTAATAGCCAGTTCAAAAACGTTTTACAGCAAAGGGCTCAATAATTTCCTATTTTTAAAGTGTCAGTTGCAGTTATCAGTTAACAACCGGCAATGGCTGCTCAACAAATAGGCATTTATGATGAGTGCTTCAGTGTGAGAAGTTGGACAAAATGACCTCTCAGGGCCTTCCCAGTGGATTTAATGAGTCTAATCAAACCTTTACAACGGACTGAGCCCAGAGAGGAGCACTTATCTCCTGTTGGAACTGTTTTACCACTCTTTTGGGCACACACATCTTCTCTCCCTAACTGGTAGGTTCTGGAAGGTCAGCGATTGTTTTCATTAGTCTCCCACAGCTCTGGGCATAGAGTTGAGCACATAGTAGGTACTCAGCAAACACTAACTGATTGATAGTTAAAGATCTTGTAACTCCAGAAGCTTATAATACAAGGACACTTAAAGTTGGGTCAGATCAACAGAGAACTCTAAATAATGACCCTGCAGCACCATTATAAAATGGATTGTGTGGACTCCTGGAGGAAGCACCGTAGGCAACACTTACTGCCCATGTTTGTCAGTGTTGTTGCTAGGAATGGACCTAAGTAACTGAATAGGTCTCCTTTCTCAACCCCGATTTTAGTCTGGTCTTAAACCTGAAAAATGTATGATAGAGGAGTGGAGTTTCCTGGGTTAGAGGCCCTAAGCAGTGTTAGCGTGTTCTAAAACTGTGTGATCCAGCGTCAAAATTCTAATATTGGGACTATGGGAGAGAAATAAAGAAAGAGGGCAGAGTGAAATGGATCACAAAATTGTCTTCCAGCAATATCTAATGAAACAAACAACATTAAAAATTTAAAACAAAACAGTTTAAAAAATTTTAGCAGCACTACAGCAAGAAAAAGTGTGCCTCTCAATACTTCAAGTGTCAAAACACTGCAGCTAAGGAAGAGGATTCTGGCATAGTACCTCACCCTGGTCCTGTGTACATCCTCCTGAAGGTGGTGCTATAAATTGAAATATTCCTGGATCTGCAGACAATTGAATTGAGGATACCTTTATGCTTTCTATTACTGGGATCAGGGAAATTAAGCCCAAAAGAGTGAGGATGTAGGGATATCTCTGTTGGAAGTGAAGTCTCAATGGCTCTTTCACATCCCCAATTAGGCAGAGGAAGAATCACATTCAGGGTTTCCTTGAAAAGTCTCTATTCAGAATCAGTGGAGCCCTGCCTGTCCACATCTCTTATCTTCACTCATTAGAAGTGTAGATAGGGGAAAATAGAAATATACACCAGAGAGATACTGGAAAAGGACTCAGAAGTGCTCTGTAGAGAAAGTAGAAGATTTGGAGAGGTCTGTGTTAAGCATGAAAATGAAAAAAAATGGTACATATGCCATCTACACATACTAGTGAGCATAAGAAAATGTAGTTGAAGGAAATATAACCAACAAAACCCACAAAGCAAATAAGTTTGTGAAGAAGCCTTCACATTATAGAAGAATTTAAGGATATTACTTCAATAAAAGAAGAGCTCAAAGGAAGATGAAAATAGAAAATGAAAAGAGATTAGAGAAACTGAGGAAATTAATTATTAAGACAGAATCATAACAAAACAAAAAATCAACAGAGAAGAAAGTTACTAAAAGTTGAGATAACTGATACAGAGCATACTGTAATCATAGTGCATGTGGAAGAAAAAGTCAGAAATCAAGGCAGTTAGAGAGAAAATAATTAGAGGACAAAGATACTACCAGTCAGTTTATAATTGGTGACTTCAACAAATCCAACAAATGGAGCAGAAAAATTACTGAAAGATATAATTCAAGAAAAACTTAAATCTATGGTTAGTTTTCACTGTCTTTGAACAGAAAATATTGTTCTGCGCTGGTTTGCACGTGTCCCCCAAAGTTCATGTGTTGGAAACTGATGTTCACTGTAGCTGTATTGTGGGGTGGAGCTTAATGGGAGGCGTTTGGGTCTTAGGGGTGCTGCCTTCATGAATGAACCAATGCTGTGGAAGTGGGTTCCTTGTAAAAAGATGAGTTTGGCCCCTTCCTGTTTTCTCTCTCATCCTCCCTTTGCCTTCCTCTATGGCATGCAGTGAATGGGCAATTGAAACATTGGTCATCGTAGTGGGGAGAGATTAAAGCATGAAGGGCAGACTTACAGGCTTTCACTGTGTCGACAAGCATGGGAGATAAAGGCATCCCCATGGAGTAGTCCTTTTTCTCCAGTGGATGTAGGGAAGAAGGGTACAGAAGGATGCTGATATGACTATGCAATTCTTGTCAAGAAAGGAGTATAATGACTGTAATTTTTCTTTCTTCCTGATTTCAATTTTTTCCCCCTGTGTGATGATGCAATGGCCACAGGACCAGGGCTGCAATAAAAAGTGCTGGGAGCAAGGTTGATTCCTAAGCATGAAACTTAATGTTTTTTTTTTTTGGTACCGGGGATCGAACTCGGGTCCTTGCGCTTGAAGCGTCGAAACCACTGAGCGAAACTTAATGTTTTAAAACCTCAGGTCAGAATTCCTAAAGGCTGGATGGAGGGTGGGTTGTGTCTCCACCCACTGTGGCAAAATTTGGGTTCACAGGGGAGGCAGCCATTGTGGCTTGTATATGAAGGGAGCAGAAAGACACTGTTGAGCTCCATTGTTGCCTTTGCTACGATGTGCGCACCATGTTGTTTCTCCTCTGCAATTCTTGTTTGCCATCCCTGCCTTGGAGCCAGTGGATTATGAACTGAAACCTGTATGAATTGTAAGCCAAATAAACCCTTTCCCCTTTAACTTTTGGTGCTGGGTATTTTGTCTCAGCAATGAGATAAAAGTAACTAACACAGCAGCTGTGTTGCCTGTGGTAAATATAGGCCTTGAATACTGGGCTTATGTCACCTTACTCTATCTGAAGGCATGACACGGGAGGCACCCGATAGAATAGAATTTCTTCCTATAACCCAGATGAGCACAGTGGCCAAACCTGATGTCTCTTCTTGAGGTGGAAACATTTGGGTGTCAATGAAGAGAAGGAAGAATAGTAGTGGAGGGTAAGGGAATGACCAAGTAGGTTAGAGTAGCTGGACGGGAGCCCAGTATTACAATAACACGGTGAAAGAGGTACGAAGCAAGAGCTGCCTGACACTGTCTCTTAGCTCAGTCACACCAGAGGCCTGAAAGGGCGAACTTGGACCTTTGCTGAGACCATGCCTGCTTTTCCAAGATCCAGAGGGAGGCGGTGAACCTGAGTGGCCTCACTTTGGGAGACAGATTCGTACGCTATGAGTATGGACTGCACTTACCACTAATGGCAGAATGGGATACTACATCAGTGTCTTCTGAGTTGTCTTCCTTTTTGATGGAAGTGAACTGTATTCGAAGACCTGAGGTGAGCTGCCATACTGTGACAATTTTGCTCTTTTTCCTGCTTCCTGGCATACAACTCTTAAAATGCTTGCCATCTTCAAACAATGTGCCTTTTTGTATGCTAATGAGTTGACTGGTGACTGGCAGCCCTAGGTGATTTAAGGATGAGGGGTGGAACCACCTATGTCATGACGTCTTCATAAAAGTCCCGCAGGACAGGACAGGGGTGAGTCAGTTGAACATGTGGAGGTTCCTAGAAGGTGACAGGTCTGGAAAGGGCATGGGGCCTCTCTACTTCTCTCCTGTGCCTTGCCCTGTGTGTCTTTTTAGCTGATGTTCAGCAATATCCTGTATAATATATTTTATAATGAACCAGTAAGGGTAAAGATAAAGAAGAAAAGATCATCTGACCGTATATCTAAAGGTTTGTTTTAAGGTTCTTTATTCTGCTTCATTGTATGCCTGTCTGTATGTCAGGACAACATTGTTTTATAACTGTGGCTTTGTAGTGTATTTGAAATCAAGAAGTGTTAGACTTCCAATTTCACTTCTTTTCAAAATTGTTTTGTCCGTTTGGGGTTACTTGAGATTCCATATGACTTTTATGATGGATTTTTCTATTTCTGCAACAAATTCATTGGGATTTTTATAAAAGTCATACCAGCCCTCACAGAATAAATTGAAAGTCTAATTTTCAACAGAAATGATTGGTTTAGATTTTATCTCTGTGCTTATTAATTTCTTTGGTTTCCATTTTTTCTTGCATTTTAAAACTTGTTTCTGGGGGTTGTTTTCCTTCTTCTTAAAAAAACGTATCTATCTATCTATCTATCTATCTATCTATCTATCTATCTATCTATCTTAGAAGTCCCTTTAGAAAAGGGCTGTTGCTACACAGGGTCTCATTCTTAAAAAAAAATTGAAAATATTTCAGTTCATTCTTGAAAGAAAGGTAGTTCTTTTTTTGTTGTTTCATTTTTTGAGACAGAGTCTTGCTGTGTAGTTCTGGATGGCCTTGAACTCATTATGTAGCCCAGGATGGCCTTGAACTGGTGGAGATCCTTCTGCCTCAGCCTCCAGAGTGCTAGGATGAAAGGTGTGCACCACCATGTCTGGCAAGAAAGTTTTGCTAGCTATCTCGTTCTAAATTGACAATCATTTTTCTGCCCTTTGAAGATATCGATCATGTCCAACTTTGAATGTGACATGATTCCAGTTTTGTAAATGCTGTATAAAAGCATACTGGAAGTAAACGCCCTAGCAGTTGTGAACAACCAGGAAACCCAGTTGGATGATCTATCACAACCTAAGACAGAAGATGGTTTCTTGACTCATGTGTTTAGTGTTATTTGGTTTTTTAAAAAAGAGTTTTACCACCTATGTTTGCTTCTTTGAATGATAAGCTTAAATATAAAATGATGGCCAATAACTGAAAGAATTAGATTGACAGAACAGACTAAATATTTTCACATATGCTTCCAATTAAAAGAAGAATATAGCTTTAAAAAATAAGAAGCTAAAAGGAAATATGAGTGCTTATTTCTTATCTTTCACTGTAGACAGTATTGATATTGTCTAAGATTTTAAAACATACACAGATCTTTTTAATTTATTTATATTTCGGAGACAGGGTCTCGCTATGCAGTTCAGGATGGCCTTGAACTCACTATGTAGTGGAGGCTTGTTTCGAATTCCTAGCGATCCTCCTGCCTCAGCCTTTTGAAAGCTGGGATTATAGGCCTGTGCCACCACACCTGTCCCTAAAACATGTACAGATCTTAAACAAAATGACTTCAAACTCTCTTTTCCTTAACTTTGGAGGGATATTTTATGAAATAGTATTTCTTTTTTTTGTTTTTTGCTGAAATTCTTTTATTGGTACATTTTAGGCATACAATATGTTTACATTTATCATTGGGTGGTTGTACCTGTACAGATGTATCTTGGTTCTTATTTTTTCCCCATTACCTGAGCGCCCTTCACCCCCTCCACCCTTCCCTATTTACATAGACTTTGTTTCCATTTTTTCCTTTTCTCATAATTTTTCCTTTCCCTTCTTTCCTTTCCCCTTTCCCTCCCACTTTCCCTACCCCTTCAGACCTTTTCTTCCTATTTCAAATTATCAATTATTTGTTTTAATCATTTATTTATTTATTTTGGTACCGGAGATCGAACTCAGGACCTTGCACTTTCGAGGCAGGCACTGGAACCACTGAGCTAAATCCCCAGCCCTTGTTTTAATCATTTTTGTTTTGTTTTTTTGGTACTGGGGATTGAACTTGGGTCCTCGAGCTTGCGAAGCAGGCGGCGAAACCACTGAGCTAAATGCCTGGCCCCCTGTTTTAATCATTTTAATCCTTATTTACACTTTCAGTTTCTCACACTACAGAAACTATTCAGTATTTACACATGTGTGTCCTATTTATTTCACTTAAGAGTATGGCCTCAATATGCATCCATTTAGCTATAAATGTCTCTAGTTTCTCATTCTTTATGGCTGAGTAGTACTCCATTTTATAAAAAACCCACATCTTCTTTATCCAGTTTCCAGTTGATGGGCACTTGGGCTGTTTCCAAGCTTTAGCTATTACAAACTGTGCCACTATAAATATGGGTGCACATATATTGCTGTGGTATGATTCTTTTAATTCTTTTGGAAGATACCCAGCAGGGGACTAGCTGGGTCAAATGGGACCTCTAGTCCTAGTTCTTTGAGGTATCTCCACACTGATTTCCACAGTGGTTGCACCAGTCTGCATGGCCACCAACAATGAAGGATGTTTCCTCTTTCCCCACACCCCTGCCAGCATTTGTTATTGGTTGATTTCATGATAGCAGCCATTCTTTCTGGAGTGAGGTGGAATCTCAGCGTTGTTTTCATCTGCATCTCTCGAATGACCAGTGATGCTGAACATTTTTTCATATGTTTATTTGCTGCTTTTACTTCTTTGTTTGAGAAATGTCTGTTCATTTCAGATGCCCATTTTTGAATTGGGTCTTTAAATTTGGGGGGTCTGATTTTTTTCAGTTCTTTATAGATTCTAGATAATAGTCCTTTCTCCAAGGTACAGCTGCTAAAAATTTTTTCCCACATCGTAGGTTATCTCTTAGCTCTGTTGGTGGTTTCTCTTGCAGTGCAGAAGCTTTTTAATAAGATGAGATCCCAGTTGTTGATTCTTTGTGCTGCTAGCTCCTGTGCTACTGAGGTTTTGTTCATAAAGTCTTTTCCTATGCCAATATCTTTGAGAGTTCTACCTAACTTATCTTCCAGCAAGTTTAGTGTTTCTGTTTTAATATTTGAAATAGTATTTCTAGCAGTGAAAAAAATATTTATCTAAACTTCATCAATCTCTTTAGTTTCACTTTATTTTCTATTCCTTCTGTTAAATGAAAATAAAATTAAAAGTAATACTTTTTAATAAAGATAGAAGTTATATTATAATCCTATTTTTATAAAAATATCTATGCATAGAGAACTGCCAGGAATGATGTACCTTGATATTAATAATGATTTATTTTGTGTTCAAATTTTAACTTCTTTTTGTATTTTCTATATTACTTGAATTCTTTATTATATGTATGTAGTATGAAAAAGACAATACATTTTTTGAGTGCAGTGTCAGCAGCTCTGCGCAGCATTGCAATGGGAGGACTCTCCTCATCTGCTGTGTGTGCCCACAGCTGCAGACAGCAGTGTGGTGTCTGATTGTCCTCCCGAGACCAGGCAATCACTGTCTCCACGGCTGGAGCCCGCTGTGGAATTTCCTGGCCTCCCAGTTCCGCCCTACCATGCTCAGTCTGTCCTGGGTGACCTTATGGCCACTGGGACTTTTGGTAAGAAAGGACAAGAGAAATTAGGCCAACTTATCAAAGTGCCCTCTAATCAAATAGATAATTTAATCTCATCTAACCTTTAAAACATTAATATTTAATGTTTCTGCTAAAGGTAGCAGCTTTATCCTGCCACAACAGCTCCTTTATAAAAATCTTTGGTCGTCCACTTGATTACTTTTTAAGATAAAATCTTAGACATAGGTCCAAGTGTATGACTTTTTAAAATTCTCATAATTTTGTATGGTTGAGTTGATTTTTCAAAAAGTCAATTCTAATGGGCGCTTTCAGTAGCAGTATTTATAAAAGTACCCTTTCCATAACTCTCTTGCCAGTACCAATCATTTTTTGTTTGACATTTGTGTCTGTCTGACAAGGAAAAATGATATTTAATGACTGTTTTAATTAGCATTTTTATTATTAGTGAGGTTGAATGTTTTTCATGTAAGTATTGAATTTTAGAATTTTCAGTGGAATTTTATAAGTGGAGAAATGACCTGATCGTATTTGTTTTTTAAAACTGTAATTCAGGTGAGAATGCAGAAGGAAGTGGGTGCTTGCAGGGGCACACTGTGAGGAGCAGGAGAGGGGACCTTGGTGACAGGCCGGGGGGTAGATGGTGAGGGCCTGAAGGGGGCAGAGGGCAAGACCTGAGATCTGAGCCTGTTCTATCCCACCTTTGGCTTTCTTCCTGGCTTCTGGATTACCTGTTACAGTTTTCCACTTTGAAAAGTCAGCATCGCAATAACATTTTGCCCCAATCAATTGCATGATGTTCCTAAGCTATTTAAATCTGGGGGATATTTTACAATTCTCCTACAAGGTCAGTTTCTGTTTTTCCTTTCTAGAGAATCAATAATTTAGAGAAGAATTTGGCTGCCACACTGTGATTTTTTTTCTCCTATAACTCCTACATGGGGAAAAGTAGAAATGGAGCCTAGGAAGCCAAAATTTGCCAGAGAAACACACTGATCTACTACCAGCTTTTGCTAGTGTTGGTTAGTCTCCAGGTTTTTCCCTGAAAGTCTTTACATGGCATAGTTTTAAAATAAAGAAATGAAACATATGTAGTCAGGTTATAGCCAAAGCACAAATCCTGATGAGAAAACGACCGACCCTGTGTAATTCTGTGCAGAATTGTAATTCTTTGTTCTCTGTAGCTTTCAGATAAAAGGATTCATGTGGGATGGTAGATAGGGCGGCTTTAATTTGGATCAACCGGACTTACTGCGGATTTTACACCAGCCATGCTGTGAGGCAGGTTCTTTGTTTTCAGCAATTATCAAACTAAGTCTAATTAAACTTGCTTTCCTTTGATGTACTATAATATTTTCCATAATTTTATATTCTGAACCATTTCCCCAAGTCCTTGTTTGAAATCAAGGGTAGATTATGGACTTATTTCATGTCTGTTATGCCATGATTTAGTATGTATCTAGTCAGGTTATAAGATGTCTACTTTTGGTTGATAAAACATCATGGTTGTCATTCTTATTATTATTGTGTTTTTGCATTTGGACCTGTGTAATTATTTTTAAATACAATATACTCCTCTCTCTATATATACAAAAGCAAAGTGGGAAGACTTTCAATCCTGCCAATTAAATATGGATCTTAAATTATGAAATGCATTCTTCTGTTCTGTAAAATTCAGTTGATTTCCCTTTTGGTTGTGTTGTTCCTTAAGGGAACTTTTTTTTCTCTTTAAGCTCATTTGGCACAATTGATTCATCTATATTTCTTGGTGTTGATGGGTTAAACAAGGCACTTTGCTATCTTTTTTGTATTCGAAAGTCTACATTTCCCACTTAGGGGTGCATCACTAGATCTCTCTTCATGGGTTCTAGAATAGACACGAATGATATTTGAAGAGTAATTTTCTTCCCTATCCAATACATATAATTTAAAACGATGTTTTCTTCATTCTTGGAGTTCTTTTTAGCCACACACCCTTTGCTGCCTTTAAAGTCAAACCTGACTGTTTCTGTTATATTGGCCTAATTTCCTATGGCTTTTAACTTTCCATTTGAAATGGGTGCTGGACACAAAACCAAATCAGTTATGTTGCACATTCCTTTTTCGACCCAGATGTGAAAAGAAAGCAAGTTAGCTGTGGAGACCCGGGCAGACGTTTTGAATAAAGCAATGCCTGTATTCGACATTGGCCACAAAGTAGCATTACTCTTATCTGCTTAGAGGAAAATCAGGAAAATTGGGAGCTCAATTATCAATACTAAAAAAGCGTTGTATTGGTGGATACACTTGAATAACACTTTAAAAAACTGCATTAAAATATGGTATACATAGAGAAAAGTGCACATTTTTAAGTGTTAAGCTCAGTGAATTTTCGCAAATGAACATACCCATTTAAACCAGTGCTCAGATGTAGAAAAACGTGGCCCACGCTGTAGGCACCCTCCCTGCCTCCAGCTACTCATGGCTCCCCCTACCTGCCCCCAGAGTCACCCCTTTCCTGACTGCTACCCGTGTAGCTGTGCTCTGCCTGCTTTTGTGCATCGTTGCATTATACATGAATTACACAGAGTGCACCCTTTAATGTCTGGCTTCTTTCGCTCAGCATTATGTGAGTAAGGCTCATTTATATTGTTGAGTGTAGTTGTAGATTATGCACTTGCATTCCTTTATGGTTTTCTGTTGTAGGACAACTGTGCCACAATTTCTTTATTTTTTCTATTTTTAAAGGGCAGCCTCATGTGGTGGGGCCATGGGGAGAAGGTCCTGGGATCTGAGGGTTAAAGGTCTACATTTTAAATCCTGCACCCATTTGCTGCTAGCAGGCAGTGCAGAGGAAGGAAAGGAACTTCAAGGGCTTGTTCATCCTAGATAGGAAATACCTTGTGGACAGAGACTGGCTTTGTTTATCTTCTTCCCGCTCCTACAAAGGCACTTAAACGAATGCTGATATGATTCAAAGTAGCGCATCCAAATGGAGAAACAATAACACACAATTAAGAGGATGTAAAACACAAGACTTGAGAAAAATAGTTCAGGACCTTCCAAATGAAGACGATGAGGCTAAAGCACAGGGAAAGGGGTGAAGAAATAGCACACAGCAGACCAAACAATACTTGTTTATCTTGCTACCCTGTAAATGAGTCTAATTAAACCGGGTGTGTGGGGCACCACTAAATCCTCTGCTAAGACGACAAAACCGAGCTGTGCTTTGCTTCGCTGTTTTCTTGCTCGGTTGGTACTTCTTTTGGTCTCCCACCTTTGATCACTTTCAATGGATTTTGTTCAACTCACATGATATTTTTTCTATCGTTACAGCAGCAGCTGAATAAACCAATAATTGTACAAAGTCACATTCATCACAGCCATATAAATGCTTGATATTTCAGCCAGTTTCTCTTTTCTAGTTTTTTTTTTTTTGTATCAGGCTTCACTGTGGATCCCACATATTCTAATTTTTTTGTAGAACACATTATAATTTCTATTATTTTTCATTTATTTTATTGACTTGATTGAAGTTGCTCTACAATCTCAATAATCAGTGCACTAATATATTAATAATTGTTGCTAGGTCTCAGCAAGTGGTAGTAAGATAATTGCAGAGCTAATACCAGTGCAAAACATAAATTATTCATTAAAACATATAGTGCCTATTTGAATACGTTGCTGCATTCTACCAGCAAAAACATCTCATGCTTTATTGGAGACTCTCATTTTGATTAAAAAAATGAAGAAGGCCCATTCATTCTGGTAGAGGCAGAGAGTTAATAATTTGGCTGCTCTAAGAATTGACCTCAAGGGAATGTAAATGAGTGACAGACTTGAAAATAAGTCAGGATGGGATTTAGGTTGGTTGATTTCTGCTCCACCCCCATGTATTAGGTTGGTAGGGCTGCCATAACAAGGTATCACAGCTCAGAGGGTTTAAACAATAGGAATTAATTTTCTTGCAGTTCTGGAGGGTGGAAGTCTGAGATGAAGGTGGTTCTTCCATTGCAGGAATTTTGAGGGGACCGTGATACACCCATGACACCTGGCAAAAGCAGTGTTTGAAATTGTCGTGAGGTACTCCTGACCAGGCCCTGGGGCCTGTTGCACCACCATAAAAATCACTCTTCTGCCCACAGCTTTGACCTCTCCCCTCCTTAAGGGCCTGGCTGTGGTGGCTGTGGTGCCTCATTTGTCCAGTGGGAAGAAGGGGGACCAGATGGGCCACTCAGAAGTGCAGAGATGCTAATTCTCCATGGGGCAGACTTCCACTGTGGAAACAGGAGACAGGTAGTAGTCACGAAGATATATTCTCAGTCCTTGCTTCCTCCCACAGCTGGTCGCACCCCATAGTTTCTCTGTGCAGCCTGACAAGAGACGTGTGGCTCCTGGCGGTGCCTGTCAAAGCCAGCTCCGGGTCTTTACAGCTTGTTGATTCACACCTGCAGTGCTGTAGCATGCAGGGTCTAGCATGGCTTCCATCCCCCTGGCCTCACTTCTCTTCACTCACTTGAACTTCTATGGACTGCATCTGCCTAGTGAACTCAATCCTTGCCTCAGGCTCTGCTGTTTAGAGAATTTGAGCTCACATAGTATTTTACCCACTATGGAAGTTTTGGCTGAATTAGAGAGATGGCAATACATTTGAGTAATAGGTAACAGAATAATAGGCACATTAGATAAGTATTATTCTTCAATATTTATTATAGAGCTTTCAGTCACTCTTTTCAAGTTATTACTAGCAAGGGAGGGACAATAAAGTCATGACAAACTGCTGCGAACATCAGTGAATATTGACGCAACAGCATCCCCTGACTGATATGGATTCAAATGGACTCCTCTGCAATACTAAATAAATTTTCATTTTACTTTTTATGAGAAAATGTGTGTGGTTGAATAAAATTATTTCTTGGACTATGATCTTCTGCCACAAAGAATGCATCCTCTTCTTCTAGCAGATTCCGTGTTGTTGTCCACGAGACCATCTCATAAGAAAGGAAGCCCATATATAGTCTGTTGAAACTCATTGGAAAATGTTGCCATCTTCAAAACTTCAAATGTCAGAACATAATGCCTGATTATTTTGTAAAATTACTATGTAGCACTGATATTACACCCCTCAAAACAGTTTTTCTGTAAATTCTAGTTTACCGAGAGGGATTTCTCAATGCCAGTGAACACCTTACATACATAGTAAGACTAGGGTCTACTTATTTACCTATATGCAAATATTGTTCATTTTATTAACAAGCTCTACTTGGGGCCACCTTTCTGATGTACTGAGTGACACTAGTAGATAGCAGGAAATAGTATTTCTCCCATCCAAGTACTAACCAGGCCTGAGCCTGCTTAGCTTCCAAGATCAGATGAGACTGGGCACTTTCAGGGTGGTATGGCTGTAGACAGGAAATAGTATTTCTAAACTCTTGGCAGATATTAGTATTCAGTATTCAAGAATTAGAAATTCTTGAATTTCCTAAAAATCCTCAGGAGTTCTCAAAATCATAACTTCTCTATAATTTGTATACTTATACATAATTTATGAATTTAAAAGTAATGATGAGTGACCATAAAAATACATAGTAGAATTACCTGTTATGGGGTTATTCAAATATTTTCCCTATGTAAAAATTATCCCATGTAATAAATGCCTTATTTATAATAACTGATATAATAGATTATATATTTCAATAATATGTAAAAATAATATTTATTTGACATAAACATTTGATGGTTAAAAAATCAGTGGAAGGGGCCAGGGATTTAGCTCAGTGGTGCTGCTGCCTGTCTTGTTAAGTGCAAGGTCCTGAGTTTGATCCCAGGTTCCAAAAAATAAAAAATCACTGGAAGAATAAAACTTTAGCACTAAATAAACATCAAATAAAAATCATTTAAACATGTGAAAGATATCACAAATATTTGAAGTTGCTACTCTCAACACAAATAGAAAATTTAAGAGTACTCTAAATATCCATTGCCCTGTCCAATAGTTTTGATCTGTTTCATGACAAATATTGCAGAAATACAAAAATTTCTTTCATTTTGTGTTGATGTTGGTAGAAATGTTAAGGGCACATCCAAAATTACCTTTAATTTGGATTTCAGGGCTCATGCTGTCCAACTTAAGCTCATTTCCTTTTTTGGTAATAAAAATATTTCACTTGCTTTTCCCAGCTTTGGTTTTTGCTATTGAACTTAATTTTTCTTTTGCTGACAAATTTTTAGATGAATTTCTATTTTCCTATTGAAGTATTTCACCACAACACTCACAACTTATTCTCTCTGTATTTGTTTCTGGTAAATAATTGTAAGAAACTGTAGGCTATAGAGAATACCCACATCCTGGAAAACCCCAGTAATTGAACACTATAAGGAAGGGAAAGGAAAAATGATGAGAAATGGAAAAAATGGAAATAAAGTTTTTGTAAATAGGGAAGGGTGGAGGGGGTGAAGGGAGGGCTAGGAATGGGGAAAAAATAAGAATCAAGATGCATTATGTAAAGGTACAATTCCCAGTGAGAAATGTAATCGTGATGTGTACCTAAAATGTACCAATAAAAGAATTTAATTTAAAAAAAAAAGATTTGGGTCTCCTTACCAGGAAGTTTAGCAGTACTACTCAGAAGGAATTTAAAGGCGTATTTTGTTTGCAAAACCTGTTATTTCTTAGAAAACCACTGATAGGATTGTATAATGTATTTTATGTGTACAAATTTAGTAATATTTATTTATCTGCAAGAATGATTTGCAGCTAGCAGCAGGGCAGCCCCTGAACACTCAGTCATCCGAGGTACCTATAAACAATTCTGATATCATGATTACTTTCCTCCTGCATGCCACCATGTCATGAGCTCTTTTTGTCAACCCTAACACCTCTTGACCTTGCTCTGAAGTTGGTGCCTGCGCATCCTTCAAACCAGTACCATCAGCTGATTGTTAAGCACTAATGCTCACAGGAGAATTACAATGTTTTCCCACTTTTTTGACTTTGGTGGGGGACAGATTCAGAAAAATATAAATTTCCCAAGAAATTCTGGGAAGGAATGTCTGTATGAAAATACTGGTAGGTGGGGCCGGGGATTTAGCTCAGTGGCTCCAAGCCTGCCTGTCAAGCACAAGGTCCTCAGTTTGATCCCTGGTACTGGAAAAAAAAAAAAAAAAGAAAATACTGGTAGGAATTCGGGGGGTTACAATAAAACAGCTTTTTATTGCTACCACAATGACGAGTCTCACTTAACTCTGAGTGCTGTTGGAGATTTAACTTGAGTCCAGCCCTAAAAAGCAGACATATCTGGACACATCCAGAGAGCTAGTACGGTGGACTTTCAGAAGCCAATTTCTTTCTTTCTTTTTTTGGGGGTCTCATTTGTTACACATATCTTATTATTTAATTTAAAAATTTGAGTGGTTAAACACATAATATAAAATTTACCATTCTAACTGTTTTTACGTGGACAGCCCAGCAGCATTAGGAACATTCTCATTGTTGTGCAACCATCACTGCCGTTTATCTCCAGAACTCTTTTCAAACTGCAGAACTTAGACTCTGCACCCATTAGATAGTAATTCCCATTTGCCTCTCCTCCTGGCACCTGGGAACCTCATTCTCCTTTCTGTCTCTAAATTTAACTACTCTGGGTGCCTCATATAAGTGGAAACATAGGAGTATTTGTCTTTTGTGACTGGCTTTTTTCATTTAGCATATGCATCAGCCAATGCTGTTTTTTAAGGGACTTAATAATTCTCTGGAAGGAATGTTCCTATAGGTAGCAGCAGACAGGCTCTCTGGCTTGGCCTCAGAACACACCTTGGATTCAGAGCATTGAGCATCTTCTGAGTCCAGAGCAAGCCTGCTCTTCAGAGTGGTCCTCCAGCTCGCTCCTCTTGACCTTGAGTCCTGTGGACATCTTCGCTGCAACTTCCGTGGCAAAGGAAGCCGTGTAGCATTGTATGTCCTGCAACAGAGGTAAGGCTGGCATTCTGTGAGGATCAGGGGTGGTACTGACATCCATGCCTTCTCCATGGGCCTGGAGGAGGAGCAGCAGAAAGGAACTAGATGAGCTTCATGTGGGCTTGTGAGCAGCAAGGTGTGGTGCTGATATACTTGCTGGCACCATAGTGGCAGTTTCTGCATTGGCGTTGGGGTTATCTTGGTATGTTCAGGATGCCATAGCAAAATGCCCCAGGTTGGGTGGCTTATAAAGAACAGAAACTTATTTCCTATAATTCTGGAGGCTGGGAAGTCCAGGATCAAGGTGTCAGCACATTTGGCGTCTAGTCGGGACTGCTTCATCAGGGCTTTTGTCTTTTCAGTGTAAGTCACATGGTGGAAAGGTGAAGGACCTTTCTGTGTCCCTTCTTAAAAGGAAACTTATCTCACTGATCACTTCCCAGTGGTCCTATCCCCTCATACCATGACCTTGAGGGTTAGGGTTCCAACACATGAACTTTGGAGGATCCAAACATTCAGCCATAGCAGGGAAAGGTCTTTCATTAGCATATATATAACTGAGGAAAATTTGAGAGATATTGGAGCTTTATAACAGAGGGTAAGGACAAGAAGTAAAAACAATGCCTATGAATGTGACCACCAATTACCCCAGTCTGATTTAACTTGAGAAAGCAGATGTCACCTCAGCAATATGTGACTTGGGAAACAGAAAAGAAAAAATCACCCATGCATAGCAGTGATCCTCAGTCAGCTTTCCTCTTCCTTTCCTGATGGAAGACTTTAATCAGCAAGGGGCTATCACTTCTGGGGGCCGCCTCCCTGTTCTCACATGTGCTGGGTATAGAAATGCTAGAAGATTCCATCTGTACTTTCATGGCCAGAGAAAGATTTATTGCTTCCTTCAAAGCACTAGCAGCACTTTGAGTTATTAGAAGAAGTCTATGATAATCTTGAAAGGCCTCTAGGATAAGACTGCAAAACACTGGAGGATCTTTGATCAAGATTTTGGTGTAAAGTCCTGTAAAGGGATCCATAGCAGTCAAAGATTATGCCAAATATGAGTTTAGTAGGTTCTACCTTTGTGCTTAGTCTTTGGTGATCAGAGCTAGTCTTAGAGCACATGGCATGGTGTCTAGCCTTTAATTCCATTGGAATTGTCACCAGACATGCTGTACATGGGTGGTGTCAGCAAGATCATGGAGAATGATTTTCAGCACTGACAGGGAGATCAGCTCATACAAGGCAGTGGTTGAGAGGTCATGCAGAAAGCTTGTGCAAGGTTTCATTTTCTTGAGCATCTTCTCGTAAGGCATCCATCAATATGAGATTCCTCTTTGCTAATCCTGCATCCTTCCTCAAGCTGAAGAGCAGAAGGACCTGCAGAGGTGACGAGTTATAAGCCATTCCATGATATATGGCTTGGGCATTCACATTCACTTCTTGTCAACACAGACATGGACCTAAGAACCAAACAAATATCTTGCCACTGAGGATGTAACCCACACAGACAGGAAGGCAGGGAAAAGAAAAGAAGTTGAGCCCCACAGGGCAGCAGGTGGCTGCTTTTAACTCTTCCTGCCGTGAGGGGAGGGGCAGGAGCAGGGAGGGGGGACATTTCATAGTGGGAGACAAGGCATAATCATAGGCAAAATGACTTCTACGTGATGGGGGAGTCTTTCAGCTGCTCTCAGCATTAAAGGCCATTATATCGTCCGAGGATGCTCTAGGGCTGTGCAGAGTGAGGGTGATAATAGGCCTTTGGCATTGGCAGGGAATTACTGCCACAGCATTCCCTACATTTCTGGGTTTTCTGAAAAGCAAACAGAGACAGAAATCACTAGAGCAATAAAAATGCTCTTAATGTTTTTGAGGCACAAAGTAGGAAGAGTGAATTTTGAGCCATTGTGGATAGCGACTGGGAGCACTTTGAAATCAGAAAGCAAATGGAGCATGTGGGACATTCAGGGAAAATAGGAAGCAAAATCATCTCTGTCCACCCAGCTGCCCAAGCCAGACACTGTAAGCTCATCTCTAACTCTGTGTTTCCTCCCCTGCCTTCCAAAGGGGTTGTTTCCATGTTTATGCTCGGAAGAACTACGTTGCTATGGACAGTTTTACACATCTCCTGGTACAATGGAGAAGAATTTCTGCAAGATAATGCCAAGTTGTTTCAGAAGAGATTGAGCCAACATAACAAGCAGACAAAATGCATGAATAGGAATTAGGAAAAAAAAAAGATAAAAGACATATTTGGGACAATTGGGGAAATTTGAATATGAAATGAATATTGATTACAGTATGCATTTTCCCCCCATACTGAGATTTGAACCCAGGGCTTTCAGGCTTCCTAAAAAAAATTTGAGACAAGGTCTTGCTAAATTGCCCAGGCTGGGCATGAACTTGCAATCCTCCTGCCTCAGCTTTCAAGAATGCTGGGATTACAGGTCTGCACCACTGCACCTGGCTTTGGAGTTTAATTAAAAAAATGTGAGTGGTATTAGAGTATGGAAATGTTCTTTCTTTTTTTCTTTCTTTAGAGTATTGAGGAATGAACTGCCAAGATATCTATGGTTCATTTTCAAATTGCTCAGGAAAGCAGTGAAAATTTGGAGAGAGAAAGAGAAAGACAGAGACAGAGAGACAGAGACAGAAGAATGAGAGGAGAGACAGAGGGAAATGAGGAGGAAGAGAAAGTGAAGGAAGAAGAGAGAGGGCGAAAACAAGCATGGTGAAATGTTGGTGGAGAAATCAAGGATGATCGAAAGATACAGTGAATGTTTAAATTTAAAAACTTCCAACAGAAAAAGACATTGTCAAGAGTGATGGGATGAGCGGTTTAGAAGTGAGGGGGAGTAATGTGAGGGTGCTAATGGCGATATGTCTTTTATAGTGATAAAATTTTAAATTGAAATATTCACTACTTTAAACAAAATTAATTTTATTGGTACATCTTAGGTATACAATATAATGACATTCATCATTGGAAATTTGCACCTTTACATACTTTCTCTTGGTTCTTATTTTTCCCCCTTCCCCTGCCCTCCCTTCAACCCCTCCGTCCCTCCCTATTTACCAAGACTTTGTTTCCATTTCTTCATTTTCTCATATTAATTCCATTCTCTTCTATCCTTTCCCCTACCCCTGCCACTTCCCCTTCCCCTTTGCCCCTTTTCTTCCTATTTCACATTATCTATTGTACATTTTAGTCCTTATTTACTCTTTCAG